>JASSKH010000002.1:11459967-11892467 GCA_031763025.1 Macrocystis pyrifera | reverse complement strand
ACGGAACGTGCTTCTTTTGCGAAGGTGACCTGGTAAGTACGACTTGAACAACAATCCGTCTTGTACTGAGTAATACGACATAGTTGTCAGCGTTTCTTTTTCAGGTAGGTATGCATTAGAGTCAAGCATGTAGTCGATATACTCTCCGTATTCTTCTCGTTGCTTTTCTCGCAATATTTCCTGATCAACCGATTCAAACAAGTTTGTCGCGCTTATAAACACTGATGCGATATTGAGTAACTCGCGATCACTTCGGACGGGTTTTAATTCGTCGAGTTTATCTGCGGGCACTTCGTATGGTTGATAGGGAACTCCCGTTTGTAGTGTGGGATCTTCGGGAACGTTTCGGCATATCGGTGCTAATTTCGGCTCAGTGATTTCTTCTTGTTGTTCAAAAGCAATTAACCGTGATAACGTGTCAGGAACGACGTGTAATTTCCCCGGTTTATGTTTGACTGTGAAGTCGTATGACTGTAAAGCTATAGCCCAACGTGTCAACATGTTTGATGTATCTTGCATCGAGTACAAGTATCTTCGTGCCGCATGGTCAGTTACACAAACAAAGTGTTTTCCCCATAAATAAGGACGCCAATGTTGCATGGCTAACACTACTGCGTAGCATTCTTTGAGTGTGGCTGAGTAATGGCGTTGACTATCATTGAATCGTTGGCTGAAATAAGCGATAATACTGAAGTCGTCACCGTTCTGCTGAGCTAAGAATGTTCCTGCTCCTGCATTACTGGCATCGACATGTATGACGAAGGTTTTCGAAAAATCTGGAAAATGCAAGACAGGTGCTTCAGTGAGTAATTGTTTCACTCTTGCAAATGCCTGGTCATGTTCAGGACCCCAACGCTTAGTAATTTCATTGATTGCTTCTATATTCGTTAGAGCTACCAAAGGAGCTATTGTCGCTGCAAGATTGGGAATAAATTTCCTTACAAAGTTTACCATGGCTAACACTGATCTCAATTGCTTGATACTAGTGGGTTTTGGTAAATCAATGATAGCTTTGATGCGGTCATCACCAATTCGAATACCATCTGATGATAGTATATGACCTAAGTATTTAACTTCTTTGGGTCCGAATTGAATTTTGGATGGTTTAAGAGTGAGACCTGCTTCTTGTATCGCCTTGAAAGTGTTTTCCAAGAGGATTAAGTGACCTTCCCATGTTGATGATCAACATATACAGTCGTCCATATATACTAAGAGATCACTTTTCGGACCAAAGTGTGAAGAGGCTAGTGACATCATTCTTGAGAACAGGAAAGGGGCGTTTGGGATCCCAAAAGGGAGTCTTTAAAAAACCCATTTACCATTCTGTGTCACAAAAGCGGTTTTATCTTGTTCAGCCTCTGCTACTGGAATTTGGTGATACGCACTTTGTACGTCACAAACGGTAATAAATTTAGCGCCTACAACTGTGTCAATGTGTGCTTCCATGTCCGGCATAGGCCAAGATTTCCGAATTAAGCTCTTGTTAATCGTAGATCGATAGTCTACACAAAATCGTGGAGAACCGTCTGATTTAGCTACGATTGTAACAGCCGAGCCCCAAGGACTCGGTCGTTGTTCTATTATTCCATCTTTTTCCATTTGATTCACGCATTTGTCTATGACTTCTTGTGCGCGTGGATTCGTTCGGTATGGGTTTCTATCGACTGGGGGGTGTGCCAGGTTGCAACGGAAAGTCCGCTTCCATGATAGTGCACTTCCCTAATTCACTAGAAGATAACGAGAAAATCGAACGATACTTCGCACATAGATCAAGTATTTGTGAACATTCGTCTGATGAAAATGTTGTTGATGTAAAAGCTTTCTTCAAAGCACCTCGGAGTTCCTCTCGAGTGGACACCGATGGTTGGTTATCACTTTGAAGTATGCTGACATTAAATTCAGGGACGGCCTTAACCTTCGAGATGTGACCTAAAATTGTGTTCCTTTCAAGGTATACTCGGCGGTTTGACGGATTAGCTATTTGTACCATGGCAGTTTTGTTGACGGCTGACCAATGGCAAACGGCTCGTGCAATAACTATTCTGTGAAATGCCTTAGGTACGTCTGATGAGTGGACGTCTTCGGCAGTTACTATGCGAGGTTCAATTAACGCTGCTGATGTTTCGGCAGGTGCATTGATTGTTTCTACATGTACTGCCATTTCATGTTGTGGTGGTATACAGCATTTCTTGGTTAGGTATACTGGTACCGACTCTACATTGTTCTCCACTACTGCAACTACTGAGCATTGAGCTAATTGAGTTGGGTGTGTGGGATTTTTTATGCGATGCGTTGCTTTCACTTTGATGCGAGAATTGGCAAAAGATAGTTCTTCTGTGTTCCAGTTTAAACTGGCTCCAAAAGCTCCCATTACACTGTTATCAAGCAGCATCTTGTCTCGTCCTAGGTTAGGCAAAACGAGCGCTTCTACTGGAAAAGTAATATCTCCAAGTGTAAGATTAAAACGAACGTATCCTAAGATTTCAAGGTGCGATCCATCTGCGCTGCGAAGGTTAATCGCATTCGGCGGAACTGCTAACATTTCAGTGTTTTTTCAAGGTTGGGTGTTGACGCAAAAAATCTGCGGCAACACATGGTATATCACTAGCGGGATCAATCGTTAGATCATGTACTGGGTGATTATTAACTCTGGCGGGGACACGTACCCGTTTAGAGGGGGCATTCAATGCAGTTGGATACTTTGGATACTCACTTAACGACGATGCATTAAATGAACCAAAGCACTGTTCAGGGTGCTCAGCACCACAGAACTTTGTTCTGTATGATAAATCATTAATCTGATTAATTACTCGGGTCACATGTTCCCTTTGAGGTGCTAAAGTTAGCGCTGACTGTGTCTTTCGCCGTTGTCTACGTAATGCTTTGCTACCTTCGCTTAACACAGATGATCTCTTTGCTGCAATCTTAGCGTGCTTTGATACTGCTACAATAGCAGGCCTGATACTCAGGTCCTGTACAGCTTGAACAGCTCCGCTATCAGAGAAACGTACTCTATTTACGCTATCCGAGAAACGTACTTTCTTTACCTTATCAGAGAAACGAACATTCTTCACGCTATTGAAAAAACGTACTCTCTTCTTACATATCCCTTTCAGAGTTCGAGGGCTCGTCATACGGCCACTCTTGTCCCTCTGATTACCATTCTGAGCTACTGGGTGGAGTGTGTTTGCAACATAAGTTGAACTACCTCTCACTACTTCTGGCTCAATGGTTATCCTTTCCCTACCATTCTGAGTTACTGGGTGGAGTGTGTCTACAACATAAGTTGAACTACTTCTCACTTCTTCTGACTCAGTGGTTTTCTCTTTCCTACCGGGTGAGGGTACCCCGGACGGGCACCATCAACGAGAGTATTTCTCAAAACCGTGCCTGATGTGGGCCGCACGCAACCCACAATTCTCCCTGGTATGCGAGTCGGGATACTTGCATTTAGGGTAATTGCAGGGCGTATCAACTACTACAGCAGTAGACGTGTTGTCGTTGCCGTTGCTGTGTTGCGGTTGTTGCTGATGTTGCGGTTGTTGCTGTTGTTGCGGTTGCTGTTCGTGTGCGCCTTCTTTTGTTGTTGACGACGAGCAGGGGTCGACGAGCATTCCTATTAGGGGTACTAGCAGTAGTGCGTCCTCTCTTAAGGTTATCCATTGAAGATGACAGACTGGCGATCGTCGTCACCATAGCAGCCATTTTCTGGTCATACTGTGGTGTGGATAGCGCCGAAGTTTGAGCAACAACAGGGGTAGGATTGGGAATAGGAGCGGGGGTGGGTTTTACTCCGCGTAAGTTGTTTGCTTCGTGTTTTTTAGCTCGCGCTCGAGATTCCTGGAAAGATACAGCTGGATCTTCCCGGACTAGTTCAAGGCGGAGGTGAGGCAAAAGCCCATTCTCAAAACTCGCCGTTGTAAAAACTGACCAAGCGTGTTCAAAGGGGGACATTCCAGCTGGTGCCAAGCGACGTGCTTCCACCATTAGACGAGATCGTGCTTTAGTCACTTTCAGAGCGTAGGTGTCTACCGATTGGTTGGCTTCTTGTTTCAGCGTGGCAAATTCTCGTGCTTAAAGCGACATGCGGTTTGCTAGGGCGAAAAGGGTAGTAAATGCGTTCACCCAATCTTCCCACGACTCTGGTGCTTTTACAGTCATATCCGATCCGTTGGCACGGAGTGTTACCAGTTGTGCTTTGGTTTGCCATTCAAGACTATTAGATAGCAATTGTTGCAAACTGTCTGCTGCTGCGTCACGTACTAACAGAGGTAGGTGCTTGATTGCGCGCTGCGTTACTACTGCTTCAGAAGATGCATCAGTGGAGTTGAGCCTAACTCTTGCACGAAAGATAGTTAGCGTCTCTACGACATCTTCTGTCTGTGCTCCAGTCAAAACCAGATCTTTTGGGAGATCTGATTGTTTCATGACAAAGTGTACTGGGTTTCTGGTGGGTACAGCAGTAGAAATTTCAGCAGTGGAGGGTGCAGCAGTAGTTTCAGCAGTTACGGGGAATACCTGAAGTTGAGCTCCGCTCGTCGTGTTGTTCGAACTGCTGGGGGTTACACTAGTATTAGTCGTTCGTTCAAGTGGGGTTGGAGTGGAGCTTTTGGTTCGTGAGGTAGAGCTGCTTTCAGTTCCTGACATGCGAAAATCATCAGCCAAATTGCATGCATTCTCGTATCTACCATTGTCATGCTGGCTCGAAAATTGAGAATTGTATGACAGATTTTCAGCATTCGTACCAGTAGCATGATCAGTGGGGAGCGAGCGAACAACAGAAGGTGGTCGATTAGCGGAGGACAGACGGTCGGTAGCAGAGGCAGCAGAGGCAGCATATGCTGACTGAGTGAAGGGGTCTGCAGCGGTGTTAGTCGATGAGTGAGTTGAGTTCACTCGCAGTTGGTTTACTGCTGTAAGCTCGGAGTTGATCTCGGCATTGTGAAAATCACTCACCCGTTCGAATTGCTCCTCTGTGGAGTCCACATCCTTCATCACGAACCGGAGAAGCCAGGCGGGTGGTTCCTCCTTTTGGTCAAGGCACTTCTCCACCTGGACGTACGCCCAGCGAAGATTCCCATCAGGGAGGTGACCAGACATTTGTGATGTGTCAGAGTTTGAGTCGTTTTCGTCGTCGTTTGTGGATTTGACACCAGCAGCAGCAGCTGTTGCATGATGTCCTCCGCAATCGAAGAGTTCTCCGCTTGCTCGAGGGTCTCCTCGTGATCCTCGTCGTCTTCTTCGTTTTCTTTTGACTCGTTTACGCCGTCGGAACTTGGCGCATGGTGTACCATCTGCGGTTGAGCAGCCGGCGTACCCTTGGCCGCTTGTTTCTTCCTCTTCCTCTCCTTTTTCTTCGAGCCGCGCCGTTGAGCAGCAGCAGTCCTGCTGAACTCAGTCGAGTCCATTATGCTATTTTCTCTCTCTCTCTCTCTCTTCAAAATAAAAATAAATAAAAATTACGTATTCGCTTTCAGCGTGAGTCGAATCAATCCAATCGAGGTCGCCAATATGGAGCCCCTACTTTCGTAGAGCCACAAAGGTCCCAAGTGATGTGGTAGCTTTGACCCGCTACCGAGGGCTGCACTTTTACTTTCTTATTTTTAGGGCAAGGAGAGAGCCCTCCACGTTGGGTTAGCAGCGTGGAGAAGAGAGAGATCGAGAGAGTAAAGTTCGGACGGGCAAACAAGGCCTGTCTCGACGTCAAGGAGGCTCGGGTTATTAAACCGAGTTCTCCCGGTTCTCGGAAAGATTCCCAGATGTGATAACACTTCTGATGTATCTTCCATGGGTACATGTGCGACGACCAATCTACGAACCTTTCCCAAAACCTGTCCTCCACATTCCCCCAAAATAATAAATATTTCTTAGTGCTCAGGGCAATATCAAGGTTTCACACATAAATGCTCGAGAACAAATCGTAGTCCGAGTACTGAGAGTATTGGAGTATACTGGCGTCAAAAAATTTGCGAGTACTGAGAAGGCCCAAATACTGAGAGTATTGAGAGTGTGAGCAGTACCGAACCCCGTGAATACAGGTAAGTATGTACCCGCAGTAGTATCGAAACTCGAAGTACTTGGGGTAAAAACGCAACATGCGCACTACAGAACCTCGAGGTACTGAGAGTATTCGCAGTACACGCATGTATATTCCTCGCAAATGCATATCTCGAAATACTGCCAGACTGCTTTAAGTGCTCAAGTTGTCTCCAGCTAAAGTAGTTTGCTCCAATTCCCACTCGTGTGGGACTCTCTGGGTGTGTTTTGTGCCGAACGCTGAGCCTGTCGACATGGTGCACAGACGGTTGAAGTATAGACTTCATGCTCGAAGTATACTGGGCATATTGAGGGTATTTCGTTACTACTGCGAGTATTGATTCTCGTAGAAGCAGCAGTACGAACATTACCAACGGACGAAATACTGCTAGACTAGTATACTTGTAGTACCCGCGATACAGAACCCCGAGATACTTGAAGCACAACAGGCGGTATCCATGCCAGCAGCAGTAGCGAACCCCGCATTAGTGCCAGCCCGAAAGTATATGCAGTAGTACCTACAGAACCTCAAAATACTGCGAGTACTCGCAGTATCTCGAGTACGAAAACCCCGAAATATTGCGAGTGTCACGAAGTATCTACGGTAATAGCAGTATTTTCTCGAACACACTTTGCTTTATTCCCAGGTATTGGGAGTAGCTGTGAAATGTTGAGGTTTGAACGCACGCCACACGCAAGCGCGCCCAAACTCTATAATTTGGGCTAAAACACACAAGTAACATGTACTACTGCTGCTGTATCATTTTGTACGTCAGAAAAGCAAGGTGGATGAATGTACTGGCCCAAAAAAAGTCAGAAGAAGTGGGAAATAAACACACACAACTTATATTACAGTACATCATGCTATACGTTCAGAAAAGCAAGGTGTGGACGAATGTATTATTACCGTGTGTAGTACTACTGTTGTAGTCCTGGTACAAAAAAAGTCAAAAGTGAAATAACAAAAAAAGCGTGGATGGTGCGAGTCGAACCTCGGAAACAAAAATATTATCCAGCTTAGTATAAACGTCTACGCTAGATCAGTGCTCGTACAGCTGGCACGTCATGTTTTTTACGCAATCTAAAACACTTTGCACGATCTCCTACAGCAGCGGAGTAGCTTGTACAGGTACGACTGCATATACAGCAGTACTGCTGTAAAATGCCACGCGAGGAACATACGTGTACTGATCCCCTTTCAGCTGGCGCTAGGATCTATCGGGCAGCACTGAATAGGATACACTGCAATCAGAACTACTGCTGTACTGCTGTTATGTTTTGTACGAACGCTGCTGTACGAATGAGCCGCAGTACGATCATCCAAACGCGAAAGGTGTGCCCACTGCTGCTGCTGGGCAGCAGGGCTGTGGTGCTGTAGGAAGCTGGAGGTAGGCACGCTCTGTGCACTGCTGTGGGTATTGTTCTCTAGGCCGTGGTCCGTGCTCCGCGCAACAACAACCCAAAAAAAATGTACAGGGATATTGTACGTCATCCTGGGTACATACGGATAAAAAAATATATGGCAGACCCTGGAATGCGGACGGCAGGCTCCGACAAACACAACCAACCACAGCAACACTGCGCATATGGGTGTGTCGAACACGCACGGCGTGTGGGTGGCAGCGTTGGAACGATGGGATCTGTGCATGTTGTCTGTTGTGTACCTGGTATATATGCCTGAGCTGTGTGCTCACAGCTCATGAGAGCGGGGGGGAGAAAACAGAGAGCATGCATATACCGATACGTACGTACAAAATAAGGCCTCTCGTACTGAAACCAGGGAAATCGTCCTATCCACTCCCGCCGGAAAAAACTTTGGGCGCCCGCCACGTGCTCCAGAGTGCACGGATCGCACCGAGACCTCGACCAATGTGTCCGGCCGGGCTTCCTGTGTCCGAGCATTCGGTGTTATGCCGAAAAGTGCTTTGTACGGAGAGAAAAATTGGCTAAAGTACGAAAAATTGACAAATATACGTATACATATACGTTCTACATTTACGTCGCCAGCGCGCAGCGAACCCACAGATTCAGGCAGACGCCTGGCTATCCCGGGGTGTTGCAGCAGCGACGGTTACGCGGCGGTCGACACGACGGCGGCGGTAACGGTGCTTACTGCATGCGCTTCATCGTCGCAACAAAAGTGCAGCAATCCTCTGACTGCCGACGTTGCTGACGGTGCTGCTGGAGCTGCTGCTGATACTGCCGCTGCTGCTGCTGCTGCTGCTGCTGTTGCCCATCCTTGAGCCTCCCGCCTCTCCTGTTCCTCCTTCCCCCTCCTGGACCCGCACCTCCGCCACCGGCAGGCTGCGCACCTCCGGCGTACAAGGCATGCTGATCTACCACACTCCCTGCACGCCCAACGCCCTAGAAACCATCTCCTTCTCTACCTTGTCGTTAGCATACGCGTCACGGATGATCTCATCGATCTCGGAACGGGGGATGGAAGGGCGGGAAAGAATGGATTTGCTTTGAATACTAAACAAAGATGAGAGGTTGGTAACAATGTGGCGGTTTACTTCCTCTGCACTCTTGCCACATCCTAACATCGCCAGCTC
Source organism: Macrocystis pyrifera (assembly GCA_031763025.1). Classification (NCBI taxonomy): domain Eukaryota; class Phaeophyceae; order Laminariales; family Laminariaceae; genus Macrocystis; species Macrocystis pyrifera. Next base: position 11,883,876 of record JASSKH010000002.1, on the reverse strand, counting down.
ATCTGCTGCCTTGTCCACCCTTCCGAGGAACAGCAAGGGGTTTTCGTCCTCAGCCATTCGGATGGTATCAAACTCCCTCCTCAATCTGTGAGTTGCTGCTATCGTCTTCGGCATGTAATAGTCTTCCAACTCCTTCCAAGCACCACTCGGAGGCATTGCCTTCTGCATTCTAAACTCAGCCATATCGTATCCTGTCATGGCCTCCATCATCAATCCATACACCAATCGCGCGTCCTTAATCTCCTGGGGGGAATGTCTGGAGGCTAAGTCCTCCGGCGAAACCCTCATGTCACCCACCATAACTGGGTTTGCTGTGCTACTGAGTACATGCAAGCACCCAAGCGATGATAGGTATGCCAAAAACTTACTACTCCACATGCTAAAGTGGGCCTCTACATTGTCAAACTTCGGGGGTCTCAACTGGGAAAAACTTGGGCGGTACAAAGAAGGTAATGACATGCCTGATTGGGCCTCCAGCCCAGGTGTTGGCACCGTCGACGCTGCTTGTTGTCTTCCAGCAGTTCCTTCTCCTCTCGTCCCCCCACCGCCCCCCCCTTCCTTTCCTGCTCCCTGCGCGTCCCTCTCGGCGCGTAGTCTCTGCTCCTCCATCGTCCTTTCCAGGACCTCTATTTTCTTCCTCATCTCCTCTATGATCTTTTCACTCTCCACGCTGGCTTCTTGACTGGGTATATCCTCGAAACTAGGCATGCCGAAGCAGGTTCCCACCTCTCTAGGTTGGCCTTGGCTACGCTTGCCAATAGAAGATCGCCGGACTCACTAGTGTGTTGATTGATCCCTAAAGGTATAGGCGCAGCTGGCACGGGACTGCGTGGCTGACTCCAGACATGAAACACGAACTCCTCTTATATTACATCCTCGCTGTAGAGTTGACTCGCCTCACATGCAGCGTAGGGTTGCACCTGACGAGTGGCATTGGTGGGCACACATTACCCCGATATCCCAACTGCCGGAATCCCTTTCCAGCGTGGAACTCCCCAATCTACCATGGATCTTATATGTCGTGTATCTGAGTACAATCAACACGATACTACTGCGGATACATACCTACCTGTATTTTCGGGGTTCGGTACTGCTCAAACTCTCATTACTCTCAGTATTTGGGCCTTCTCAGTACTCGCAATATTTCTGCCGCCAGTGCTCCAATACTCTCAGTACTCGGACTGCGATTGTTCTCGAGCATTCACCTGTGAAACCTTGATATTACCCTGAGCACCAAGAAACATTCATTTTGGGGGAACATAGATATTGTAGTACCAGTATGTATGTATTTATTATGTGCTGTACCTTACTCAGCCGGTCACAACGTATTATGGTGCATCCTCGCGCGACTTTTTTGTACTTACGAATTAATCGCCGCGAGTCAGCTGGATCAATATATCTCCACTTACCGATGCCTACCCTATTATATATTATTGTAGTAATGATCCCACACTAATTCCGCGAACAGTATAGTATTGTTATCGCCCTCGATGAAATGCATTCGAGCGCTGTTCTCATTTTGCTTGTCTCTTTTTTGTGAAGTCGCAGGTGGAGTTGTTGAGAGTGACGGGAAAGGTCAGTCGACACCAGCACAAACGGAACCCCAGAGTGCTGTGTTTGGCTCAGGCAGAGTGTCTACTTGTTGACTGTCGGTACCACTTGTTACAGTACTCGGCGGGGACATATATGCAGCAGCAGCACTCGGAGACGGAACAAGCACCCGCACCAGTACTACAGCAATGGGATCGATGTCATTGAGGTGTAATTGGGGTTGCAGGGCTATAGATGCAAGACTGTTGGCCAATGAAAAACGAAACATGAACGGGGAGGGATCTCCAACAATCATTCAGAAAGCTGACGACGCTCTCTTGGCCAAAGCAAAACATGTCGGTTGTTTATTACAACAAGCAAGCGACAGATTGACAAGAGATCTCTGTACCGCGAAATAGTTGTTGGCGAAATGAGAACTGAGGTGGATGCATGCTCTCGGGGGCAAGAGCTTGCCGCCGGCGTCCTACGGTATCCTCCCAAACCTGAAAAAAACCCATTTTTTGTTGTGTGTTGTTGTACACATCTATAGTAGTTGGTCTTGCTGGCCACCGCGCGGATTGCCCGTGGGCTGAGTCGCTGTCGAGATCGAGCGTCTATCGTGTATCGTCGCACCAGCTGAAATAATACATTTTTGGTGTACTTCGCGTTTCCATTCGTACACTATAGCAGGTATTTTACAGTTCAATAGGAGTGGGTTACTTTTTGTTACTTTTTGTGCCACAGCAAAATTATCTACGAGTACTACTGTATGCATTTCATCGAGGGCAACAACAAAGCCCATTTTTTGCCATTCGAGACGGATACAGCAGTAGTAGTCGTACGAGTCGACGAGACGAGGAAAGCGCATGGCTCAAGCTGTTTGCTGCTGCTTTGACAGTTGCTGTTGTTGCCTGTTTGGTAATGACTTTTTACTCCGATTTGCTGTAGAGCAGGAAGGAGGGGTGGATAGACTTTGATAGTAGATCTTTATGGGGGTTTTGTGTTGGACGCCTGAAGCCGACCCTCCGACCCGAACCCTAACCCTAACCCTAACCCGAACCCTAATGCCAGTGGTCAGTGCTGGGATGCTGTGCTTGTTAAGACTCTAGGTTGGCTCGGCCGGCGTGGATGCTAAGCTTGGGAAGACTCTAGGTTGACTCGGGATGACTCGGAATGCTGTGGCTGGGAAAGACTCGAAAGTTGATTAAGCCGCGTAAAACATACCCCTTAGCCAATCAGAGGGCCTAAATAGCTACCCCAGGAAGATCTACTATCAAGGTTTGTCCACTACTGGCAGGAAGCGACCCTGTCGAAAAACGCCACATAATATATTGCAAACTCCATGGGGTCAAGACCTTGCAGCCAGAAGCGCCCTTGCAAGGCCGTTTGCGAGCGGCAGGCAACGACCTCATCAACACCGTTAACCAAATGCGCTGAGCGAGCAATTCTTCTGCAAGGTGACCCCTCTTTTGTTATGATCGATGCGCTGTAGCCAATTTGCGAAAGATTTCGCTGCTCGTGCCGACTCTGGAACAAGCAATTGTCCACAAGTGGTTGCCCCCCCGGTGAGGCTGGGTCGCGTAGCTCAAGGCGCAGGGTTCCGTTGAATCCGAAAGCTGGTCCAGGCTGCTTGTATGTGTGTCCGCTATCGATTCGAGCGGTATACAACTCAACGTCGGGAGCGGTTTGGGACCAGATTTTGCGAGGATTGGAGTTTCCTTGTGGCTGCGGTCAGACAGACAGACAAGATTGCAATTACCAAAACAGAGACTCAGTTCTACAAACTGAGAATAGTCTGTCCTCAAAAATATGTTGTGTGTGTTCTTCACGTTACTAGTGTTATTGTTACTGCCCTCGAAATAATGCATTTGAGCGCTGCTCTCAGTTTGCTTGTCTCTTTTTTGGCGAAGTCGCAGGTGGAGTCGTTGAGAGTGACGGAAGAGGCCAGTCGGGACCAGCACAGACGGAACCCCAGAGTGCTGTGTCTGGCTCAGGCAGAGCGTCTACTTGTTGACTATCGGTACCACTTATTATAGCATAGTACTCGGCGGGGACATATATCCAGCAGCAGCACACGAAGACGGCACGAGCACCCGCACCAGTACCACAGCAATGGGATCGATGTCATTGAGATGTAATTGGGGCTGCAGGGCTGAATACAAGACTGTTGGCCACAATGAAAAACGAAACAATGTTTAACATGAACGGGGAGAGATCTCCAACAATCATTCAGAAAGCTGACGACGCTCTCTTGGCCAAAGCAAAACATGTCGGTTGTTTATTACAACAAGTAAACCACGGATTGACAAGATCTTAGATATCTCTGTACCGCGAAATAGTTGTTGGCGAAATGAGAACTGATCTGCGGTGGATACATACTCTGGGGGGCAAGAGCTTGCCGCCGGCGTCCTACGGAATCCTCCCAAACCTCAAAAAAGCCCAAATGTTGTTGTGTGTTGTTACACATTCGACAGATTGACGTCTTTTCAACTGCCCGGCTACTATTTTTGCGAGTACCGAAACATACGACGAGAGGATCGCAAAATACAAATAAAGGCGAAAAGTAGAAAGTAATCAACTAACTGCTCTGTGCTGTTGTTGTAAAATACAATCTTGGGTAATTCTTTTTGCGAGTACCGAAACATACATACGCACGAGGATCGCAAAATACAAATAAAGGCAAAAAGTAGAAAGTAATCAACAAACTACTGTTGTTGTAAAAGACCGACGATAGTTCGTATACATTTTTTTAGTAGTAGTATGCAATTTTTCAATAGTACTCTTCAGGAGTATTAGCGCAGAACGAATATTGAATAGGGTGTTTTCGTCGGTACACATATTATCCAAAAATGATGTCTCTCCGGCATGCGCTTATCAATTTCTAAATACAGATCTTCTCGAAAAACGATCAGATGGGTGTCGATGTGCAATAATTTGCAAGTACGTACGTAGTATGCTGTACCAATCTCTCGTATACGATGGATGAGCGCTGTGCGCTGGCAGGTTATTCATTGTATTATACCTGGTATGCGAGTACGGAAACATACGATGACGATCGCAAACAAATAAAGGCGAAAAGTAGAAAGTAATCCATTGCTGCCGGCGGCGTCCTACGGTATCCCCCCAAACCTGAAGAAAAGCCCATTTTTTGCCTTTCGCTGATGTAAAGACTTGCGATAGTATGCAATTTTTTGCCATTCGAGACGCAGTACTCGTACTGCGCAGATAATTTTGCTCAGTAACCCACTCCAGTTGTACTGTAAATACCTCCTAGAGTATGCGAATGTAAACGCGAAATACACCAAAAAATTAAAGTATTATTTCAGCTCGTGCCCCGATACACGATAGACGCTCGATCTCGACAGAGACTCAGCCCACGGACAACCCGCGCGGTGGCGTGCAAGATCAACTAGTATATATGACGGGCTCGAAGAAATGAGGTGGATGCATGCTCTAGGGGTCAAGAGCTTGCCGGCGGCGACCAACGGTATCCTCCCAAACTTGAGAAAAGCCCATTTTTTGCCATTCGTTTGTTGTACTGATGTACTGATATGGACACAATACATTTTTTGCCATTCTGTTATGATACTGCTTGGATACAGCACTCTGCAGTATACAGCAGTACTCGTCCACAATTTTGCTCTCAATCTCGACAGAGACTCAGCCCACGGACAACCCGCGCGGTGGTGGGCAAGATCAACTAGTATAGATGACGGGCTCGAAGAAATGAGGTGGATGCATGCTCTAGGGGGCAAAGCTTGCCGGCGGCGTCCAACGGTATCCTCCCAAAACTGAGAAAAGCCCATTTTTTGCCATTCGAGACGTTTGTTGTACTGATGTACTGATAGACACAGTGCATTTTTTTGCCGTTCTGTTATGATACTGCTTTGATACAGCACTCTGCAGTACAGCAGTACTCGTCCATAATTTTGCTCTGACACAAAAAGTAACCCACTCCTGCTGTACTCTAAAAAACCTGCTGTAGTATGCGAATGGAAACGCGAAGTTCACCAAAAAAGTATTATTTCAGCTGGTGCGACGATACACGATTGACGCTCGATCTCGACAGAGACTCAGCCCACGGGCAACCCGCGCGGTGGCAGGCAAGATCAACTAGTATAGATGACGGGCTCGAAGAAATGAGGTGGATGCAAGCTTTAGGGGGCAAGAGCTTGCCGGCGGCGTCCTACGGTATCCTCCCAAACCTGAAAAAAAGCCCATGTTTTGCCATTCGAGACGGATGCAGCAGTAGTAGTACTCATAGCTAATGTTTTTCATCTATTTCGTGCACACCAGCGGCCAATGCGCTGCACTGAGCGTGAGACCCAAGCGTCTGAGCCAACTCTTACTCTTGTATTCATCGCCACTCTTGCACAACAAGACAGCACTACAACAGTAGCATGCACCTGGTCTGGTGTATAGACGTCTCCCCAACTCGGTATGGGCGTCTGAGCCAACTCTTGTATTCATCCCCGCCTTTGCACAACAAGGCGGCACTACAGCAGTAGCAGGCACCTGGTCTGGTGTATAGCCGTCTCCCCAACTCGGTATGGGACATGGGATATGTTGGTATGGTATGTGGGAATATGGTATATGGGAATATGGGATATTGGTGGTATGGTATATGGGGATATATATGGGAAAACCACCGTATGTGGTATGGTATGTGTTGACGGTATGGTACGGGAAAAACACAGTATATGGTATGGTACGTTTGTGGTATGGTACCATGGTACGATGTCGTGGATATATTATATGGCTACATTTGCCTTGTGGTATGGTATGTTTCAATTTATAAGGTCCGTAGGGGTCGAAAACGTCGTACAAATATCAATTGTAACGAGCTTATATACCGGCCATTGGAAAGTGTTCGAAAATATAAGCTTGCGGACAGACAGACAGACAGACAGACAAGATTGCAATTACTGCAGCTGAGACTCAGTTTTGCAAACTGAGAATTGCCCGCGATGAAATGCATTCGAGCGCTGTTCTCAGTTTGCTTGTCTCTTTTTTTTTGAAGTCGCAGGTGGAGTCGTTGAGAGTGACGGGAAAGGCCAGTCGGGACCAGCACGGACGGAACCCCAGAGTGCTGTGTTTGGCTCAGACAGAGCGTCTACTTGTTGGCTAACGGTACCGCTTGTTATAGTACTCTTCGGGGACATATATTCAGCAGCAGCACACGAAGACGGCACGAGCACCCGCACCAGTACCACAGCAATGGGATCAATATCATTGAGGTTTAATTAATTGGGGTTGCAGGGCTTTAAAAATACAAGACTGTTGGCCAATGAAAAACGAAACCTGAACGGGGAGAGATCTCCCACAATCATTCTGAAAGCTGACGCTCTCTTGGGTTATTATTTTTGCGAGTGCCGAAACATACGATGAAGATTGCAAAATACAAATAAAGGCGAAAAGTAGGAAGTAATCAATCAACTAACTGCTGTTGTTGTAAAAAGACCTACGATAGTATGCAATTTTGGGTCATTTCGTTTAGCGAGTACCGAACCATACGACGAGGATCGCAAAATACAAATAAAGGCGAAAAGTAGAAAGTAATCAACAAACTGCTGTTGTTGTAAAAGACCGACGATAGTTCGTATGCATTTTTTTAGTAGTAGTGGTAGTAGTTTTTCAGGCTCTACTGCTGCTGCTGCTGCTGTAGTATGCGAGTGACGACGCTTTGCTGGCCAATGAAAAACATTTTGTGGGTTGTTACACATTCGACAGATTGACGTGCATTTTCAACTGACCAGGTTATTCATTGTATTATATGCGAGTACGGAAACATGCGATGACGATCGCAAACAAATAAAGGCGAAAAGTAGAAAGGAATCCACTGCTGCCGGCGGCGTCCTGCGGTATCCCCCCAAACCTGAAGAAAAGCCCATTTTTTGCCTTTCGTTGCTGTAAAAGACTTGCGCATAGTATGCATTTTTTTTGCCATTCGAAACACAGCAGTATTGTTACAGCAGGGTACAGCTCTCAGACCGTAAAAAGGACCTGCGTTCGTTAGATCTCTGAGGCCGGCTCACCTGTTGTTTGGGAGTTCGAGGAAGTGCCTTCAAGCAGTAATGATCGGGTCATGCAGAACGTGGATCGATGCAATGCGATAGATGCAAGCAGTCAGCGTGAACACTCAACGAACCACCACAGACACGATGACGGGCACGACGGGCACGGCAGGGTCCAAGGGGCTGGGGGTCGATAGGACAGGTATCACAGATCACTTGGCTTTGACTTTCTTTCTTCACATTTGGTGGTGTTTTGTAAACACCGGGTGGTCCCGGAACCTCGTTACTGGCTCTGTACCCGAGACCGAAGGCGTTCCCACACCGGGGATCCTCCCTGCCCCTATAAGATCCGCCCAGAGGATGCTACCCAAAGCTTGCCCTCTGCCTGTCGAATAGACCCGACGCGTGATCCTGATCAGGACAGTGGTCTCGCGCCGTATTATCCTCCTCATAGCGCTGGTCACGACAGTCACAGCGCTATGAACCTCCCTCCCCGGCGCCACCCGCTGTAACACCCCCCCTGCCCCACACATAACCATTGTCGGCACAAAGCCGGCGCCCCGGTGCTAGCCCGGCGACAGCGTGTGCGCTTTCCTTCTCGGACACCCCCCAAACCGGCGCATATGAGCGACGGTGCCCAGTGGATATTACGATCATGGACCGCTGCAGCGCCTGCGCCTTCCACCTCCGCACCTCGCCGTCGGCTCGATGTTGCAGCTCCTCTCCTTCCCTTAGTGCTGCCCTCAGACGGTGGTAAGAAGAGCGGCGGTCCTGACCTTCGTCCAGACGTTCTTCAGCATTCCTCTTCCATCCATCGCCGTCGGCCCGATGTTGCAGCGCCCGTCCTTTCCGCGGTGTTGCCCTTGGACGGTGGTAAGAAGAACGGCGGTCGTGACTTTCGTCCAGATGTTCTTCAGCCTTCCCCCCCCGTCTATTGCCGTCGGCCCAATGTTGCAGCTCCTCTTGTTCACGCGGTGCTGACCTTGGACGGTGTTGAGAAGGGCGGCGGACCTGACCCTCGTACAGTCTTCACTTGCAACTGCCAGCGCCACATCTGTCTAACACGCTCGGAGCATGTACTCATGGGCGAAAAACCATGTTTTCTTCCTGGCTCACCTGCATCTGAGGTGGGGGTTCCTCTCGAAGGCCCACGTCTGCACTTTGACAATAACCTACACGTTTAAGCTTTTGGCCAGACATACATTCCACTGAAAGCTACCATCGTCCTACCCCACCACCTAACCTTTAACTGAGACTTCAGATAATTCTGCCAGTCCTTTGTCGTATGGCTATACGTGGCCACACTACCGAGACGCTGCGGTGGCTGTCCATTTTGCCCCTCTATATATATCTGCGGGCTTGACTTGTCAAACCTGTTAGAACGGTTCACCGATCAGTATTCCAATATACTCACGTACTTGTTTGTATCGATGTGGCAAAACTTCACGTACCTTTGTCACGGTTCAGCGTGCGCAGTGGACTATGTCGATGCTTCCACCATTCACTTACCTTCGCCAGACGTTTCTCACTGTACCTTCCTTCAACAAATGTCTCTACGTAAGTTAGAATCCATCTGCTACTCTGAAGTTTGTCCAGATATCTCTAGTTTCTTGGTATGGATACCACATTTTGATATATTGACAGAACAAACGAAACAGCTAAGAGATCGAGGATTTCTTCCCAGCTCATCTTTGCCAGCTTCCACGCTAGTCCTTTGCAAGCTGTGTGTGATACTTCGGTCGCGCGTATCACGCGTTTTATATTTTATATAGGCCTTTCTTTTAGTTATGATCTCAAACGTTTCTGCATTGAGAGTAGGTATTCCTTGCGAATGTGGAGGTCGTTTTATGTATACATCCATCACGGGCTGTAGGAAGTTCATGAGTTCTTTCTACTCCGGGCCAAAATTATTATTCGAGTGACTTAGGTCGTTTCAAGGTACTGACGTTCACGCCACATCGACTTGCTGGCACTAGCCAAGGTAAATATTTGATTCCGAGTTAAGTAAGTGTTTGAAGCTACTGGCGTTTGCACCACCTCTATTCGAGTGACCTAGGTCGTTTCAAGGTACTCCACATCGACTTACTGGCGCTAGCCAAGGTAAATATTTGATTCCGAATTAAAAAGTGTTTGAGGGTACTGACGTTTACGCCACCCCCCCAGCACGGACACTGTCCACTCGTGAAACTTGTTCGTGCTAAAATCAATCACGTATCTTACAACGGCATTCGTGCAGACCTACTTCCAAATCGTACACCTCGTATAACGCTTTTTGTGGAAGTAGTTGCAGCAAGGTGGAGACAAACACCCCCCCAGAACAGAAACTGCCTAACACCTACTGGCATTCCAATCACACCTGTCGATTCGTTCCTTCAACCCTCGACCACTATGCTTGGAGCGACAAATAGTATCCTGTTAGGTTGCGCAGATCATACCAAAGGTCGTCACGTTCCATCTCGATTTAGCGTCTCACAAATGTGTACTTGTGCGTGGTGTGGCGACTTGCACATGCACTCGTTCCTTCCTACATGTGTGTATCCAATTGTTATGATACCTGGTATACGCCTTCTCATGTACCTCCTGTGCGCGTGACGTCGAGTATCTGTATATAAACTGAATCTGTGTGAACAATCCCAAAGCCTAGGTATTATCACGAAAACGTGTAGCAAAACACTGATGGTCTGTATCCCCCTGATATTGGGTTAAGGAGCCTGGTCGGTCCTAATAGATGCTTGGTTGTATCCAGCTATACCACTCTCTTAGCTGGGGTTTTGTGTCGACTTGCCTCTTATTCGACTGTCACTGTTATTGTGCCATCGTGGCGATCAAAGATAGTCACCTGGAGAGCAGCAGTAAAGCAGCGAATGAGTATATGCGTCCTGGGGAGGGTTTTTACTATCGGAAAATGCCAGGTTTTCTCTGCCCAGTTTGGTTTGCATAGTGTATCTCGAATCCACCGCTTAGGATGCATGTATCAGTTCTGGGAGAGCAGTCGCAAATCCCTACAGGCAAAGCACTCATGATCGGAGCCAACGCTCCGGGGTCCTTTCGGCACGATGTAACAAAGACCAGTTTTCACATCAAGGTTTATATTCTTTTCTAAAGTTCTAGCCCGCTCTATGCCGGGTGTACATGCCACGCTCACACTCTGCTCTAGTTCGTGCACAGACTATTCTTTCTTTGTCTTTTTGTTTTTAGCTCTATTAATAGGGTGTAAATGTAACAGCATGGACACGTTCATGGTGTCATTCATTTGCAATTGGTACGGGATGGTATACACCATATCGAATAAGCTCGTTAATACCGTTTCTCTCACCTACCGGTACGGCACTATTTCGTACTTGTTTGTTTGCTCCAGTCGCGATGTATTTTAGTTTTACAGCCTGTTCTGTGACCACGGGTGGGATTTCAGGAGTTTATGCCACTATTGTTATCGTGTGAGAACATCACACGAAATGCGTACTACAATAGTATGTATTTGACCACCCCACACTCTTGGAGTTACAGCGTTTACCTGCTGGTCTGATTCGTTCTCCGACAACCCAATCTTCGGATAATACTTACGCAAGGTCTGGACCTAACAACCGGTAAGTAGTGGCAGTGTATTCTTCAAACCAAACCGATCTTGACACCCCTCTACGCCCACCGACCATGCAGTGTTTCTTCGTACTCGTTTGCTGATTTTTCGCACCAGGTACCTTATATATTTTTTTCGTACGTAGTTATGTATGTACGATACAGATATATCATTGATTTCCATCCCATTTGTTATCTTCGCCCTTTTTTCTCTATCCCTCCTACGTATAGACACCCGGTGTCACACAGCAAGCTCTTTATTCCTCTCCCCGATGTGGTCTGTGCCTTGGGTTTTCATTGCGGAAATACTTCAGTTCTTCGTTGCGCCTACACTCGTTAGGCGGTCTCAGCAGTTGATTCCACACCTTTTTATTGTGTACATTGCGTAAATCCCCGCCTCATCCATCTTGAGATTCGAGCTCCATGGTTCAACGTTAAAAACAGAAGCGACACACTAGACCACGCGGGCCTTTAGATGTAAGGAATAGGCCAACCGTATCAAAACCAACGAAACTATTTCAGGGCCACGACTCAGATCGGGTAAAAGTATATGGAAGGTCGAACCCTAATAAATATATTCTTTGTGTTTCTGTGCGGACATTATTTACGTAATCTACAGCAGATAATAATGCTTCAATCGAATCTTTGGCCATGGACGGAGAAGTACAATATTAATAGTATCGTACGAAGCTCATGCACAGCAGTAATTATCTCATTGCTCACTTCCTCGCCGTAGTGGACAGAATTATACGGGGTATCTGCCTAGAGTAAACTGAGGCCGTGTGATACCGCGCGGTATGCTGAAGATACTGCTGTATAATATATAATATGAATGAAGACAACATACTTTGCAGTCAGCATGAATAAGATGCGATCGTACGGATGTAAAAAAACCTTTTTGTAATACTACTGGGTGTAGAATGTATGGAGACCCCACGGATATGAGTCGCAGGGGTTCGTGCTTCCCCTGTCTGTGCCATACTGTTCTATTTACCCAACTACATCAGTCCAACCCAGTGTCCGTTCTGATTTATTATTATTTGCAGACAAATCAATGAGTAAAGCAAGAAAGCAAGGGAAATGCCAGCGTACCGGTGAATACGGGGTAAAGCAAGTGAATTGCCAACGTACCGGGTACGAGAATACCGTAACGGGTAGAACAAGAACAAGTGAAATGCCAACGTACCGGGTACGAGAAGACCACAACACCAGCTATGTTGTGAACATATGAGTCGTTGTATAGTTCTCAGTTTCAACGTAGCTTTCATGCGGTGCTTTTACCCGAATAAAAACCTGATTGCAGTACTGGACAGCTGACCGGTTTCACTGTAGTACTTCATGCCGGGAGGCAGCAGTGTTGATACTTTGCTGTGGCAGTATGGGACACTATTTTAGGGCCCAGGATCGAGGGAGATCTTGCCGTACGACCTATAGTATCATCAACAGTTAATTTCTTTATAGTAGTATGAATACCATATAGAACGGCTTCACAACAGTACTTTATGCCGAGAGGCAGTGGTGTTGATGCCTTGCTGCGGTAGTAAGGGACAACTATCGTAAGGCCCAAGGATCGAGGGAGATCTTGCCGTACGACCAATAGTATTACCCACATATTCATATACATCCTCCAGGTTGTTGTCTTGAGTTTTTTAGACCAACGTCTTCTACCCAGCTTCACTCTGTTCATCCAGCTTCAAGTATGCCCCGTGTGGATATGGTGTATGTGTGTGTTCTTCACATTAAACCGTTCTTCTACTCGTCGACATTCAGCAATAGTGGCCGTGCTGATTCTTCACCCTACATATATACATACGGGTGTTGTGTAGTGCATCCAGCAGATACTGATGTGTAGGTGCTGTTTCAACGAGTCAACATGATAACTCGTCAAGATAGGAAGAGAGATAGGCTCAAGGGTCCCTCGGGATCTTGCCATACAATTTTAGTATCATGGATATATTGTATACGTCCTCTATGTACGTTTGTGCAAAAAACAGATGTATTGCGAGCCAAAGGGTCCCTCGGGATCTTGCCGTACAGAAGTTTTAGTATTATGGACATATTGTATACGTCCTCTATGTACGTATGTGTCAAAAGCGTGCTGCGAGCCACCTGCGAGCCAAAGGGTCCTTCGGGACCTTGCCATACAGTTTTAGTGTTATGGGTATTATATTGTATACGTCCTTTATGTACGTTGTGTAAAACGCATACTGCGAGCCACCCCCCTGTACGCTTGTGGTTTAGTATTCACCAACCCCGTATATCGATAAATCAACCTTGTTCGGGAAACAAATAAATAAAAACTGCAGGTAGAGCGTACAGCAGCAGTATGGTTCCTGTATTTTCTTCCAAATTACATGCGCTACGACTGATATTAATACCAATAGTGCACGGCAGTGCAGGTCATCAGTTTTCTTATAATCTTTTTGAGCATCGTGCGTAGTGTTTAGACTACTGAAAACATTGTAGAGACGGAGATACGGCTCTTCTGTGTAATTCCTAATTGAGGCGCTTTTGCCCCGGGCGGCGGTAGACAAGTTTTCGTGGCATGGTAGGCTGATCAGTAACTACGTCCAGCTTCACACTTGGAACCATCTATGGGAGGCGCTCATCCCGCAATAAATATTCAAAAGTACTCCCTACTAATGCTGTTTCGATACCAGCAGCGAGATATTCTTCAACACCAGTACATGTGATATGTGACAACGAAAATACTGACGGTTGATCAGGTTGGGCTGAATAATTGAGTCGTACATATATTGACAGCCCACAGCAATACTTTCCATGGTAGTCTAAATGAATACAGCACATCAATCAATTTACTACTCGGATTCCATGCCTTTCCGAACACACCGGGCAGCTCGTCACTGGTATGCGCTATGTCATGCTTGCTACCGGTATCTCATTGGGTCCATGTCCCTGGTCTTACATCGGTGGTCCCGCATATTACGGCATGCGCTGCGCGAGTTTTCTAGCTTTGGTGCGTGACTTGAAGTCTCAGTCAATCAGGGCGACACAGCAGCCCCCCCCGATTTGTTTTTTTTTTGCGCTCGAGGAAAACGTACAGCAAGCATAATATAGTATTTTCGACTGTGGATACGACATCAGAAGAAGAGAAGGATCACCACGGTTGTGTTTCACCCGCTCCATACCTGTTGGCCTGGTACTACTCAGGTTGGACTGCATCGATATATCTAGCCCGAACCCTCCGGACACAGCTAGCCACACCTTCCTCCGTTGTGTGCAAGCTCATCATCGTTCAGCTGAAACTATGTCACCCCGTGTGACCCGTGCCCCCCGAGGGCTTGCGTAGCCGATCTTCATCTGCTCCAGTTTTTCTTGTCCTTTCCTCTTGCACTTGGCTTTCAGTCCTCCAGGTGTTGTACCTGATACTCGAGCGCAACGCTCGGTTGGTATACAACACAGAAAATGGTACGACCGGAGACATCGAAGAGGGTCAGACGTGCATCGGACTTTCCATTTGGTGTACACAATACGACGATTGGTCTACTACTACTGATGTAGTCTACAAGCATCGCGGCAAGAATACTAGTCACCAAAATATACGTGGTTTTCTTGAAAGTTCTATGTTTGCCAGCCGACAATGCACGGTGTTGTCCAGGGGTTCATGGTTCTATAGGGTTACGTACGCCCAAACGGCGTAAGGCTCAACGTTGTTAGTTTCCGGTATCACCTAACCAGGCAAACGGTACACGAGAGCATGCGTGCATTAGTACGTACGGCACCTTTGGCTTGTATCGATACCTGTCGATTGCATTCGGTTTTGAAGACAACATGTGGTCAATAGCATGCAGTCATTTATTAACGAACATGCATATGTGTGCGATCATGAACAACGAGCGAACAGACGAGCACGAGCAACAGCCAAACGGAGCACGAGCAACGAGTATGGCTGCATGGATTGACCAGATAAGAATCTTCAAAGCCTCACGAAACAAACAAGCAGAGCACCATTGGCAGCGTGAATACATAACAGCGTATGGCACGTATCACCATCATACAAGGCAGGCAACAACGAAAACATGTGGATGTATGCATATACCAAGTAACTGGTATGCAAATGAAGTATTATGCAAGATCAAACGTGGGATTATACAAAAGAACACGATGGCATTATTTCACACGTTTGCAAACGCTCCGATCTCTTGCAAACTTTTTGCGAACACTCCGATCTCCTGCAATGCACTTCGATCAGCCTGGGTTCATCATGTTACAGCAGGGTACAGCTCTCAGACCGTAAAAAGGACCTGCGTTCGTTAGATCTCTGAGGCCGGCTCACCTGTTGTTTGGGAGTTCGAGGAAGTACCTTCAAGCAGTAATGATCGGGTCATGCAGAACGTGGATCGATGCAATGCGATAGATGCAAGCAGTCAGCGTGAACACTCAACGAACCACCACAGACACGATGACGGGCACGACGGGCACGGCAGGGTCCAAGGGGCTGGGGGTCGATAGGACAGGTATCACAGATCACTTGGCTTTGACTTTCTTTCTTCACTCTTGGTGGTGTTTTGTTAGCCACCGGGTGGTCCCGGAACCTCGTTACTGGCTCTGTACCCGAGACCGAAGGCGTTCCCACACCGGGGATCCTCCCTGCCCCTATAAGATCCTCCCAGAGGATGCTACCCAAAGCTTGCCCTCTGCCTATCGAATAGACCCGACGCGTGACGCTGATCAGGACAGTGATCTCGCGCCGTATTATCCTCCTCATAGCGCTGGTCACGACAGTCACAGCGCTATGAACCTCCCTCCCTGGCGCCACCCGCTGAAACAGTAGTACTCGTAGATAGTTTTGCTCTGGCACAAAAAGTAACCCACTCCTGTTGCTGTACTGTAAATATCTCCTCCTATAGTATGCGAATGGAATCGCGAAGTACACAAAAAAATAATTATTTCAGCTCGTGCCACGATACACGATAGACGCTCGATCTCGACAGAGACTCAGCCCACGGACAACCCGCGCGGTGGCGGGTAAAATCAACTAGTTAGTATAGATGACGGGCTCGAAGAAATGAGGTGGATGCATGCTCTAGGGGGCAAGAGCTTGCCGGCGGCGTCCAACGGTATCCTCCAAAACTGAGAAAAACCCATTTTTTTGCCATTCGAGACGTTTGTTGTACTGATGTACTGATATGATAGACACAATGCATTTTTTTTGCCATTCTATGATACTGCTTGGATACAGCACTCTGCACTACAGCACTGCTGTTCTCGTCCATAATTTTGCTCTGACACAAAACATCCTGCTATAGTATGCGAATGGAAACGCGAAGTTCACCAAAATTTCAAAGTATTATTTCAGCTGGTGCCACGATACACGATTGACGCCCAATCTCGACAGAGACTCAGCCCACGGACAACCCGCGCGGTGGCGGACAAGATCAACTAGTATAGATGACGGGCTCGAAGAGATGAGGTGGATGCATGCCCTAGGGGGCAAGAGCTTGCCGGCGGCGTCCAACGGTATCCTCCCAAAACTGAGAAAAGCCCATTTTTTGCCAATCGAGACGTTTGTTGTACTGATGTACTGATAGACACAATGTTTTTTTTTGCCGTTCTGTTATGATACTGCTTGGTTACAGCACTCTGCAGTACAGCAGTACTCGTCCACAATTTTGCTCTGACACAAAAAGTAACCCACTCCTGTTGTACTCTAAAAAACGTGCTATAGTATGCGAATGGAAACGCGAAGTTCACCAAAAAAGTATTATTTCGTGCGACGATACACGATTGACGCTCGATCTCGACAGAGACTCAGCCCACGGGCAACCCGCGCGGTGGCGGGCAAGATCAACTAGTATAGATGATGGGCTCGAAGAAATGAGGTGGATGCATGCTCTAGGGGGCAAGAGCTTGCCGGCGGCGTCCTACGGTATCCTCCCAAACCTGAAAATAAACCCATTTTTTGCCATTCGAGACGGATGCAGCAGTAGTAATACTCATATCTAATGTTTTTCATCTATTTCGTGCACACCAGCGGCCAATGCGCTGCACTGAGCGTAGGACCCAAGCGTCTGAGTCAACTCTTACTCTTGTGTTCATCGCCACTCTTGCACAACAATTCAGCACTACAACAGTAGCATGCACCTGGTCTGGTGTATAGACGTCTCCCCAACTCGGTATGGGCGTCTGGGCCAACTCTTGTATTCATCCCCACCCTTGCACAACAAGGCGGCACTACAGCAGTAGCAGGCACCTGGTCTGGTGTATAGTCGTCTCCCCAACTAGGTTTGGGACATAGGATATGTTGGTATGGTATGTGGGAATATGGTACATGGGAATATGATATATTGGTGGTACGGTATATGGGGATATATATGGGAAAACCACCGTATGTGGTATGGTATGTGTTGACGGTATGGTACGGGAAAAACACAGTATATGGTATGGTACGTTTGTGGTATGGTACCATGGTACGATGTCGTGGATGTATTATATGGCTAAATTTGCCTTGTGGTATGGTATGTTTCAGTATATAAGGTCCGTAGGGGTCGAAAACGTCGTACGAATATCAAGTGTAACGAGCTTATATATCGGCCATTGGAAAATGTTCGAAAATATAAGCTTGCGGACAGACAGACAGACAGACAGACAGACAAGATTGCCATTACCGCAGCTGAGACTCAGTTTTGCAAACTGCGATTTGCCCTCGATGAAATGCATGCGAGCGATGTTCTCAGTTTGCTTGTTTCTTTTTTTTTGAAGTCGCAGGTGGAATTGTTGAGAATGACGGGAGAGGCCAGTCGGGACCAGCACAGACGGAACCCCAGAGTGCTGTGTTTGGCTCAGACAGAGCGTCTGCTTGTTGACTATCGGTACCACTTGTTATTGTACTCGGCGGGGACATATATCCAGCAGCAGCACACGAAGACGGAAAGAGCACCCGCACCAGTACCACAGCAATGGGATCGATATCATTGATGTGTAATGGGGTTGCAGGGCAAAATACAAGACTGTTGGCCAATGAAAAACGAAAAATGACCGGGGAGAGATCTCCAACAACCAGTCAGAAAGCTGACGACGCTCTCTTGGCCAAAGTAAAACTTGTCGGTTGTTTATTACAACAAGTAAACGACAGATTGACAAGAGATCTCTGTACCGCGAAATAGTTGTTGTTGGCGAAATGAGAACTGAGGTGGATGCATGCTCTAGGGGGCAAGAGCTTGCCGCTGGCGTCCTACGGTATCCTCCCAAACCTGAAAAAAACCCATTTTTTGTTGTGTGGTGTTACACATTCGACAGTTTGACGTATTTTCAACTGCCGGTTTATTATTTTTGCGAGTACGGAGACATACATACGATGAGGATCGCAATATACAAATAAAGGCGAAAAGTAGAAAGTAATCGACGAACTGCTATTGTAAAAGACTTACGATAGTATGCAGTTTTGGGTCATTCTTTTTGCGAGTACCGAAACATACGACGAGGATCGCAGAATACAAAATAAAGGCGAAAAGTAGAGTTGTTTCAGCTGGTGCGACGATGCGCGATAGACGCTCGATCTCGACAGAGACTCAGCCCTCGGGCAGCCCGCGCGGTGGCGGGCAAGATCAACTAGTATAGATGACGGGCTCAAAGAAATGCGGCGGATGCATGCTATAGGGGGCAAGAGCTTGCCGGCGGTACCTCTATTTTCAATACGAGTTATTTAAATTGAAATTCAGGTCTATTTATTTGCTGTTGCTGCTGTGCCGCTGCTGTAGTCTACGAGTACGTACCCACCGAGCGGTGCGCGACGAGTGCGCTTTTCCTGGTCTCTAGACCCAAACCCGCGCCAGCCGACTGTAGTCTGGACACGGAGAGATGCACCGCCCGCTGACCGCGCGTCGGGCGCGAAGCAACGACGCTGTACAGTTGTGTCACCATCCTACTCATCGATCGTTCTGCTGCTGTTTGTTGTCGTGGACAACATCTTGAATTCAGAGAGCTTGACATTTTTCGATACGAAAAGCTGATGACCCAAGTTGTCAGATTTTGTGTCTAGGATAAGGCATGTACACTGGATGTCCTCTATAACGTCAGATATCCCGCAAGCAGGACCGGAACAGGTGACAACTGCTGCCAGCCGGCAGAGACTCCGGGCACACAACAAACCAGGGATGACCCCGGGGACACAGAAACAAAACTTCCGTTTCAATTGAGGTGCTACCAGTCGCAGGGCACCACAGCGGCACGAGCACCTGCACCACCAGTACGACAGGATTGGGATCGATTTCATCGGTTTTCGCAGTTCTAAATACATTACTCAAGCGATGCGCGTCACAGCGCAGAAACTTACCGGCAGTAAATAGGACCTACGGTACACATAAATACCTATATACTTCCCTACTTTGACTAGCAATATTATTTGGTCCTACTACTATGGTCCCCCGTCATAGTAGTTTGTTGATGCTGTCGCTGTTGTTGCCTACCAGGCTACCAGGTACCAGGTATTTGATAGTTATACTCCGATTTACGGCTATTTTCTAGTAGTGGGGCCTGGGGAAGGCGAAAAAAGAGGAGTGATAGGGATTGAGATGTTGGCACTCTTGAAGATGGTCGCCACTGAACTGATTGCTGGTTCGATGTGTAGATGCAGTAGCTCAAGCCAAGGACTCCTTTTGATGTCTTTTATTAACTGTCTCGTCTGCTGGCTGAGAGAGAGGGAAGAAGTGGACTGAGCCGATGTGGCATGTGATCCTCCTTGCTTCTCTGTCCTCCTCTCCACTGCTACACCTCTGGGACCCTACAATAGCTTGTCCGCTCTTGGTAGCAGTTGATCCAACGCTCCTTCCAAGTTACTGTTTCTTGGAAGAACCCAGCTACGCTCTCTGGTCTTTCTTTGGTACTTTCTCACTATTTTGCCTATCATCTTGCCCAATAACTCATCCTGATCTCTCATCTTACTCAACGTAAGTCTCATCCAATTCACTGCTGTTGATTGGTTTACTGCTGTAACAGTCTCCTTTCCCTAGTTCTCCCATGCTCCCACCTACTCAATAATACCCTTCCTGTATATAAGCCGTTTAGAGTACCTAGTTGAACCTCTCAAGAGGCAATTCGGGAAGCTCTCACAGGCAATTTTCTAGTAGTGGGGCCTGGGAGAGGCGAAAAAAGAGGAGAGGGAAACATTTCCAAGGCTTGCGCAGGCATTCTCGATACGGGTCGCTCAAGTTTTCGAGTTTGTGTTGTTGCTCGTGCCATGTATGTGCTGTCTGCTGCGACGCCACCACGAGAGCGCTGTAGTTGGAATCTCCGTGAAAATAGACACATTCGAAAGATCTTGTGTAGAGCTAAATCATAGGCATTTAAACCACCTCAATTCGTCGGAGCGTGGGGGATATTCATAAATGGCCCCAGCCATCCACGACCCTGATGCGTCATTCTGATGCAATAATGTAACGACCGTTTGGTTTTCATATTTATACCCCAACGGTCCTTACAATTCCGCCACGCTCTTCCCAAAGCCCCTCCCTCGTCTCTTCTCACGTTCGGATTTGGGGGAGTAGGCGCTCTCTCTCTACGACAATAACAAACAGCTGCTGCACAGACGCTGCAATAACAGCAGCAACGACATAGCTAGTCCCTGTGATCGTACGAGTTCCAACAACAGATGTATATGCCTGTCTGTCGGGGTGTCGAGGTGGCTCTGCCTCTCGTTTATACGTTTGGATTTTTTTGTTCTCGCGCGCAACCGCTTGTCAAGCTTTGCCATCGCTCTACTGGGCATGCTGCTGCTGTGATCTGTGTCTCCGGTCTCGGGGTTGTCCGGTGGCATCACACGATTGTGGGCGGCGTGCTAGCTGCGTGTCGCAGCTGCTAGCTGCTTGCTGCGCGGTCATCAGATGCTCCCTCCATCGAGCAGAGCTTTCTATCTGTCATGAGGCGCTTCTCCTGCAGACACTGCTGCTGTGGCAGGTGTGCCGTGCTGCGATGGGCGGCGGAATTGACAAACTAGGTTCTTCAAGTCATCATCCAATCAGCGTACGAATTCTGTCACAATTTGGTTGGTTTTAGTGTGTGTGATTGGCCTACGTCACAAAGGTTTCAGGCCTCAACACTGCGAATAATACCCGAACGACACCATCTCCCCGTATTTTGGGGATGTAAATATTTTGCAGTTATCTGGGAAAACCACAAATCGATGTGATGGCAAACAAATTTGTGGAAAACCGTCGGTTGAACCACAACCATTACGTAACAGCTAGGTTTAAAAAGGCAGGAAGGCATCAAGATACTTCCTTCAAAGAGGAGCAGCAACGCACCGCCGCGACATGAGCCACCCGCACGCTCACAACGCAGCAGTATCACCAGCTACAGCAGTCGTCGCATCGATGTCCTCAACTTCTCCATCGACCGCAAGCGCAAACGCAAGCCACCCTCCCGTGAACACCCGCCTGCCAAACCTGCCAACGGCACCAAGCGCAAGCCCTCGCGTCGTAAACTTCTTCACGCGCGGGGTGGTGTTGCGACTTATAGAAAGGGAATCGATAATCGTCGTAATCAACGGATACGCAATGAAGGACTACCTACGCAACAACCTCACGGTGAAGTACTGTCGGGCTCCGCCCGACACGGTCAAGAAGCTTATACCCTCCAACTCTTGGGTTGTGCAAGCGACATCCCCCGTCAGCGCCGTCAACATAGCCAAGGAGATAAAGGCTGCTGCCTCGCTTGCCGTCGACTCGGACGACCGCCACCCGGACGTGAAGGTACAATATTGCAGCACTGCCGGCCTGTCGTGTTTTTCGATCAATTACTTGTGTCTCGTTTTCGGCATCTCGTGTTATATGTCTGCTTGCCTGCGCACTTGTGACACGTGCGACCACGTTATGCGCTGCGATACTTTTGAATGCGACACGCGCTACCACGTCTTACTCGTCATCCGTTTCCTTGCATGTGCGCGCTTGTTTTTCTCGTTATTTTGTTAATTGTCCTATTCATGCTGCAGCATGCGCTGATTGTCCTGTTGTGCTTCGCCTTGCTTGCAAAGTCTCCACGGGACTTGACCACCGCCTCCGAGTCTCGCGTTTTCTGTGTTTCGTGTTGTCTCCTTGTCGTGTGCAATTGTGACACGCGAGACCACATTGTGCGCTTCGATATTTTGGCGTGTGACACGCGCGACTACGTCTTAATACGTAGTTATTAATTATTTGGTTATAGCTGCAGCAGTCAAGTAACGAATGTTTTTGTATCCCACTGCTGTTCGTCTCCATGTTCTTCTCCCCGACAGATATCCCGAGTGCGTCTGACCACTTCGCAGCACAAGAGCTTGGAGAGTTATGGCGTCATCCCCTCCGACGATGGAGACCAACTCGACGAGGTCCTCCTCGACCTGTCCTGATTCGTCGGTAAGGATCTCTTCATCACATGATCGTCATGCCGCTTGTACCTGGTACTCTCTGTACTGTCTGCCGCATGTACTTAGCAGTAACTGCTGCTGATATTAGTAGTGCTGCTTGCTGTTTTTTTTTATACTAGATGTTTCCACTTGTACCGTCAGGTAGGTAGCATGTGACTTGCGAACGAGCGTGTGACCGAGTACTTGTAGTACTGCTGTAGGTGCTGCTGCTGTACAAATAGGTGCTGCTTCTGCTTTACAAACGATGCTAACGCTGCTGCTGTACGAGTGCTTGTGGTACTGCTGTAGGTGCTGCTGCTGTACAAATAGGTGCTGCTTCTGCTTTACAAACGATGCTGACGCTGCGGCTGTACGAACGAGTACTGCACCATCCCACTTTCTTTAGTTTGTGTGATTATGGCGTCACCCCGCTTGCGCAAATCTCTAACAAAGACATTACTTCCCCTCGTCCTCTTCCACCTGTCTTTACCTGGTTGCAGAACAATGCACTACCTTTTTGCTTCATATATATCATTTCCGCTTCGTCGCTTACCCCTCGCGGCCGCTTGTCTATTCGCGCCGCCTGCTCGGCAACAGCAGATGAGCCAAGCCGCAGGAGTTAGTTTTTCTGCCGGGTGTCTTCGCCTCTTCGATGAGGAAGCGATGGGCCCTAGCGGCGATCCTGTGGAGGCTGAGACAATGTCGGACGGCAACGAGTACGACGCGGCTTTTATCGACAACCGCCCTGTGGAAGAACTGCCGACCTACAGCGATGCAGACATGGACGTAAGTGCAACAAGTTGCGAACGGTCTGAAGTTTTGATCTCTTGTGTTTTGTCTTCTGTCCTCATAGAATTCTGCAGCAAGACCATTTCCACGGAAGTAAAAACATTTAACGTCGCGTTTTCACGGGAGTGAAAATATTTTCCGCCGCGTGTGCGCAATTTTCTTTTTCTCAGATTGGGCGAGTGCTCCTGCGCTTTGACCGCTCAGAACTGAGACGGGATCATCTCTCTCGTCTCCCGTATCTATGTGTATTGCGGGTATGCCAGTATTTATTATCTCAGTTTGCTCAATTTATGCTAGTGCTTCGTTGCCCCTTTGTACCACTTTGTGCCATCGTTGGTCGTCTTGTTCACACGTCAACGTTGTATTTATTACCTCTGTTTGCTCAGCTTATGCTACTACGTTGCTCCTTTGTACCTCGTATTGTTATATTTGCTCGTACTACTGACTGTGCACAGGTCGATGTTGGAACTCCGGTGATCTCCTCAGCGGCTGTAGCCTCCGTGTCTGCCTCCTCGGCTCAAGGTCTGCAGTCTCCGCCTCTTCAAATTCGCCCTCGGCTGTCCCAGCCGTCGGTGCTGCCGTCGCCGATGCTCAAGCGACCGTCGGTGCTGCCCCTTCGGATGATCAACCTGGATCCGTGACGGATGCCGAAGTCATGTACGGACCTTACCGTCGCACTAGCGGCGACGGCCTACTCAGCGTCGATTGGCCGAGGTCGCCCAACGGCACTGGCAAATCGGGCTTCATCGACGATGAAGCCGGGATGCGTTACGCCTTTAGCTTCACCCTCACCTGCCTCAGCGACCACACCGACGTCTCCTTCCAGTGGTTCGAGAAGCTAGGGCAATTCGCTCATGTTTTTTGCCACCGTGCTGCGATTGGACTGGAACGCGGCGGCGTTCGTCGCGTTCTCCATGTCCAAGCGGTGTTGGAGATAGGTTTGGACTACCGCGGCGACACCACCAAGATAGCGTCCTCTCTTAGGGAGAAGATTCGGAAGCTGTGCGGCCTAGTGGGGGCCAAGATCACGATCAAGGAGCTCGCGCCTACCCAGACTTTCGCACGTGAGGCTCTTCTTTGGTATTTTTCCCTTAGCTTTAGCCTCCCCACGCATTTTTCCCTTAAATTTGCTTGCCCGCACTTTCACGTCCAGCTCTCCTTTTTTTGCTTTCGTGCTTGCCGGCCTCATCCTGCTGTCAGTTCGTGCTATCTTGCTTATTATATTCTCGTTGCCATTCGGTGTATTTTTCGTTCTCCCTATTGTGCATCGCACCTCTCTTTTTTTTAGTCCTAACACCTCTCGTACTACTGCTGTAGTGACGACCGACTTCGTGCCATCTTGCTTACCAGGTATTTTTTTCTCGCTTCCGTTCGGTGTATTTTTCGTTCTCCCTGTTGTGCATCGCACCTGTCTTGTTCTTTTTCTATACACTTTCGTGGTAGTGACGACCGGCTACTTCGAGAGGCAGCCATATTCGCCTCTCGTGCTGTTCGCGCTTGCCGATTTCACCCTGCTCTGTCCGGCATCCTGTTCTCATATACTTGCCCTGTTTTTTCGTTCTCCCTATTGGTTCGCACCTCTCTTGCCCTTCGCACCTCTCTTGTTTTATGTCCTCTATCCTCTCGCAGTAATGACCGGCTACGTGCAAAAGGACTCCGACCGAGCGTGGTATGCCTTTGATTCTGTGGGCATTTCGCCGGAATTTGTCCGCGACGCCCGCGAGAACTACAAGCGCACGGCGAGGTAAGACTTCACGAACGGTGTAATGAGAACTTGAGGCTTCATCAACAGTTTAATTTGCAAGTTTTACACGAGGCAATAGCAAGCAACGTCATCAACACTAAATATCATATTATTAAATCATTGCATATTACCCCGCCCTTGTTGTTGTCTTCTACTTGTTAAATGCAGCGGGTGCCGGCAAGGATCGAGATCACCAAGAAGGCTTTTGGGGGCATCTGTTACAACAAACTGAGGCAGGAGTACTACCCTCTCAACATGTCTCCCGTCCAAGTCCTCAAATTCTGCATCAACAGTCGCGAGTACATCCCGCACTTCTCCTGGGTCTTGCCCACCAATGCTCAAGGCATTCCCATTGACAAAGCCAGGTCGCTGTGGACGTCCTACGTCTCTCCGCAGGATGTTAATCGTGAAGACATCTACAACGTGAGTAGCGGTTTCATATACTTTGCCCAGCCGTTATTTTTGACGCGATCTTGACGGTTAGTACCGCCGGTTACCCTTTTTTTTGTATATAAAGTGATTGACTAGTGCCAGTTACCCCTCAAACTAGTGCGAGTTATCCCAAATAGTACCAGTTAAGTACCGTAGTGCACTTTTCTATGTTGCCGGCTAAGTTGTGCCATTTACAAAATATAGTGCCGATTAAGTACTTCCGGTTTTGCATGTTGACGGTTAGTGCCGACGGTTACCCGTTTTAGCGCCTATCAAATCTCGTCACAAATGGTACAGCGATATCTCCCACGGGCATATCCTGTCACTATTACTTAGTGCCAGTTTCCATTTCACTCTATATTGCCGGTTGTGTGGTACTGATTACCCACTACAGAGCCTTTCACTTTTTCCTCGCGATATGCTCACTCACGTCGTGTCCCTTCTTCATGTGTGACGCACGTCGTGTCCCTTCACGACGTATTCCCTACCGCTACCTCGCTTCCTATGACAGATCTCCTTCGACGCCCACTCCGGGTCCGCCTGCCAAGCGTGGGAACTCTCCGACCTGCTATTCGCCGACATGACCGCTGACGGCGCGCAGTCTCACGCTTCTCGTCGCCGCGACATCCTCACCGCTATGGCGGAGGCGGACGTTAACCGCGCGCGCGGCGCCGCTGGAGGTACTCCTACTACCCCTGCCACCACGGCAACGGCCTCCCCACCTTCGCCTAGCTCTCCCGGGCCTGGCTGTCCCGCGCCTGGCTCTCCCGCCGAATACGCCGGCACTGCTGCAGCCGCGCCCGGTAGTTCTTCCCCACATCCGCAGATGTCGGCTTTCCTGTCGGCTCCCGACATGCTGTTACTGTCTAACATTGGAATCGGCGAGGATAGCAGCGACAGCGAGGGGGGGCATCCGACCGCGTAGTTGTTTTCGCCTACCTACTATTTCATGAGACGTCACCAGCGTCTTCCTGCCTTTCCGCCAGTTTTACGGGCGGAGATTACAGAGGGGCAGAGGCGGGAAGTTTAGATTTCCGTTCCTTTTCTAACTTGATCAGTTGTTGGCGCAACTCCCCCTGTGTATGATTCATGGGGGTACTTACGCGTTCATACCGTCATTACAACCTACGACGCCCACGGTGGATGCGGGGGGTGGCGCGAGTTTTCTTGCGACCTTGTCGTGACATGCTCATCGTCGGGGTTATCGATGGTGTATGTGATACATGTGATACATCTGATCAGTTTTAACGTCTTAAGAGTTGACTATTAAAAAGTCCGTACTGCAGTACTAGAGAGCTTTCTCTACAGTCCGAAAGAGTGTCAGCTTGAGTCCCAGAATGTTTTGCTAGACGTTCTGGTAGAGGTGCATTGTACAGTAGTTTTACAAAGTCTGTACAGCAGTGACGGAGAGGTTTATCTTGTGTTCCCGTAGAGGCTATTCGGGTTTCCTAACTGGTAGGTTTTATAGATGAAACATCTATCTGTTGTACAGTTTTACAAAGTCTGTACAGCGGTGACGGGAGAGGTTTATCTTGCGTTCCCGTAGAGGCCATTCGGGTTTCCCAACTAGTAGGTTTTATAGTTGAAAAGTTGGTTGTACAGTTAGCCCTTACTGCTGTTTGGCAACGTGTGTGCAGAAGTAGCAAACACGTTTATATTGCGTTCCCGTAGAAGCCATTCGGTTCCGTAAGTATTAATAGTGTGTTCATAATCTTAAGAACAACGGAGTGTGCATTTTTTTGCTCTTTGTTGTTCGTGCTTGTTTTCATGTGCCCCGGATTCGTTTGTTATGTGTCGTTCCTATAAGAAAAGTACAAAATGTACATATTACCAGGTCGACGTCGGTTTACAGGTCATTTACAGCGCATTTATTTGCGGTGCCTGCACACGCCTGAGCTAATATTATTGTTTGTTGCTACTTTCGCGGGTGTATGACGTCGACAGATTAGTCGGTGCACGGGTATTATTCACAACGGAGTTCTTGCGTAACTTGTGCAGTGCACACGGCGTGCTAACGAGAGGTAGATTAATTGGTGGCTTGTTCAGATGTACACAACCGCGGCACTTCTCGGCGAAACGTTTTTGTGCGCACGAGGCAAGATTTCGTGGCGTGCTCCGTTGCGCGCATGTTTTTGGCGCAGAGAAGAGGCTATAATAACCTTCCCGGCGCATTTTTTTCAGGGTCTCCCTCGAGATCATTTTTATCTCGACGGGGAATTTATTTGTTTCAGGATAGGAGTCCTTCTTATCTCACATCGCCTTATTTCTTGTAGGGGTGGGATTTTTAACAAAAGTTCCGTTGCGTACATATTTTGCGGGAGGAATGCGCTCTTCAGCGTTCAAACATACCAATAATACATACATACATGCCTTTGCAGGTTAATAGGTTTTCCGACCGTCGCAAATCGAGTTTATTTTTATCTCATTTGCCACCTATTTCTTTCGTGGATATCACGTATTTCTCACTCAAATGACACCACGTTTCCCCAGCTCAACTTAAAGCAGGAAATATGAAATCTGTCTTGATTGTGTTTTTTTCGAGAAAATCTGTCGTTATTTTGGTCTCAGTTTTCGACAAATTGTGTCTTGTCGTCTTGCCATGATTTCGCTTTCATGATGTGTTTATTTTTAACTTATTTCCCAGCAATTTTCTTAGTGATAAGACGTCGTTTCACGTATTGGCACCCGAAGATGTCCAACCTTTTCGGGGAGGAATTTGCCGCCGAAAACCAAAAAAGGAGGGAAAAAAACGAAGAAAATTCCCAAAAAATTCCTCGTGAAGGGTTTCCACACGAATAACAAGCATTCTTCATCACATACTTCGCGGGCGTTTTTCAATCTCGATTTACTCTACAATGACAACATGTTAAAGTTCTTGCACTTCCAAGTCTCACTCAAACCATCAGCCTAAACTATAAATCCCCTATATATTCAATCATGGACCTCTGTCCGCTTCGCATAATTTGATGTTTCCTTCCTAGGCCGCCCGCGGAGCGAAGCGCCTTGTAGATATACTTATAGATATCTCAACCTCTGAGCGTGCTCGGTTGGTACATCCCTGGCCTCTCACACTGCTCAGAGCTCCCACTTGGGAATCGCCTCCGTTTATTACTTGCCGGACCGTCCCAGCGAGTCTTTGTTTTCTCCGTTTCTCGTCGTACTTTCAGTCCTTCTTTCCTTTTTTTTCTTCTTTCGTTTCGTGTGCGTGCGTGTACTCCGAGCACAGTTGCGCGGGCGAACCCGGCACCGTCGCGGGTGTCAGCGGATGCTGGCGAGTAGAGGGGGAGTTACAAGGAGCGCGGTCGCCGCTTTCGTGCCTAGGCGTCGCGTTGCCTCGAGACACGAGGGATGCATCAATAGGCTCTGTCTGGCTTCCATTTGTGATTTTGGATAAGAGTACGTACGAGTATTTAAGGGTCGTTCGGGATTGTAAGATAATATTCAAGCGGTGCTTATTTTTGCGACCGGGCTGAGAGTCACAAGAGGGAGGTACCCCGAATGAGCACCAACATTGTCGAGCTTGCATCGAGGTCCACGGTGAGCACCGGGCTTCACGCGAGGCGGGCGACGGGGCTCACTGTGGAAGAGAGGGAGGGAAGCTTTACCCGGACTGAATCGGTGGCGAGATGGTCGCGAGAGGGGCGGGCGGCGTACGAGGCTGAGAGAGAATCTCTGCTGTAAGTTTTTTTCTTTTTTTTGACTGGTGTAAGGTGTTCTACTCAAGTAGTAAATTATTACACGAAAGGGGACGGGGATTTTTTTCTTTTAGAATTTTTCGGTTTCATTTTCATTGTTTTTGCTATGTTGCTGTGCCGTTCTGTGCTTTATCTTTCGTACATACGACGAGTACACAGACACAGAGCATGTCGAAAGAAGAAAATAAGTGCCCTACCTGGGGTATGTACGTATGTACGGCGTGTGAGTGAGCGAGCGTAGCGGAAAACCGCCCGCGACGCGAAGCATATGTGGCGTCCGAGCTGTTTTCTCCTGAAGCATGGCGGCGGGACTCTTGGCATTATCAAGTCGCCAGTTTGCAGCTAACTACAGGGGCCATAAAAAAAACAATATTCAATCATGGACCTCTGTCCGCTTCGCATAATTTGATGTTTCCTTCCTGAGCGAGCGTAGCGGGCGGCGCAGGCCGCCCGCGGAGCGAAGCGCCTTGTACCACTTACAGCAGTAGTTCTCATTGCTGTGTGTCCTACATTGCTGACCGATAGATCCTAGAGCCAGCTGAAAAGGGGTCAGTACACGTACGTTCCTCGCGTGGCATTCTACAGTAGTACTGCTGTATATATATGCAGTCGTACCTGTACAAGCTACTCTACTGCTGTAGGAGATCGTGCAAAATGTTTAGATTGCGTAAAAAACACGACGTGCCAGATGTACGAGCACTGCTGTGCTAGACGTTCGTACTGCGCGCGATAAAATTTTCGTTTCCGAGGTTCTACTCGCACCATCCACGCTTTTTTTCAATTCACTTTCGACTTTTTTTGTACCAGGACTACAGCAGTTGCTCAGTTTTGTACAACTGAGTCTCAGCTGCGGTAATTGCAATCTTGTCTGTCTGTCTGTCTGTCCGCAAGCTTATATTTTCGAACACTTTCCAATGGCCGATATATAAGCTCGTTACAATTGATATTCGTACGACGTTTTCGGCCCTTACGGACCTTATATACTGAAACATACCATACTACAAGGCAAATTTAGCCATATAACACATCCACGACATCGTACCATGGTACCATGCCACAAACGTACCATACCATATACTGTGTTTTTCCCGTACCATACCGTCAACACATACCATACCACATACGGTGGTTTTCCCATATATATATATATCCCCATATACCATACCACCAATATCCCATATTCCCATATACCATATTCCCACATACCATACCAACATATCCCATGTCCCATACCGAGTTGGGGAGACGGCTATACACAAGACCAGGTGCATGCTACTGTTGTAGTGCTATCTTGTTGTGCAAGAGTGGCGATGAATACAAGAGTTGGCTCAGACGCTTGGGTCCCACGCTCAGTGCAGCGCATTGGCCGCTGGTGTGCACGAAATAGATGAAAAACATTAGCTATGAGTACTACTACTGCTGCATCCGTCTCGAATGGCAAAAAATGGGTTTTTTTTCAGGTTTGGGAGGATACCGTAGGACGCCGCCGGCAAGCTCTTGCCCCCTAGAGCATGCATCCACCTCATTTCTTCGAGCCCGTCATCTATACTAGTTGATCTTTCCCGCCACCGCGCGGGTTGCCCGTGGGCTGAGTCTCTGTCGAGATCGAGCGTCAATCGTGTATCGTCGCACCAGCTGAAATACTACTTTTTTGGTGAACTTCGCATTTTCATTCGCATACTACAGCAGGAGTACAACAGGTGTGGGTTACTTTTTGTGTCAGAGTAAAATTATGGACGAGTCCTGCTGTACTGCAGAGTGCTGTATTCAAGCAGTACCATAACAGACGTAACAGAATGGAACAAAAATGCATTGTGTCTATCAGTACATCAGTACAACAAACGTCTCGAATGGCAAAAAATGGGCTTTTCTCAGATTTGGGAGGATACCGTAGGACGCCGCCGGCAAGCTCTTGCCCCCTAGAGCATGCATCCACCTCATTTCTTCGAGCCCGTCATCTATACTAGTTGATCTTGCCCGCCACCGCGCGGGTTGTCCGTGGGCTGAGTCTCTGTCGAGATTGAGAGCAAAATTATGGACGAGTACTGCTGTACTGCAGAGTGCTGTATTCAAGCAGTATCATAACAGAATGGCAAAAAAATGTGTTGTGTCCATATCAGTACATCAGTACAAATTTAACGTCTCGAATGGCAAAAAATGGGCTTTTCTTCAGTTTTGGGAGGATACCGTTGGACGCCGCCGGCAAGCTCTTGCCCCCTAGAGCATGCAACCACCTCATTTCTTCGAGCCCGTCATCTATACTAGTTGATCTTTCCCGCCACCGCGCGGGTTGTCCGTGGGCTGAGTCTCTGTCGAGATCGATCGTCTATCGTGTATCGGGGCACGAGCTGAAATAATATTTTTTTGGTGTACTTCGCGTTTCCATTCGCATACTATAGGAGGTATTTACAGTACATCAGGAGTGGTTACTTTTTGTGCCAGAGCAAAATTATCTACGCAGTACGATTACTACTACTGCGTATCGAATGGCAAAAAAAATGCATACTGTCGCGAGTCTTTCAGCTTTACAGCAGCGAAAGGCAAAAATTGGGCTTTTCTTCAGGTTTGGGGGGATACCGTAGGACGCCGCCGGCAGCAGTGGATTACTTTCTACTTTTCGCCTTTATTTGTTTGCGATCGTCATCGTATGTTTCCGTACTCGCATACCAGGTATAATACAATGAATAACCTGCCCGCGCACAGCGCTCATCCATCGTATACGAGAGATTGGTACAGCATACCACGTACGTACTTGGAAATTATTGCACATCGACACCCAGCTGATCGTTTTCCGAGAAGATCTATATTTAGAAATTGATAAAGCGCATGCCGGAGAGACATCATTTTTGGATAATAAGTGTACCGACGAAAACACCCTATTCAATTTTCGTTCTGCGCTAAACTACTCCTGATCACTCCTGAAGAGTACTATTGAAAAATTGCATACTATGGAGCCCCTACTTTCGTAGAGCCACAAAGGTCCCAAGTGATGTGGTAGCTTTGACCCGCTACCGAGGGCTGCACTTTTACTTTCTTATATTTAGGGCAAGGAGAGAGCCCTCCACGTTGGGTTAGCAGGGTGGAGAAGAGAGAGATCGAGAGAGTAAAGTTCGGACGGGCAAACAAGGCCTGTCTCGACTTCAAGGAGACTCGAGTTATTAAGCCGAGTTCTCCCGGTTCTCGGAAAGATTCCCAGATGTGATAACACTTCTGATGTATCTTCCATGGGTACATGTGCAACGACCAATCTACGAACCTTTCCCAAAACCTGTCCTCCACAGTACCCCCCTCTTCATGCGCTCCAAATCCATCTCTGCTAAAGACGAATTGTGGCGATCATTCAGTAAGGGAATGATATTTAATATGGACGTCAAGGTATTTGGCGTAGAACGTATTATTTTGGATCGTCCGCTAAACTTACTTGTGTTAGTTGTTCGTCTCCTCACTGGTGTGTTTACAAACACAGATCAGTATAAGATCTCCACACACTAGTTAGTTGGCATGTTGACAGCTTCGTTTAGATTCGGAGTTTTTATGCCATCTGCGGTTGAGCAGCCGGCGTACCCTTGGCCGCTTGTTTCTTCCTCTTCTTCTCCTTTTTCTTCAAGCTGCGCCGTTGAGCAGCAGTCATGCTGAACTCAGTCGAGTCCATTATGCTATTTTCTCTCTCTCTCTTCAAAATAAAAAAAATAAAAATTACGTATTCGCTTTGAGCGTGAGTCGAATCAATCCAATCGAGGTCGCCAATATGGAGCCCCTACTTTCGTAGAGCCACAAAGGTCCCAAGTGATGTGGTAGCTTTGACCCGCTACCGAGGGCTGCACGTTTACTTTCTTATATTTAGGGCACGGAGAGAGCCCTCTACGTTGGGTTTGCAGCATGGAGAAGAGAGAGATCGAGAGAGTTCGGACGGGCAAACAAGGCCTGTCTCGACTTCAAGGAGGCTCGAGTTATTAAGCCGAGTTCTCCCGGTTCTCGGAAAGATTCCCAGATGTGATAACACTTCTGATGTATCTTCCATGGGTACAGGTGCGACGACCAATCTACGAACCTTTCCCAAAACCTGTCCTCCACAATACTACTACTAAAAAAATGCATACGAACTATCGTCGGTCTTTTACAACAACAAACAGTAGTTTTTTTATTACTTTCTACTTTTCGCCTTATTTGTATTTTGCGATCCTCGTGCGTATGTATGTTTCGGTACTCGCAAAAATAATGACCCGAAGATTGAATACTATCGTAGGTATTTTACAACAACAGCACAGAGCAGTTATTAGTTGATTACTTTCTACTTTTCGCCTTTTGTTTTTTTTTTTTTACAAGAAACTAGAAAGCACGTCAGCTGTGAGTTCAACCGATCGGCAGATCGGTCGATACTCAACTTTGCAAGCTGCGTGAACCACGCGCATTTTCCATTATTTCCCTCGCGATTGACTACTGGCCAGAGACTCCCCTGTGCCACCAGGGTCGACGAGACGATAATACTTACAGCTCGTTCGATTTCCAATTGATTTCGGCCAGTACCATTTCGCGCACTGAAACAGCAGATCGACACGTGAGGGCCGGGGTATACAAGACAGTCGAAAGTTGGTTTACAGCAGTTCACACCTAACATACACACCAAGACACCGGAAATTTTTAATACTCCCTGTAAATGTTGCAGCAGGTCTTGACGTACAAGTACGTGTTTTTGGTGAATCTCACTATCGTACATGTTCTTGGCCTCTTCTGCTCTTGATATATGAAAAACACAGCAAGCACACACCTGTAAAATAGCAGAAGGTGGTCCAACAGCACAGGAGGTGATGTTCGTGTTTTCTGCAGGCAGGCTAGCGAGTGGCGTATTTCGATCCTACAGCTCCTTGTTCCATCTCAGACGTTATTTGTGTTTTGCGATCCTCTCGTCGTATGTTTCGGTAATCGCAAAAATATAGCCGGGCAGTTGAAAAGACGTCAATCTGTCGAATGTGTAACAACACACAACAAAATATGGGCTTTTTTTAAGTTTGGGAGGATTCCGTAGGACGCCGGCGGCAAGCTCTTGCCCCCCAGAGCATGCATCCACCTCAGATCAGTTCTCATTTCGCCAACAACTATTTCGCGGCACAGAGATCTCTAAGATCTTGTCAATCTGTGGTTTACTTGTTGTAATAAACAACCGACATGTTTTGTTTTGGCCAAGAGAGCGTCGTCAGCTTTCTGAATGATTGTTGGAGATCTCTCACCGTTCATGTTTCGTTTTTCATTGGCCAACAGTCTTGTATTCAGCCCTGCAGCCCCAATTACATCTCAATGATATCGATCCCATTGCTGTGGTGGTACTGGTGCGGGTGCTCGTCACGTCTTCGTGTGCTGCTGCTAGATGTATGTCCGCGCCGAGTACTATAGTAAGTGGTACCGATAGTCAACAAGTAGACGCTCTGCCTGAGCCAGACACAGCACTCTGGGGTTCCGTCTGTGCTGGTCCCGACTGACCTCTCCCGTCACTCTCAACAACTCCACCTGCGGCTTCACAAAAAAAGAGACAAGCAAACTGAGAACAGCGCTCGAATGCATTTTATCGAGGGCAATAACAATTAACTATTAATAATGAGGCGCGCGAAGCGCGCAAAAAGCGTGCGAGCCTTTTTTTTCTTGGAATTTTCCAAGAAAAAAAAAGCCTCTTCATAGCGGCTCGGATACGAGCGTGGGGTGCCTTGTTTTGAGTTTTTCTAGATGTGTGTGTGTGGGTGTGAGTGTGTGATTCAACATTTTTTGGGGCAACGTTTGACCACCGCCCTCGACGCACACCGCACCAATTCCAGTCCCGGCGGGCTCTGTGGACGCGCTCACACAAAAGAGACCTCCTGGTGCTGGTGCGGTGGTAAGTCATTCACAGTAGCTCGAGCTAGGTGTGGCAACGTGTGTAGGCACATGTTGGTGCTGGGCCATGTTGAAAAAACACAGAACCAACAACACATTATAACGGTTTTTGTTTGAAACCCAGCTCTACGGCTGTCCACAGCAACGAGCGTTCGGGCCATGTCCCCGAGACATGCTGCAGTCCCACACTCCTGCTGATGGGGGGGGACGGAGAAGCAGGAGTGTATCTGCTGTATAGTTGGTGTACAGCAGTAGTTGTAGTGGTGGCACTACTAGAAGCTCTGCTGGACACAAGTCAGATTGTAGATTTTTCGTCTCCAAATTATGAGTTCGGGACCAGGAAACACATGTACGAAGGGTCCCCACACAAGCCGAGCGTACAACGATGCTGACCTGGACTCGTGTGTCCTACTGCTGCTGCTGTTTTGCTGCTGGAGAAGCTCTGCTATTGTAGATGTCGTATATCAGTACTAGCGGTGGTACGTGCTACCTGCTACGAGAAGTTCTCTCTTGGACAGAGCAAGTAGAGTGAGGATTTTTCGTATTGAAAATATTATGTTGAAGCAGGAGGGTATCTGCTGTATAGTTGGTGTACAGCAGTAGTAGTTGTAGTGGTGGCACTACTAGAAGCTCTGCTGGACACACGTCAGATTGTAGATATTTCGTCTCCAAATTATGAGTTCGAGACCAGAAAACAAATGTACGAATGGTTCACACACAAGCCGAGCGTACAGCGATGCTGACCTGGACTCGTGTGTCCTACTGCTGCTGCTGTTTTGCTGCTGGATAAGCTCTGCTGTTGTAGATGTCGTACATCAGTAGTAGCGGTGGTACGTGCTACTTGCTACGAGAAGTTCTCTCTTGGACAGAGCAAGCAGAGTGCAGATTTTTCGTATTGAAAATACTATGTTGAATTTCGAG
This sequence comes from Macrocystis pyrifera, assembly GCA_031763025.1. NCBI lineage: Eukaryota > Phaeophyceae > Laminariales > Laminariaceae > Macrocystis > Macrocystis pyrifera. Next base: position 11,847,972 of record JASSKH010000002.1, on the reverse strand, counting down.
TTCAACACAGGACAAAATCGTCGAGTAACGGTTTTTTCTTTTTGAGTTATACCAACGAAACACATGCTGCAGGCCCACCCTCCTGCAGATGAGGGGACGGAGAAGCCGTCTACAGCAGTCCACGGAATCTCGACGGCGAGCTTACTGGGCCTGTCTACACCAGCTCACAGGAGGCACATTCCTCCTGGCTTCTCTGCGGTAGACTTGCGTCCAAGCCTTCGTCGTCCCCGTCGGCGCCGTCGACGACGCGTATCAGAACGACCAGAGGATGACAACACCGGCGACAGCGACGGCAGCGACCGCAGCCAAGATAGCGACAACGGCGACGACGAGCCTAACCTCGACGGTGTCTACGGTGGGTCAGGAGTCCGGGCGGGTGACCTCTCCGAGCGCAGGCCGTGGCACGACAGTGCAGACCATGATTGGGGGAGGAACGACTGGGTGGGACAGGCGGGCGTTGCAGCAGAGGCGGAATCCTGGGTAAGAGAGATGCAGCGGTCTGGCCGCGAGGCCTTGGCGTCAGGGACTACTGTGACCGGACCACCTCTTAACACGAAGCAAGCCCACGCAGTTAATATCGTGCGTCGACACCACTTGCAGCTTCAAGCGATTCGGCAGGAGAGGGATAGGCGGGGGGAGGAGGCGCTGACTCGTCAAGGCCTCGAGCCCCCCGAGCCGCTGCGTATGATTATGGCCGGGACGGCTGGCACTGGAAAGACTGTTGTTATCAATGAGATGGTACGGGCGGTCGGCCCGGAAAAATTCAAACTGCTCGCACCCACCGGGAACGCTGCCTGTGGGATCGAGGGGCAGGTGCGATACGCTCGAAATTTATTCCCGTCGTTGAGCGGTGTTAATCGACATTCAATGTCAACATTTACGTTTACTCGCCAAACCCTGTGTTGCCTGTTCACATCTTGCCATTGTTCTCAGAGTTACCGTGCATTAGGCCGTTAAACCAACACCAAAGACTTCGATTTCGCCTTCCCGCGTGCCGGGCTATCAGACTCTTCACAGTGGCTTGAGGATCCCCGTTAAGAAGAGAGCTGGGGCGGGCGCGGACGGAAGCGCCCTTAAATCTGGGGCCTTGAAAGACCTCCAAGAGCGATTTGAAGGTGTCGACTACATGCTCGTGGACGAGATGTCCGTGGTCGGCCAAGACCTCCTTGGCCTCATGAGCATTCGGGGCAGACAGGCCGTCGCCGGCCGTACCCCAGACGGTAACGACGGGCGCGAGCGAGGTTTGTTCGGGGGACTCAGCGTCATCCTCGTCGGGGATCCCATGCAGCTCCCTCCGGTGGGTGCTGCGCCAATGTGGAGTGACAGACCGGGGACAGCAGGGCACTCCGTGGAGGGGCGCGCTGCTTGGCTGGGCCTCAATGCTGCCGTTGAGCTCACCGAGGTCATGCGCCAGGTTGGCGACGCCCAGGCAGCTTTCCGGCGCGCGCTCATCGCCGTCGCTGAGGGACGAGCGCGGCAGGAACACTTCGACCTCTTCCGGACCAGAATGCGATCCCAAGTTCCTGACGCCGAGCAAGCAACATTCCGTGACGCCGTCCACCTTTTCCCCACAAACGCCGAAGCCGACGATTGGAATTGGGAGCGTCTGAATCTCCTGGGCACAGAAATTGCTCTAATTGTCGTCTCGCACACAGTCGGTGGGTACACGAATGTTTCCGCTGATCGTTTCAGAAACCTCGCGCCAAACCTGTACCTCGCGGTTGGAGCACGTGTATTTATCAACAATAATGTGTGGACGTCGGCGGGTCTCGCGAATGGTGCAGCTGGAGAGATCGTGCATATGCAGTGGGGGGATCAGCCTGGTGCAGAGAGGCCGCCTGCCCTCCCTGCGGTAGTCTACGTGCGAATTCATAACTTCCGCGGCAGGCAGTTCTTCAGGGAGCGCTCGGCTGTCGTTAACGGGGAGGCCGTTGACCTAACGAACGTCGTCCCCATCGTACCCATGGAAGCGCAGGATGAGATGGGCCCTGCGGCCAGCAGCGGGAGGACTCAACGCGCTCGGTGCTTCAGATCTCAGTTGCCGATTAAACTAGCCTTTGGCGTCACGCACCACAAGAGCCAGAGCGCCACTCTTGACCGTGTAGTCCTCGACATCGAGAAACGGGAGATCAACGACGGCCAAACTTTCACGGCCCTGAGTAGATGTCGTGATATCAACAACATGCTCCTGGAGGACTTCAGCCAGGAACGTCTGCAGGCCATCGGGAACAGCGTGTCCTTCCCAGCGCGGTTGGCCGCCCTCGATAGGATACGATCCCTTGAGGATCGGACGCGGCAGACGTTTGGTTTGCCTGCTTTGACGAGAGAACCACGGCCGCCTAGGCCTACAACTACAAGTAACAGAGGAGGAATGTGGCGCGGTGGAACAACTGGGAGGGCGAGGGGCCTGGAACGTGGACTGCGCGGAGGTGCCCGCGGAGGAGGACAACCATCCACCAATAGGACGCCAGAAACACACGGACGGAGCTCAGGAGGGGGGGCTGGAGGGCGCCCTAGACTCTCTCTGGCGCCACCGCCATCCTGGGAGGACTACGCCACCCGTGAGATAGGGAGGGCAAGTACGAACTCTTGGTTTTACGTGCCGCTCCTCCTGGATGCCTTCGATGTTCAACGAGCGTTGACCTTCGTGAGGCCTCCACGGTGGGACCTCTACGTGCAATGCTACCGACGCGCCCTGGCAGATAACGGCATTTGCCGTGAGTCTTTTGTGGGAAGTGGGGATGCAGCCACACATATACAACGAGACGACCAAGAGCTTCTCATGGATTTGAACGGCGAGGCAGCGCAGTTCAGCGTGCACTGGATTACTGATTTGAGATGCACATTGGATGCCACCGTCCCCCTGCCAAACGCCAACTTCGAACGTTGATCTCTGGCGGGGGGGAGGGGGAATATAGAGTTTGCACATGGGCGGTTCTGTGCTTGGGTTAATAAATATTAAATGTAATAAATATAAATAATAATAAATATAATAATAATAACTTATTCTAACTTATTGAAGCGGTGTCGTGAGGCTGTTAATGTTCGCTGTGACCTGGATTACAACGTCTCCGGATCGCGGCGGGACCAGCTAGGGGTTCGTCACAGACAACACGACCTGGAAACAAAGAACACGTTTGCCACAAAAACAATGCATCGCAGATTTGACTACTGCAGGTATTACTGAGGCCGCGCCTCATTAACCACCAATTACTAGTAATGAGGCGCGCGAAGCGCGCAGAGCGTGCGAGCCTTTTTTTTCTTGGAATTTTCCAAGAAAAAAAAGCCTCTTCATAGCGGCTCGCGTAGGGTGCCTCGTTATGAGTTTTTCTGTATGTGTGTGTGTGTGTGTGTGTGTGTGGTTCAACATTTTTTGGGGCAACGTTTGACCACCGCCCTCGACGCACACCGCACCAATTCCAGTCCCGGCGGGCTCTGTAGGCGCGCACACACAAAAGAGACCTCGTGATGCTGGTGCGGTGGTAAGTCGTTCACAGTAGCTTGAGCTAGGTGTGGCAACGTGTGTAGGCACATGTTGGTGCTGGGCCATGTTGAAAAAACACAGAACCAACAACACATTATAACGGTTTTTGTTTGAAACCCACAGCTCTACGAGTACTCGTAGGCAGACTGTGCCTGTCCACAGCAACGAGCGTTCGGGCCATGTCCCCGAGACATGCTGCAGGCCCACCCTCCTGCTGATGAGGGGACGGAGAAGCAGGAGTATATCTGTTGTATAGTTGTTGTACAGCAGCAGTAGTAGTGGTGGCACTGCTAGAAGCTCTGCTGGACACACGTCAGATTGTAGATTTTTCGTCCTCAAATTATGAGTTCGGGACCAGGAAACACATGTACAAAGGGTTCACACACAAGCCGAGCGTGCAGCGACGCTGTCCTGGCCTCGTGTGTCCTACTGCTGCTGCTGTTTTGCTGCTGCTGGAGAAGCTCTGCTGTAGATGTCGTACATCAGTAGTAGCGGTGGCACCTGCTACCTGTTACGAGAAGTTTTCTCTTGGACAGAGCACGTCGAGTGCAGATTTTTCGTCTTGAAATTATTATGCCAAATTTCGAGTTCAAAACCAACACAGGACAAAATCGAAAACGTGTACAAAGGGTTCAAGGGGTGAGATTGACAAGCCGAGCGTACAGCGACGCTGACCCTGGCGTCGTGTGTCCTACTGCTACTGCTGCTGCTGTTTTGTTGCTGGAGAAACACTGCTGCTGTAGATGTGTACAAAGGGTTCAAGGGTTAGATTGACAAGCCGAGCCGCCGAGCGTACAGCGACTCTGACCCTGGCCTCGTGCGTCCCACTGCTACTGCTGCTGCTGTTTTTGTTGCTGGAGAAACACTGCTGTGCTGTAGATGTCGTACATCAGTACAAGCAAGTGGTGGCACCGGCTACGAGAAAGAAGTGCCTTCTGTTGGACAAATAATTTCAGATGCAGATTTTTCGTGTTCAAATTATGCCGAATTCAACCAGAAACCACTTGCTGTTGGGAAAACAGAAAAAGAAAAAAAAAAATCAAAGGTGTGTGTTTATTTGTCTTCTTGTTCTTTCCACCCGACGACATCCAGCACAACCAGTCAGTGTCCGTGCCGATTCTTGAATTCCCGAGAGAAACGATACGAATACAAGCAATAAGTTCTGTGGTCACACAGCAGTACATATGTTTCGTTGTCAAATTATTATGCCGGATCGAGGTGGAAATACCAGGATACACACGACAAAATCCAGTACCTGGTATTTGTTACAGGTGTGTCCGTACTGCTGTGCTGTCTGTGTTTTTCAAGAGCAGGATATGATCAGATGATGCCAAGAATATTCACCAACGACGGCGTATAGGTAGTAGGTACAGCAGCAGTAGTAGATGTTCGTTCGTGTTGCTTCAGCACAAATGTTTTGCATGATGCATCGCAGATATGACTACTGCAGGTATTGCTGAGGTCGCGCCTCATTACCACCAAATACTAGTAATACATTCGTCCACACCTTGTTTTTCCGAGCGTATAGTATGATTGTTATTGCTCTCGATGAAATGCATTCGAGCGCTGTTCTCAGTTTGCTTGTCTCTTTTTTTGTGAAGTTGCAGGTGGAGTTGTTGAGAGTGACGGGAGAGGCCAGTCGGGACCAGCACGAACGGAACCCCAGAGTGCTGTGTTTGGCTCAGGCAGAGCGTCTACTTGTTGACTAACGGTACCACTTGTTATAGTACTCGGCGGGGACATATATCCAGCAGCAGCGCACGAAGACGGAACGAGCACCGGCACCAGTACCACAGCAATGGGATCGATATCATTTGAGGTGTAATTAATTGGGGTTGCAGGGCTTTTTATAAATTTTGAAATACGTCAGCTGTGAGTTCGACTGATTGAATAGTTGATACTCAACGTTGCAAGCTGCGTAATACGTCTCGCCTATATTCCCTTTTTAACAATTTTTACAAGTATTGTAATAAATACAAGACTGTTGGCCAATGAAAAACGAAACCTGAACGGGGAGAGATCTCCAACAATCAGTCAGAAAGCTGACGACGCTCTCTGAGGTCCCCTAGCAATCTGGGAGAAGGGATCTTTAGGTTAGTAGGCTGTTCAGGTATTTGGTTCCTGTTGGGATCAAGGTACGGGCGAAGACCCAACCCAACCGCTGACTCTAACCCTAACCCTATCCCCAAACCGCAGCCAAAACGGGCCAAAACTGGCCATAAACGCTCTCTTGGGTTATTATTTTTGCGAGTATATACCGAAACATACGATAAGGATGGCAAAATACAAAAAAAGGCGAAAAGTGGGAAGTAATCAATCAACTAACTAACAACAGTTACTGCTGGTGTTGTAAAAAGACCTACGATAGTATGCAATATTGGGTCATTCTTTTTGCGAGTACCGAAACATACGACGAGGATCGCAAAATACAAATAAAGGCGAAAAGTAGAAAGTAATCAACTAACTGCTGTTGTTGTAAAAGACCGACGATAGTTCGTATGCACTATTTTTGTAGTAGTAGTTTTCAGGCTCTACTCCTTGCTGCTGCTATAGTATGCGAGTGACGACGCTTTGTTGGCCAATGAAAAACATTTTGTGGGTTGTTACACATTCGACAGATTAGAGTGTTAGCGCTTTGTGAAAAATTGACTATAACGACCACTTGTATTCCCCCGTTACCGACGGATAGCAAATAACTATTTCCAAACTTACTCAAATTTACTCAAATATGGCCGCGTTATGTATATTTGAAAGGCAAATATACATAGAGCCAGAAAAATATACATAGAGCCGAAAACGACAACGACCACGTTAGACGGTTGGTCTACATCTCCCCGAGCCTCCGTGGTTGGTCAAGCACACCCGAAACAATACTGTGTAGGCGCGACCAAATGGAGCTGGCTGACCACCTGAGGCATGTGACCACACGCCCTTGCGTCGTTGCCTCGCGACATCGTTTGACCTCCACGTGTCGAGACGGCCCCCGTGCGATAGGCGTGCGGTCTGAGCCATATGTCACGGTGGGGGACAGGGCTGGTGATGTGGAAACGGCGGATCCCCTGCGCTTTTGCGCCTTTTTTGCTCGTTGACCTTGCTGTTTACAAGACCCGTAGCAACAGCAGCAGCAGCAGCTAGCTATAGCTGTGTGCAGAGATGTGGCTGCGGAAAACTCTTCCTCGGCCAGCTCCGACGAGACAGGCGACGCACGTCTAGCTGTGGTCGCCGGGTGCAGCAGCTCCTCTGAGGATCAAGTACGCTTGTCTTTCTCTCTGGTGGTTCTCCTGCCTCCTTCTCTGTCTCGTGTTTTCTTGCGTAGTGTGTCCGAAGCCGCGCTCTTCTATCGTGATCATATACCGGTACCTGGAACCTTGGTACCACCAAACCTACTTTATTAGGGTTAAAGTACGAGTACGCACGTGCATACAGCAGGTGCAGCATCTTGCTGCGTTGTTTCTGACTGCTTGTTTCTTTTCCTTGCTGCTACGTGTTGAGAGAGCGGCAGGGCGCGGAGAAGATATGAAACGCAGCCCGCCAGAAGGTTTATTTACTGTGTGCACTCTGTCTGCTGCTTTGCTGCGCTGATGTCGGGTTCGGCGCGGTGCCTTTTTTTAGAGGGCTCGCCGCAGCGCTGTGTATCAAGCCGCACACTCAGGAGCACCACGACAACAGCAGCAACGTTTGATTCGGGTACACAGCGCACAGCGCTCATCCATCGTATACGAGATTGGTACAGCATACCACGTACTTGCAAATTATTGCATATCGACACCCATCCGTTCTCGTTTTCCGAGAAGATCTTAAATTCATGCCATAAAAATTGATAAAGCGCATGCCGGAGAGACATCATTTTTTGATAAGTTTACCGACGAAAACACCCTATTAAATTTTCGTTCTGCGCTGCACTCCATTGAAATGTATTTTCAACTGACGGGTCATTCACGGAAAAATACGATGACGATCGCAAACAAATACAGGCGAAACGTAGAAGGTAATCCACTGCTGCCGGCGGCGTCCTACGGTATCCCCCCAAACCTGAAGAAAATGGCCGCACTTTCATGGTCTTACCTCCTATGGGCAATTAAACTCATTTGGCGCGAAGCGCCAAAAATAATTGGGAGCGAAGCGACCAAACAAAACGCGGTGTGTACAGGCTCTCAATATTTTACGAGTGTCTGCATGAAATAGTCGTGTTTTTGCATCACCGATTGCGAGAGCTGTACGTTACCGATTTCCACAACCCCGGTATCTGCAGAAGCGGGCCATCTTGAGCTAACGCGTGGGACTTGTCTCGTTGCAAGCCATCTCGAGTTGCGCTCGCATTTGCCGTGGTACTGGTGTGTTTTGAGTGCAGCAGGATTTAGTTCTGTTTCCGTTCTTTTTTCTTACGAGCGCACAAGGCCTACATACCGCATGTGCAGCCTTGCCTCATTTTTCTCTATGTTACTGCTGCAGTACTTGCCTACAATGAAGCTTTGGGGGCCATTTATACTCGCATACAGCAGAGATGCTGTTCACTCTCTCTTTCTTATTTCGCTCTGCCTGTATAGATAGATAGGTCTTCTTCCCTTTCTTCTTGGAATTTGAAATTGGTCGATGTTTGATGTGACAACATCACGAGCACGCTCACCGTGAGTGAGCAGCTTTGCCGACCGAGTGGAATGAAGCATAAACGAGCACGTGCAGGTGGAAGGCTATGTAAGATAGAAACACAAATATGCGCATCCTCTCTTGTACGTGGTACATATTGACAATATTGTGTAATTTCTTTGTCCCATAATGTGGTATCATGTTTTGACATTCTTAATGGTTTGCCCCTCGACAGTAGCAGTCGTGAATTCTATTTGGTTGAACCGCGCAGAAGCAGTCTGCGTTGATCACTGATCCCACAGCCCCCCGAAGCATACAAACAAAAAAATGCTCTTCACACATAGCTCAAGCGCACCCCGCTCTTGGACGCTGTGCACCGACCGAAAGTGTCGGGTGTAATTGCATGAGAGTATACCTACAATTCGTGCGAAACAACCAAGGCACGTGAAAACGTTGATTGGAAGAATGCGCAACACAAGAAAATACCATCATCATCTTGTTCTCAAAGGGGTAAAATAAGGTCGGCTAAAACCTATGATATCTGCTTGAAACATAAGGAGTCAATGTACACGTCGCACGCGTCGTACATCATATAGTTTGATCTGAGTAGTACTATCCAAATTGCCTGCACTTGACACACACTACTATTGCTTGTGCGACCGGCCAGAATAGAAGCCCGCCTGATGTATTTCGTCTCAGGCGCATCCAACTCGCACTGCCGACTGAATTTACAAATGACGTTCTTCTCCGACGACTCTCTTAAGTCGCGACAACGCTCGTCTGGTACACAGCAGTGAATGTGCCCTCCCACCTTGTGATCCAAACAACTGATTCTGGTGTTATCTTTATGCCCCCACTGTTATATAATATCCAGTTGATACGACGTGCGGGCAAACGTGCCAAGACACCGATGTCATTGATGACTGCACAGCAATACTCTTGTGTCCCCTAATCTCCAACAGCTTGATGTTCTGCATACTATCTGTCTAAACTGAAGGTCGTCGTCGATACTACGCGTGGCGCCTGCAGGACCTCCACTATCCACGGGAGCGCGCAGCTTGTCCTGGTGGGCTCATATTTCTCTCGAACGGGCCTTAGCGCTTCCCTGTTGATGCCTGCGTCATCACCCGTGGGGCGCGGGATGTGGGTAGCACGTGTCATGCTAGCCCAAAAACAGTAAATACATTACCAGAACGGTATAGGGCCTCGCTCGAGCACCCAGAACTGAAGAAAACGGGATAGGTTTCGTTCGATGTTTTAACAATACGCCTCAAGGTGGCCGGCCTTGTTGCTCATTATCGAGACGACCACCGCAATATTTTCGGCTTCCATATCGGCGACGCCATCGTACACCTCAATGACGGATTAGGAAAGTGTACAGAGCTCCGTCGGTACGACGAGCGTCATTAAAGTGGTGCTGGGCTTAGAGGGGTGGCCGGTATGTTTTACTAGGGCGGCAGGCGACTCGAACAAATCGGAAGCGAAACAGCCCTGCTCGAGGGGCATGCATCAACCTCCAGGACTGTGTAGTTGCATTGATTCTATCGTAACATAATTCTTCAATACCTCCCGCACGCTTGACAGCCAATACCTCCCGCGCGTTTGACATCCTGCTACGATAACTGGATTGGGCCCCAACGTCACAGTCAGATATTGTGGAAATCCAGTTCGGATACTTCGCGTTGCCCAACAGTACGAAGACGATTATTTCACACGGGCGAGTACAACCTATTCAGGCGATAGCAAATATTGCGTGTCACTGTCGGAACAAAAACACTGAATAAGTCAGTGGCACCATATCCTGCACTCGATCAAACTATTCCTGCATGGCCCCGTGTACCAGCTGCTCATACCCCCCCCTTGAAAGTTATGCTCCGTCCCTGCATGATAGGGATGCGAGGGTCTATGGTCGTACGACTACGACCATTCATGATATTTATTACGAAGGGCCATATTAAATAGGACCTACCGTACACACAAAACCTATGTATTTCGCTGTTTTTACTCACAATATTTGGTCCTATTTACTATGGTCCCCCGTAATAGTACACCCCCCCACTCCCTACGTCAGCAATATCAAGATCGTGGTGTGATCAAGAGTGGCCATGGAATCTCCCTGCATGCGAGCAGATGCATATACACTCTTCTGCACCATTTGTGCTGCAAGCACGCTGATACATTAGAAAGCCAGCCGCAAAATATTCCCTTGCCTGGATACTATATTGGCAGGCCATCGGAATCAGTCTGTCAGTCAGCCTTGACGTGCAGCCTTCTTCGCTTCGTCCCTCAGCAAAGATTGCTGGGTCTTCAACCAGATTGACCCACCAAATGGGCCGCCCACGCTATTATATCTCAGAAGAAGATCTCATCATGCTCATGATGACGGGATCATCCTGATAGAGGTGGCAACGAACAAGAATAGGACAAAACAGCAGTGACAACGTCATATGTTGTGCGGAACAGCAGTGACAACTTACTTGACGGGAAACCCAGTCAAAATCCTCGCCACGTTGCGGCCGTGTATTCACTTGGCAACACGGCACTCGACGAACTTAAATGGGATCAAGTCTCGCACCCGACGTGAATTTCACGTATACCGTTGAAAGTAACCTTCGGCAGGTATGAAAGAAGCGATGCCACTCCCACTCGTTTTTTTTTTTTTTCTTTCGGTCTACATGGTCTTGACTCCTGACCTTGTGGCGGAGGGCCTGCTCCACCGCCTCGAATTCCTCTGCGCTTTCTTCATAAAAACGCATCTCCCAACCATAGAAAAACAATGCAGACCACGGCTGCTGCCTTGTGTAATGGTAGGTCAAGTGTAGAGAGAGCTCGTGGGGTACAGGCGACAGCTATCCACTGGAGGGATTGCTGCGCAGGTTGCGACCGGCACACGGCAGCCGTGCAAGTTGTGACGCACCAAACAGGTGCCTCCCTCGTAGGCAACATTCTCTTACAGCAGTCAGTACCTGGTAAAGCAGCAGTACCTCTCCTGCGCACACTGGTACTAGTATATACGTGCAGTCAGTACGGGAGGCGTGAAAAATTCAGACAACTGCTGCTGTTGTGGTAGACGGTACGAGCACAGATGCCCTTGTGAAGCCCGTACGGCACAAGCAGTCTTGGAGATCTGCTGGAGGGACTCCTGTGGTGCTCGGACAGCAAGTAGGTACGAGTATACAACAGCAGCAGTATAAATAGTACCTACGGTACAGTTTTGTTGTGGTGCAGTACTCTTTTAGGTACCAGGTATAAAATTTCTGTACCAGCAGGCGACACTCGTAGGTGGTAGATTACTCGTATCGCCAGGGAGCACACAAGCAGCATGTGACACAACACGACAACATACACGCGCACCTGGTACATAGAAGCCTCCCCCTCAGCCGTGCAGGCCTTCTCGCACACGGAATCTGGAAGCGCTCCCTGGTGACTATAATAGGTTTTCATCCCGCCACGCCGAGGTTTTGCATCCCCACCAGCACCACCAGCTGAATACCCACAATGCGAAGAAACACCTCCACCACCACCAGCTTGCCCAGCGCCTCTTCACCTTTGAGTCGCTGCAAGCATCTGAGTTTGTATCGTACCCGCGCCTTGTTTCAGGCTCACAGGCAGAGGATGGCGGTAGCATGCAGCATGCCAGCCTAATCGCGCCGCGCATATTGATCTCGCCGCGCGAATAGTGCTGCTGATTGGCCAAACCTTATGGGAGCCTTATGGGAGCACCCAATCAGGATGTTTTGGTACTTGGCAAAAAAAAACTACTCTAGGCGTAAACATAAGAACCGTTTAAACACTAAAATGAATACCAAGAGATAATTATATTTTCGACCAGAACCTTATGGGCGATCAAGTAAGACCATGAGAGTGCGGCCGAAAAGCCCATTTTTTGCCTTTCGCTGCTGTAAAAGACTTGCGATAGTATAGGGTTTCCCCATGAAAAAAAAACGTCGCGAAGATCGTCGTCTCGGAAAAAAAAAGACATCTCGAGGTTACGCCGCTTTAGTATCCGTAAAAATACGAAAATCTGGGAATTTTACCACGACGAAAAAATCTCACGAGAGGTACTTTTACGGCCTGTTTTTTTTCGTCGTGAGGAAGAACAGCTGCGAACAGACCGCACCCAGCCCATCCGCCCCTGCTCCATATATATATCCCAACCTTGGCATCCCTCATCTGGGTCGCTGAAAGCAATCCACAGCAGCAGTGTAAACCACGACGACAATACCGCTTCAACGTGGGGCCGGCCGGCACCGCAGGAGATACTGCTTTCTGTTTGGGTGCGACCCATCTACAGCTCTGCGCTGATCGCCAGTTGAGTTTCTTGTCGACGGTAACATGTCCTCGGGTGCACGCAGCAAGGGGCATGCAACCACACCAACAACGAGCGCAAGACATTCCCTTCGCACTCACACCCCGCAGAGCCTAGGCCGTCGCGAAGGGTATGGAGAGCCGCAGCATGCCGGACTGGGGGTGGAGGGGGGTGGCGTTGGGCCAGTGAGGGCGACCGGGAGCAACGGCTCTTCTGTGCGTATGGGTGATAGTTTTCAAATTGGCTCGCTGGGACTCTCACCGGAGTTGTAATTTGTGAGCACGAGGGGTGGGGGAGCTGCTGCTGTCACAGTGGTTGGAGGTTCGAGCGGGGTGGGGGAGGCAGATCACACAAGGACGAGGATGAGCAGGGGGGGAATAACGCAGGCGGCGGTACCGCAGCAGGATATATATGCTTGGGGTTGTATGTAGCGGGTCATTCGGAGCATATGGCCTTCGTATGATGTACGAAGCTACATGCACGGAGGATCGCTGCATCGCTGCCTACGTGATTTTGCGTTTTTCAAGATGTACTACTGCTGTGCTGTAAAGACCAGGTACGAGTGTTTTACACCAGGTATGACACCTGGTAGGAAGTGCTGTTTGCTGTATGTACTCGTACGTGCGGCAACTGCTGCTGTACGATCTTCAGGCATCCAGTAAACAACACACACGTGATTGGACCCACGAACGGAAGGGGTGTACAATGGCAGCGCAGCTTGCAAAGTTGAGTATCAACTATTTAATCAGTCGAACTCACAGCTGACGTATTTCAAAATTTATAAAATGGCAGTAGCGCCAGTTTTGAGCAGCTGTTAGCAAAAACCGGGCCTTCGTTGTTCACGAAAAGGCACGAGCGGCGAGATCTCCATAACTTTCGCAGACTACTCGCCAAACTGTCCTTCAAACGTCACGGCGAACTTCACGACGATATTTTAGAAACTGAGACGACGTTCTCCGCGACGTTCTTTCACGGCGTTTTGTAAAAAATATGGGGAAACCCTATAGTATGCAACTTTTTTTGCCATTCGAGACACAACAGAGTAGTACTCGTAGATAATTTTGCTCTGGCACAAAAAGTAACCCACTCCTGTTGCTGTACTGTAATTACCTGTTACAAAATAGTGTGCGAATGGGAATGCAAAGTACACCAAAAAAGAAATATTTTAGCTGGTGCCCCGATACACGATAGACGCTCGATCTCGACAGAGACTCAGCCCACGGACAACCCGCGCGGTGGCGGGCAAGATCAACTAGTATAAATGACGGACTCGAAGAAATGAGGTGGATGCACGCTCTAGGGGGCAAGAGCTTGCCGGCGGCGTCCAACGGTATCCTCCCAAAACTGAAAAAAAAAAAAAAAAAAAATGCCATTCGAGACGTTTGTTGTACTGAGGTACTGGTAGACACAATGCACTTTTTTTGCCATTAGAATTCTGTTATGATACTGCTTGGATGCATGCTCTAGGGGGCAAGAGCTTGCCGGCGGCGTCCAACGGTATCCTCCCAAAAACTGAAGAAAGCCCATTAATTTTTTGCCATTCGAGACGTTTGTTGTACTGATGTACTAATAGACACAATGCACTTTTTTTGCCATTCTGTTATGATACTGCTTGGATACAGCACTCTGCAGTACAGCAGTACTCGTCCATAATTTTGCTCTGACACAAAAAGTAATGCACTCCTGTTGTACTCCTGCTATAGTATGCGAATGGAAACGCGAAGTTCACCAAAAAAGTATCATTTCAGCTGGTGCGACGATACACGATTGACGCTCAATCTCGACAGAGACTCAGCCCACGGGCAACCCGCGCGGTGGCGGGCAAGATCAACTAGTATAGATGACGGGCTCGAAGAAATGAGGTGGATGCATGCTCTAGGGGGCAAGAGCTTGCCGGCGGCGTCCTACGGTATCCTCCCAAACCTGAAATAAAAACCATTTTTTGCCATTCGAGACGGATGCAGCAGTAGTAGTACTCATAGCTAGCTAATGTTTTACATCTATTTCGTGCACACCAGCGGCCAATGCGCTGCACTGAGCGTGGGACCCGAGCGTCTGAGCCAACTCTTACTCTTGTATTCATCGCCACCCTTGCACAACAAGACAGCACTACAACAGTAGCAGGCACCTGGTCTGGTGTATAGACGTCTCCCCAACTCGGCATGGGCGCCTGAGCCAACTCTTGTATTCATCGCCACCCTTGCACAACAAGACGGCACTTCAGCAGTAGCAGGCACTTGGTCTGGTGTATAGCCGTCTCCCCCAACTCGGTATGGGACATGGGATATGTTGGTATGGTATATGGGAATATGGTATATGGGAATATGGGATATTGATGGTATGGTGTATGGGGATATGGGAAAACCAACGTATGTGGTATGGTATGTGTTGACGGTATGGTACGTTTGTGGTATGGTACCATGGTACGATGTCGTGGATGTATTATATGGCTAAATTTTCCTTGTGGTATGGCATGTTTCGGTATATAAGGTCCGTAAGGGCGAAAACGTCGTACGAATATCAATTGTAACGAGCTTATATATCGGCCATTGGAAAGTTTTCGAAAATATAAGCCTTGCGGACGGACAGACAGACTGACAAGATTGCAATTACGGCAGCTGAGACTCAGTTTTACCAACTGAGAATATACTGCTGTAACAATAAGTTGTGTGTGTTTTATTTTCCACTGCTGACTTTTTTTGTACCACATTCATCTACCTTGTGCTAAGTGTAAGGCAGTATGGACCTAGGGACCGACTACTGCTAGCAGGTTGATGGCTTTGGCTCTGCTCTGGTCACTCACACGAGGTGCTTGAGGATGGTTTAAGCTCTTGTATTAGTTGCGGTTTGCCTCGCCAGATGTCTTCTGAACGAAGGGGCGAGGCGCTCATCAGAAAAGCAGGCGACAACGCCTGCCATGTATGATGAGGGGACGATTGCTACAAACCAGAACGCCGCAACAGGGTAGAGGGGAATATAACGCTGCAACAGGGGAGAGGGGATACCATAACACTAGCCCACCCTGAAGGGTCGTATATGCAGATTCATGGAAAACTCAGGAAAGAACTAACACAATCCGGAGAATTCGGAGAATGGATCGAAGATGCGACACTTCACAACCCACTACTCCCACACCTCTAACCTGTAAGGCGGTGGCCGATTACACGTGACATTGCGAATCCGACAACAAGTCCGAAAGTACGGTGACGCAGAAGCTGGCAAATTAAGCTAGAACTACCCGGAAGCTAAATCGAGGACTTAAACTCGAGGAAGCGGTATAACTCGCGTAGCCAGGAGCGGCATAAGCTAGCCTGAGAGCGAAAAAACGAACACAAAGAACAAATAAAAAGGATCGTTACAGGACTCACTCCGAAGGCACGGGGTGCTTCGAGAAGTAAAACGAACGCGGGGGTAACGCAAGAGAAACAAGTGCTTGCGCGAAGGGGCTCACTCGAATAGTGGGCACAGTGTCGGAAAACAGGAAATCACGCTATGGTAGAACCCAAGACAGTCAAGACCCGATCCCATAAAAGAGGGCAGAACAGGACGGTGCGAGATTTCGCCTACACTGAGCGCGCTAGAACACAAAACATACAATGAGCAGACATCGTTACGGCCTATTGTTAACGATCTGGGTCCATTAGATTATCCGTGAAGGGTTAACCAATCGTCTACTACCCAATCTAAACCTGATAACACTCTGCAATATCGCGCGGGAGAGGGCGGAATGCAAACGGTCGCGAAGAAGAACGAAATCTATCACCTCGGCCTGCTTGGGGATATTAAGAAGGCGGAGGGGGAACGCATGAACGGCAAATGGGGTCAGACCTAAACCTAGGGTAACCTGTACGATGCGTATATGGCTCACGAATATGGCCTCGGGAAAACCAAAGAGGGGCCAAGAGATACAAGAAAAACAACAAAATAAGAGAAACTGGTACGACTGAAGGAATCGAAAAGCGAACGAACGCTTCCGCCGCTCTCGAGGAGGGGGCGAAAACAATCGTAGATACGGAACGCAAGAGACGCATGACCGAACGGCAAGGAGGCTGAAGTGGATCCAACTGTTAGCCCAATCGGTGCACGAACTCGGCAGCCAGCTGCAATGAAAGCAGGGAAACGGCTAGAGAGTTCACAGGAAGTCAAACAGACAGTACACCTACAGCACAGCAAAACAAAGAAACCACACAGTGACACGATACCAAACCCGGCCCCGGCGACTACGGAAGACACTCATGCGAAAAAAAACTAAAATTGGCTGCGGGGACGTATTCAAGTCGGCAGAGCCTGCTAGCTCGGCTCCGCGGGACTCGTCAACGTTACGCACAATACCACGCATGAGGGAGCTTCCTTGGTGCACTTGTAGACACCACGAGCCGCGAACGGCTCTATCAGCCGTGGTATACCGAGCAGAAGATAGCGCGAGCTTGACCGGTCCGGGGTCGTCCGAGAAGCGAACGACGTACTGTCCAGGAGTTGAAGTGTGGGCAGAAATTTTTTTCCGAGTCACCAAAGATGATCTTGACCCTTGTACCAAACGTGAGCGCCGATAGGCAAGGTGGTGCCGCTGAACCGGCGGGTCCACGTTTGCTGGTCGACGTAGCTGTATCCAGGAGGCAGAAAACGGGCGCCCTTGTCGCGGGCGAGCTCGCGTTGAGCGGCACCCACGCGGATACGACGGTACGCCCTATTTGCCTGTCGAAGTTGTAGGGGCGCGCCGGCCCAGTAGTTGAGGATGTGTTGTCGAGAGTGAAGGAGGTCCGATTCACGTTCCCAAGACGGCCGGAGGAGGCCTTTCCAGTGTGTTTCGTAGAGAACGGCGATGACTCCGCCCCGGCCTCGTACGGACCGGTGGCTGGAAATATTTTCGACCTCCAAACGCTCAATGCGCACGGAGACGTCGTCGGCGGTGACATGGAAGGGGGGGGACTTAGTGGCATGGTTGTTGAGGACGTATTGCGTTAGTCCAGCGGGGAGATATCGGGGGAGGTCGGTTGTGTCATGTGGGTTGGTGCAAGGTTTGCAGCGGGCTACCGACACACGGCAGTGGGCGTCGGCGCCCGGCATGTCGTTAGGGAGGTCCAAATATAGCAACTTGGCGGCCAGGGGGCGGCCGTCCGGCGTTGAGTCGGAAGGCGCAGGGCCGACAGCTAATATCTTGAACGGACCTGTCCAGTTGAGCGAGAGTTTCGCCTTGAGAACCTTGGCGTCGGTGCCAGATTTCGCCCCTTGGCGAATGGTGGCAGCAGTGTTGTAGATCCATACCCAGTTACCGATGGTGTAGATAGGGCGTTGTTCGAGGGCGTCTGAGAGAGCTGAGATACGGCGCTCAACGCGAGAGACCGTTATAGCGTGTTGTTCCCGCACCAGCGCATACGCACGCCGTTGGCGGTCGGCGGCGAGGTCGCAGTACTCCAGTTGGTCGCGGGCGAGGCTTTGGTGGCCTCGGGCGTAGTGTTGTTCGAAGATGGTGAGGAGAAAGCGGGGGAGGCGGTTCATGTGCACCTCATTGGGGGCCAACCCGGTGGCGGCGTTGACGGAATTGTTGTAAGCGAATTCCACGTGCGGCAAATGGATGTCCCAGTCGTCCTGTCGTTCGTTGCAGACCATCGCTAGCATTTGGGCCATGGTGTGGTTAACACGCTCGACGCCGCCGTTACCGTTGGGATGGTAGGCGCTTGTGGCGATTTTGCGCATACCCAGACGTTTGTACACGGCATGGGACAGCTTGGAGCAGAAGTGAAGTCCATTGTCGGAGAGAAGGCTGACCGGACATCCCCAAAGAGGTATGTACTTATTCACTAAGATGTCGGCCGTGCCTTCAGCCGTGAACTCCGCAGCCGAGACGGCGTACATATCTGCGCGCCGGCTGAACCTATCCGTGAAGAGTAGAATGTAGTAGTTGCCCCGAGGTGTGACGGGAAGGGGACCGAAGTAGTCAACGCTCACCGCGACACCAGGGCCGGATGGCAACGGAAGGGAGAGGATGGGCCAACGTACCGTTTGTCTGGAAGTCTTGCGCGCCTGGCATTTGAGGCAACGACGGATCCACCATCGCGTGCAGATGCTCATGCCAATCCACCAATAGAAACGTTCGAGCATTGAGAGCGTTCGAGCGACACCAAGGTGGCAGGAGGCGCTAGCATGGCAGGCTTGCATAATCCACGGACGCATAAGCAGCGGGACGTAGATTCTCGTGGGCTCGTCGTCTAAGAGACGGGCGGCACGTCCGTCAGGCTTGTCGGGAGGAGCCAGAGCGGGGGGCGTCAACTTCCGCACGAGCAGGAGAACACGGTCGTCGTCTGTGTAAAGTCGTCCTTTTTCGGCTAAGGAGCGCACTTCGGACAACGGGGGGCGTTTGTGAGGCGCCAAGTGTACAAAGAAATCGTCGGGGAGGACGGAGGGGCTGCCTAGGAGAAGATACCGAATGGCGACGTCACAAACCGGCTCAGCGCGTTGCTCACGCGCCCAATCGGAATGTGTGTATTGCTCGACAGAGTCGATGAACTCGGCCTCTGCCGGTGAGGGTATCTTGGGAAGGGCGGCTGTGGCGCTGGCACGCCCGGGAGGTTCCGGAGGGAGGGTGCCAAGCAAGGGCGGGGCAGGTGTGACCGCATCGGTGGTGGGTCGAATCGGCACTGTCGGGACAGGGTCGATGACGGGCCGGGGAGAATCCTCTGAAGGGGGCGTAGTCCGAGGCGGGCGCGGCTTGCGCGCCGTGGGGGCTGGTCGTGGGACGGTGGGCCGAGTGGGATGCGAGCGAGTGAAACCATAGTCCACGGTGGTCGCAGGCTTGCCAGCAGCGGCTGCTTGGCGGCGGCGGGTCCGAGACGAAATGAGCCCCGACGGAGGAAGGGACGGCAGGGTCGTCTGTGAAGATGAAGGCAGCAGAGGCGGAGCCACGGGCACAACCGAGGCTTGGTCACGGTTGGTCCGGGCGACACGCGAGGCTGGATGAGACACAACAGAGGGTTCTTGAGGACCTAAATCCGTTGGGCGCTCGGCTGAGTCGTGCTGGACAGGCCGAGCAGGAGAGAGGGGTGTCCCACGTTGCTTTGTCGTCGGCGACCGTGGATGAGACGGGGACCGCTGTAGGGCTAGAGTGCGGTGTGTCGCCATCGGTGGGTGATGGGGAAGGCTCGGAGGAAGTGGCGCGTCGGCCGGGGTCCGTGCCTTCGGTTGAAGCGGGCAGAGGTGCAACAGGGACTGCGAAGACAGAACCGGCGAGAAAATCGCTGGTACCTGTGTTCGTAGGAAGGGCCCAGTTGGGACCTCGCGAAGTGACGTAGGAGGGGGCACGGGCAACGGATTCTCCAGTTGGAGCATTTAGGTCGTCAATCCTCATTCGGGGCCCGTGTTGGCGAAAATCGCGGAAATCGTGTGGGGAGAGCGGGAGCCCACCCAAGCCCAAGCTCGGGTCGGAGGGCGCCAGCCCACCCAAACCGACACGCACGGCGGAGGGTCCACCTTGGAGTATGCCGTGAGAGCGGATGAGAAAAACGCGTTCTTCGTCGGACGGAGTGAGTCTGCTGGGGCCGTCGCGGTGGCGCTCCGTCGCAGGTAGGGGCAGGCGGGACAGGAAGTTGGCGTTCCCGTTGGCACTGCCTTTGCGGTACTCCAGAGTGTAGTTGTATGCGGTGAGAAATTCCAGCCATCGCTGTACCCGCGGGTTATGTTCTGCGATCTTGTCGAGGCTTTCGAGCGCCTTGTGGCCCGAAAAAATCCGGAATTTTGTGCCCCAAAGGTAGCCGCGAAGGCGCTTGATAGCCCAGACGATGCTGCCTGCTTCCAGATCGTGTGGAGTCCAGTGGCGTTCAGACTCGATGGTAGCGCGGCTGATGAACACGATGGGACGAATGGTGTGATCGTCCTGTTCTTGTTCGAGGGTGGCACCGGCCGTCCACACTAGCATCGCAGTAGAGGAGGAAAGGGCGGGAGTTATCCGTGACGGCGTCCCAGTTGGGATAGACAAGGACCGGAGGCGTGGTCAACTCGGCCAGGAGCTTCCGCACGATGACTTCCATTTCTGGGGTAGAGACGAACTTGACGCCTTGTTTCATAAGGGAAGTGATAGGCCGTAAGCGCTTGGCCATATCGCGCAGGAATTTCCTGGAGTAGGAAAGTGCGCCCAAAAGGGAGCGTAGTTGTTTCAGGTCTTTCGGCATGGGCATTTTTCGTCAGTGCTTCCACTTTCTGCGCGTTTGGCATAACGCCGGCTGGAGAGATGGTGTGACCGAGGAAATCTGCATCCGTGGCTCCGATGGTAGCCTTCGAAGGGGACAGCTTGAGGTTGTGCAGTCGTAATCGCAAGAACAATTCCTCCATGATAGCGACGTGGAGGGAGGGGTCGGCGTCGAAAACGATGACATCGTCAAGGTAGGCGGCAACGCGGTCCAAGCCCTTGATGACCCCGTTGATGACTTTGACGAACCACCCTGAGGCAGCGCTGTTTCCTTGGGGTATAACCAGCCACTCGAAAAGGCGCGTGGGAGTACAGAAAGCAGTGAGAGGGATCGTGTCCTCATGCACCGTTATCTGATGGAAAGAAGAGACGAGGTCGAAGAGTGAGAAGATTCGACCGGTGCCAAGCTTGTCGAGAACCTCGTCAACGCGCGGGATGGGGAGCTGGCCAAGGATGCTGAGTTTGTTCAGCTTCTTGTAGTTCACCGTGATGCGGATGCCACCGAATTTCTTCGGGATGACAACCACGGGGCTCGCCCAGGGAGATGTAGAGTGTTGGATTAGGCCGGCGGCGAGGAATTTATCCAGAACCCCGTCCACTTGCTTTGCGGTCGGGGGATTGATGCGGTAGGGCAGAGACGTCACGAGAGAGCTGTTCGAGGGAGAAGTTATCTTGAAGGGGAGCAGAGAGCAGGAGCCAAAATCGGTTGGGGACTTCGAGAATACGTCGGAGAATTCAGCAAGAACATCGCCCAACTGGGTGATGACGGTAGGCGTCCAACCGAGGCCGCGCAAGTCAAATGCGATTTCGCGCATGTGCAACGGCAAGCGGTCCCATACTTGTAGAAAGCTCGTGCGTTGGTCTGTGCTCAGTCGTTCGAGCAAGGCAGGTGAAGGGAGCTGGTTGACGAGAGGAGCCGAAGGGGTCGCGAGTTCTTCACGTGTCGGGGCTATCTCGTCGCGTAGATGGTGCGCAAAGGGATCCGGGCACTCTGGTTGTGAGGGCTGGTCCGTGCTCATGGAATGGGGGGGGGCTGGCCCTGGGACTGTGAAGTCGCGTGGGTGCAAAGAAGGAGCCGGAGCGTCGAACAGGGCAGTATCCAGGGGGACGCGTAATAGCGGGCTAGAGGAGGTGCCAAGCAAGGCACCTGGGTCTAGATCCGCGATGCCGGCCCAGTGGGATGAGCTGGCGGCCATTTTCTACAATTTGTTCATTCGCAGACAAATCGGCGGCCGCGTGCAGCACGTCGACCAGATAACAACCGACGAGGGCAGGGGCACCAATACTGCGAACCAAATCGACATCGACAAGACGATGGTCGCGGGACAAAGTGATGCTTGTGTCGCCCGCATACAGTAGGTGGAAGCTTTCAGCAGGAACCGAAGAGTCGGGCACAAACGCTGCTGCGCCCTGAAGCCCTGGGAGGGACAGCGTAAGCTCGCCGGGAACTCGATTAGTCATCGAACAGGGAGCCAATGTACGGTAAGAGCGGTCCTGGAACCGCATCCAGCTGTCACGTCCAAGTAGCACGTCATGTTGCATCGCTTCAGATGGGACGACGTATGCCCATACGGCGAGTGATGCAGTTGGTGTATCGCCGTGGAAGAATTG
This sequence comes from Macrocystis pyrifera, assembly GCA_031763025.1. Lineage (NCBI taxonomy): Eukaryota > Phaeophyceae > Laminariales > Laminariaceae > Macrocystis > Macrocystis pyrifera. Next base: position 11,825,799 of record JASSKH010000002.1, on the reverse strand, counting down.
TACGCTTAAGCGTACTGTACCCGTGGTCTCAAGAGGCGGAGACTTACCAAAGCCGCCCCATGACCTGGGAGGGGTGTGTCGTTTGCAAGTGGCAGAGGCAGCACCCACGCGTTTCATGCTGTCGAACGCGTGGGTGTTAAGGAAAGTCTGCGGCGAGCCCGTATCCAAAAGAGCGACACATCCAAGCTGCAGAGCAGCTAGGCCACTGTGGATCTTGATTTTGGTGGTAAAGGAAGAGTCGTCCATGGTTACGACACCAGCAACAAGACAAGGCCCTTGCTCCGCGAGCAAGGGGGGGTGCTGACCGGATCGGGCGGCGGACATTACTTCGAGAACGTCGCCGTCGTGGTCTGATGGCACGGTGGTGGGGGAGTCGGGGTATCCCGACGGGGAGGCGGCTGCAGGTGTGTCACTTGGGCACAGTTGCTGCCGCGTCGAAGGGTCGACTTCGAAGATGCGGTCTCTACTCGAGGGCGAGGTGTTCTGAGGAGACCATTGTTGGGGGCGCGTCGGTAGCGGCGCGCGGTCGCGGAAGAGACGTCGCACGGTTTGCAGGGTCTTGCCCAGCAAATTTAAGCCGCGCCACAGGGGCGGCTGGCGTGCAGGAGTAGCGTCAGCCCTGTATCCGATGCCCCATATGAGGTCGTAAGGGCTAGCTTCCGCGAGAAGTTTGTCGCCTGTGTCCAAGAGGTGGGTTCGCATGGCTGGGTTTTGGGCGAACTTGGCGTAAGAGCCGACAAGCACGATATTTTCTCGCTCGCGTTCCCACACGGCGAGATCGAAGTTACGGACTTCGCGTCCGTATTGCTTGTGCAGGCGGGGGTCAGACACGCGCATGATGTGTTGTAGGGTCTGGTGGTCTCCGAAGAGGCGGCTCTTTTCGGCGGCGAAGAACTGTTCGCCGCAGGAATAAGAGATGCCTTCGACCGTAAAACGGGAAGGCGTCCATTGCGAGAAGCATGAGGGGGGCTGCCAGAAGAACACGATGTCGCGCGTGCAGTACTCTTGGGTAGGATCGAACGTGGCGGTATTCACCGTCGCGCGAGAAGGAGCGGGGGGGGTGTCAGACACATCCCCTGCAAAGCAGTTGGGGGTCTCTCTCTCTTTGGGAGACGGGTCCCATCCTGCTTCTTGCCTTGCCAGGGCCTCGTTATCGAGGCCGGGGTGGGAGGCGCATTCGCCTGGACCGGTCGTGTCTGCCGTCCCCGAGACATTTCGGGGAGGGGCAGGGGGCTCCCGACCGGTCCACCTTGACCGAGTGGGCGAGACATCCGCCATGTAGGCGGGAGGCATTTGGAGTGCGTCCACAGCAAATGGTGTTGTCAGCACGGCCCGGGCGGCACGCGGGGTCTGTTCTCTCAGATCACCTCGTCGTATCTCGTCTGGGTAAGAAGGGGCGCATTTTGGCGCCGAGGGCGTAGCTGCGTTTAAGCCCTGTGGGGGACATGTGTCGTCCTGTCGGGGGCACGTGTTCTCCACCAGCTCAGTGGCCACCGGCGAAACGCCGTGGCTCAAAGAAGAATCTTCTGTTGCGCTCTGGTCAGGATGAAAATCAAAGCTGACCACACTCCGATCGTCTTCGGTTTGGTGGGCGTGTCGTGCAGGGGAAACATAAAAAAATCACTGTTATACGGCGGGACAACGGTTGCTTGTTGAACGTCTAGGACGTCTAGAGTAGGATCAACAACTCCACTATTATTACTGCTAATAGGCGCAACCGAAAGATCGCCATACGCGGGCATAGTGAAATCAAGTTGTTCTTCCGGCACAACAAAACAAAATCCGTTAGTAGACGGAGCTGGTGCTGACGCACGAGCTGCGCGTCGGGCACGTCGTACATCTCGCGCGGACGAAGGTTCAGGGAAACTCGCATCGGCCTCACAACGCACGGAACGGTCGGTGTGAGACGAGTCAGGCGGCAAGCAGTCGCCTGGGGGATGCGTGTTGTGTGACTGCAAAAGCGCGGCAGCGCGTCTTGTCTGTGAGCGGGTACGAGGGCCAAGCGTGGGTACAGGGGGAACAACTGTGCCAGGCTCGGGTGCCATGAGCAGAGGGAGAGGTGAGCACGAGGACCGAATGTCCTCGGGTCCCACCTCACTAACGTATAAACCGTATCGAAACTGTCCGTGTTCATACTAAAAATAAAAGGCGCTGCAGGGCATGGAAAGAAGGGGGGGGGGTGAGCCGATCACGAAAAAAAATTACTCGGAATTTTGGCGTGACGGACATCATACACCCGAGAGAGGCTCGGCCGACTATCCTGCTGCGCCCAGAACGGAACCGGCTGCCCGGAGTGCCGTTCTGGGGCCAGCGCGCTTGTCATTGCGTCCGGCCTGGCAAGGGTCGAATCAGCGACAAGCATGGGCGAAAGGAACGAGGGTCTACCCGTTGCAAGCAGTGACAAAGGGGCTGTGGCACGGCAAAAAATTAGTAGCAGTGACACAGGTGCTCGAGTTGTCAACAAGCAAGAAAACAGGCAGGCCAGGAGAATACGAAAAATCCCCTGCGTCGCGCGGACCAACAGCGCGTGAACCTATAGCGGCTGTTGCATCAGTCTCATCGCGCAACGCGCTGGGGAAGCGGCGGATATCATACTCTCGAACGCAATCGCCAAAAGGAGAAGACATCAAATAAACAGCAAGAAGCCGGAAAAAAAAAAAACAGACTACAAGAGCGAAAAGCCAGATTGTCCGCGGGGAAACAAAATCAGACTTCGAACAGATACCAAAAGCGTCAAGTCGACGACGCCAGTGTTAAGTGTAAGGCAGTATGGACCTAGGGACCGACTACTGCTAGCAGGTTGATGGCTTTGGCTCTGCTCTGGTCACTCACACGAGGTGCTTGAGGATGGTTTAAGCTCTTGTATTAGTTGCGGTTTGCCTCGCCAGATGTCTTCTGAACGAAGGGGCGAGGCGCTCATCAGAAAAGCAGGCGACAACGCCTGCCATGTATGATGAGGGGACGATTGCTACAAACCAGAACGCCGCAACAGGGAAGAGGGGAATATAACGCCGCAACAGGGGAGAGGGGATACCATAACACTTGCCTTTCTGAACGTGTAATATGATATTGTTATTGCCCTCGATAGAATGCATTCGAGCGCTGTTCTCAGTTTGCTTGTCTCTTTTTTTGTGAAGTCGCAAGTGGAGTTGTTGAGAGTGACGGGAGAGGCCAGTCGGGACCAGCACAGACGGAACCCCAGAGTGCTGTGTCTGGCTCAGGCAGAGCGTCTACTTGTTGACTATCGGTACCACTTACTATAGTACTCGGCGGGGACATATATCCAGCAGCAGCACACGAAGACGGCACGAGCACCCGCACCAGTATACCACAGCAATGGGATCGATATCATTGAGATGTAATTGGGGCTGCAGGGCTGAATACAAGACTGTTGGCCACAATGAAAAACGAAACATGAACGGGGAGAGATCTCCAACAATCATTCAGAAAGCTGACGATGCTCTCTTGGCCAAAGCAAAACATGTCGGTTGTTTATTACAACAAGTAAACCACAGATTGACAAGATCTTAGATATCTCTGTACCGCGAAATAGTTGTTGGCGAAATGAGAACTGATCTGAGGTGGATGCATGCTCTGGGGGGCAAGAGCTTGCCGCCGGCGTCCTACGGAATCCTCCTAAACCTGAAAAAAGCCCATATTTTGTTGTGTGTTGTTACACATTCGACATATTGACGTCTTTTCAACTGCCCGGCTATTATTTTTGCGATTACCGAAACATACGACGAGAGGATCGCAAAATACAAATAAAGGCGAAAAGTAGAAAGTAATCAACTAACTGCTCTGTGCTGTTGTTGTAAAATACCTACGATAGATAGTATTCAATCTTGGGTAATTCTTTTTGCGAGTACCGAAACATACATACGCACGAGGATCGCAAAATACAAATAAAGGCAAAAAGTAGAAAGTAATCAACAAACTACTGTTAACAGTTGTTGTAAAAGACCGACGATAGTTCGTATGCATTTTTTTAGTAGTAGTATGCAACTTTTCAATAGTACTCTTCAGGAGTATTAGCGCAGAACGAAAATTGAATAGGGTGTTTTCGTCGGGACACTTATTATCCAAAAATGATGTCTCTCCGGCATACGCTTTATCAATTTCTAAGTACAGATGTTCTCGGAAAACGATCAGATGGGTGTCGATGTGCAATAATTTGCAAGTACGTACGTGGTATGCTGTACCAATCTCTTGTATACGATGGATGAGCGCTGTGCGCTGGCAGGATATTCATTGTATTATACCTGGTATGCGAGTACGGAAACATACGATGACGATCGCAAACAAATAAAGGTGAAAAGTAGAAAGTAATCCACTGCTGCCGGCGGCGTCCTACGGTATCCCCCCAAACCTGAAGAAAAGCCCACATTTTTTGCCTTTCGCTGCAGTAAAGACTTGGGACAGTATGCATTTTTTTTGCCATTCGAGACGCAGTAGTACTCGTACTGCGTAGATAATTTTGCTCTGGCACAAAAAGTAACCCACTCCTGTTGTACTGTAAATACGTCCTAGAGTATGCGAATGTAAACGCGAAATACACCAAAAAAGTATTATTTCAGCTCGTGCCCCGATACACGATAGACTCTCGATCTCGACAGAGACTCAGCCAACGGACAACCCGCGCGGTGGCTTGCAAGATCAACTAGTATAGATGACGGGCTCGAAGAAATGAGGTGGATGCATGCTCTAGGGGGCAAGAGCTTTTGCCGGCGGCGTCCAACGGTATCCTCCCAAAACTGAAGAAAAGCCCATTTTTTGCCATTCGAGACGTTTGTTGTACTGATGTACTGATATGGACAAAATACATTTTTTTGCCATTCTGTTATGATACTGCTTGGATACAGCACTCTGCAGTATACAGCAGTACTCGTCCATAATTTTGCTCTCAATCTCGACAGAGACTCAGCCCACGGACAACCCGCGCGGTGGCGGGCAAGATCAACTAGTATAGATGACGGGCTCGAAGAAATGAGGTGGATGCATGCTCTAGGGGGCAAGAGCTTGCCGGCGGCGTCCAACGGTATCCTCCCAAAACTGAGAAAAGCCCATTTTTTGCCATTCGAGACGTTCGTTGTACTGATGTACTGATAGACACAATGCATTTTTTTGCCATTCTGTTATGATACTGCTGGATACAGCACTCTGCAGTACAGCAGTACTCGTCCATAATTTTGCTCTGACACAAGAAGTAACCCACTCCCGTTGTACTCTAAAAAACCTGCTGTAGTATGCGAATGGAAACGCGAAGTTCACCAAAAAAGTATCATTTCAGCTGGTGCGACGATACACGATTGACGCTCGATCTCGACAGAGACTCAGCCAACGGACAACCCGCGCGGTGGCGGGCAAGATCAACTAGTATAGATGACGGGCTCGAAGAAATGAGGTGGATGCATGCTCTATAGGGGGCAAGAGCTTGCTGGCGGCGTCCTACGGTATCCTCCCAAACCTGAAAAAAACCCCATGTTTTGCCATTCGAGACGGATGCAGCAGTAGTAGTACTCATAGCTAATGTTTTTCATCTATTTCGTGCACACCAGCGGCCAATGCGCTGCACTGAGCGTGGGACCCAAGCGTCTGAGCCAACTCTTACTCTTGTATTCATCGCCACTCTTGCACAACAAGACAGCACCACAACAGTAGCATGCACCTGGTCTGGTGTATAGACGTCTCCCCAACTCGGTACGGGCGTCTCTGAGCCAACTCTTGTATTCATCCCCACCCTTGCACAACAAGACGGCACTACAGCAGTAGCAGGCACCTGGTCTGGTGTATAGCCGTCTCCCCAACTCGGTATGGGACATGGGATATGTTGGTATGGCATGTGGGAATATGGTATATGGGAATATGGGATATTGGTGGTATGGTATATGGGGATATATATGGGAAAACCACCGTATGTTAACAACCTTTTGGTGAAATTGAGATCCTTTTGTGCAATTGAGAACAAGAGTGAAAGTGAAAATATCCAAACTTTGTGCCGTATTCAGACGCGTATAGTAATAAAAAAGTGCGACCAGGTACATACCTGGCTGCCTGGTACGTAATACCTGGTCATGTTTTTTTTTTAGGGTTGACAATGATGAAAAAGTGACCCCGATACACACGTGATCATGAAGAGCCATAATCTCTTCCCAGGTACCACGCACGTATACGTATACCATAGATATATATAACATTAGTCGGATTTGTTCCGATGCCTCACAGGCTGCCCTGCCGAAATACCTCGCTCTCGGCGCTTGCGGGACCGCCGTTCGTGGTCTGCCTCCGCCCTTATCGTCTTCGTTTCAGACTTGCCCGACTGCGGGGAGATGGGCGGGGCTTTGCCTCCGAAGTTTCGATGCTTTGTTGTTCCTTTTCCTTCGGCCTGCTTTCTTCCCGGTTCGGTGCCCGGGAGTTGCGGATTTTTCGCGCGTGCCCGATATCGGTTTCGGCGAGGTCGTGTCGTCGCGTTCTTTTTGTGATGTCCTGCGACCTCTCGCGTGGAGGACCGTATGATGACGTGCCTGCGAGCTCGTGTGCTGTATATTCATGAATAATATTATTACTACTGCTGCTGCTGTTCATAGATAGTTGTCGACCCCTGCGAGTGCGTGCGATTCAATATTTATTATTAATAGCACAGCAGCAGCGAGGAGAGTCATTCCAACTGTAGCGGCGGTCCGTTGGGAAAAGCAGTAGGCTGATAGACAAAGAACTTCTATTATCTTCTCAGTATATATAGAGTGCGTTGTGGGTTTCTCGGGTATTCTGTTTTCTTCATTTCGTCTCCCCCAGTTCCGCAAATGCACGTACCCCTGATGTGGGTGTATGTTAGAATGTATGATAGAAGAACTGTCTATTGTTCTGATCTTGACAGATCTACGATAATATGAGACAAGATTATCAGTCGGGGAAACAATAAGAGTACTCGTAGTATATCGTATCATAGGGTACTGGTACATGGAATATTGAGGGTACTAACACATGATCAGATCATGAGGGTCATGTAGACATGTAGGACATGTAGAGTAAAGTTGGTAAGTTGTGACCAACTTACTAGGGTGATCGCACAAGTGTTGTGAGCCCCACCGAGCTCACTCCCCAACACTCCCCACAACTAGAGATCGGTATCACTTCTGAAAACGCTCTGATATGATATATGATATATTTGTAAAAAAAAGTGATATATGATATGATATGATATATCACATCATCATATCATATATCATATCATATGATATGACATGACAGAAAACCCTCCCAAGCGCCCGAGAATCTCCCGAGATCCACTTTTTTCTTCGAAGTTCCGAGTTCTTCGAAATACCCTGACATGGCTCTAGCTAATCTAGCTCGCACACAAGGAGCCATCATAGCTTGTCTGCTGTAGTCCACAGCAGCAGTCGTTCTCACGGCATGGTCTTCTTTGTGGTTCGCGTTGAAGTTGGAGTTGTTATTGTTCAATCTTTATAACGATGATTTTCGTATTTCGGCTTGCTTTTGTGTTAATATTAGTAAAAAGAAAGGCGGAGTGCTGCTGTTGATTTCAGGGTGAAGATTCTAGTATGTGGTGTCGTTAGTGTTATTGCACAGTGCAGTCTTCATGATAATCTATTTTGAGGACAAGCGGTTGAAATTGTCTGGTGATTGCACACAGGTAGCTGCTGTGCATGCCTTGGGTCCGAGGTATTCCTGATTGTTGCGTGCGTAATACCTTATAGCAATGTGCGCCTTGTTTATTCCGTGGAAGCGAAATATATATGCTGTTGTACCACCATGTATGTACGTACGTGGTACGCATGTACCCCTAGTATAGCTGGTATTTTATAACAAACTAAGAAAGCACGTTATAATAATATAGCCTACCAGGTACTATACTGCTGTATATAGTATAGGTGTTGTAGGCGAGTAGAGCCTGGTAGAGGAGTTAAAATATACTACTAAATACCAATTAAAAAAATGTCAAGGTTTCCAACAACAATAATAACTCGGCATCATGCCATGAATACATTATTATTACTGATGATGCTACTTTATACTGCTCTTCTCGCTGGCTGTGTGTGCATCATCACCCACCTTTCGTCCCAGCTTGTGCTCGAAAACGTTATACGAGTAATATGTACGGTTCGCCCTACTATTACTGACTGACGCTGGACACATGTTTGACTATTGAAATATGTGCTTACCAGTAGTGCAAGAAGAGCATTACACCCCACCCCAACCCAAGAACGTCCTTGGCTGCTGCTGTGTGGCCCCAAAGAAAGCTGAAATCGTGACTTTTATTCCATATCATATCACATATCATATCATATCACGGGGGTTTTTTGTGATATTGATACGCTTATATCATATCACATATCGTATAATATATCACATTTTGTGATATGATACCGACCTCTATCCCCAACACAACACCGCTCTCTAGAGCACGGCCACATAAGCGCCACCTTTCAAACCATCTCTTTCCTTTCTGTTCTATTGAACAACAGTGAACCTCACGGTCACTAGGTGCCACCAAGCCACCTGCGTGTTTCTCCAAGAGAGATCCACACGTGTTTCTCCGCGAGAGATTCACATCATTATTATTTCTATCAGGTTATCAGCCTCGAAGCGAAAGGCAAGCGGTATGCAAGTGAAAGGACAGCTCTTTCAAGGGAGGAGCTGCTGGAGGTGTACAACAAAGCTGCTCTTCGAAAAGTGAGTCAGCAAACAATTGAACGTACGTTCGAACACCACGGGGGAGTCCAAATCAGCAGACGTCGTCGACAAACTTGTTAGGGCCGAGGGTGTGGTAAATTCAATGGCCTCAAGTTCGATGTATGGACGAGAACCGCTCAATCAGTTATCAGTATGCGCCATCCAGAAGTAGCCTACATTATTGACGGGCAACAATGCCCCAAACAAATAAAAGTTCAGTCAAGGGGAAGGACCCCAAGCAGAACGACACCGGCAACTACAAGAAGCCGCGGACAACAACCCGGTACGGAAGATGTTACTCCGGCCGAAGCGCACGATGAAGATCAAGAAGGAAAGCAAGCAGGAGAGCATCAAGAATCTACTCCACCTTCCTCAGCTACAGCTACAGCAAGGTCTTCACTTCAAGTTCCAGACACCACTACTTTGGTCTTTAGGCTCTGACATAGAAAATGCTGAAGAAATAAGAGCTTGGCACCACAACAACTGGATGCTATACAACTTTCTGTGCCTGAGTACGACGGGAGCAGCTGCAAGTTTCCTCCTACGGTACAAGCCCAAACAAGGTGAAATACCAAATGCAAAGGCCGCTTGGGATGGTATGATAGCAAAATACCAAAACTCAACGCGTCAGAGAAGGCGTATCATGAAAAATCAACTTGTCTCTATGGTGATGACCGAAGGTCAGGACCCTGACGAATTATAAATGAAATTTATTATATACGAGACGAATTGGTTGAGATATGCGAAGTCATAAATGATGATAGCCTACTTGATATTGTGTTGGAAGGACTGACAGATGAATATCTTCAGATCAAATACAATGCAGAAGCGGACGACAATTTCACGCTGGAAAAAGCTATTTATACCATGCGCAACATGCATGCAAATCGAATAGCAAAAAACGGGCCTTCGCGAAAACAGAAGGGGCGTGAGTCGGCTATGGTAACAACTTTCACTAAGAAGGGGAGGTGCCATATCTGCAAAAAAGCCGGACATTGGGCAAGAGAATGCCGCAATCGCAAAAGTTCGATGAAAGATACGAACAAGAATGTGAAGAAATGGTGTAGTTTGCATAAAACACACCTACATGATAGTTATGATTGCCGTAGTCAGCAACAGCAGCTGAACGGCAACAACAGCAGCAACAACGGCCATTGGAACAACCAAAATCAAGCGGGAAATTATCGAGCAAATAATTCGTCGGGCCAAGCCAACACGGCTACAAATTCAGGATCTACGACAGCAGTGGAAAATTACAAGAATGTTACGGAAATTCAAGCCACGACAATGGGAACTACGTCAATAGAGGACGGATCTACGGCACTTCATTCAACTCCTCCTCAAGGCATTGGATACTCATTCGTAGCAACACCTTCTTCAAGCGACGTCAACTTCACAATGACTGCGGACAGCGGTGCTTCGAGCCACTTCATCGACAACCAACTTCTGCCAGGCATCGAGCATAAGGGCCATTCCTAACGAACCGAATTAAAATCACGATTCGTGATTTTTAGGCATGCCAAAAGATCACGATCCGTGACATTTCAGTTCTAACGAAAAAAAAGCCGAAAAACGTCGCGTTTCGTGATATTTTCAAATAGTTGGAGTTCTGATATTTCAAACCCAACGTTTTTTGGGGGTGTGGAGCAAACTCTCGAGAGTGGGGCACGGCCAGGCCGGGCTGGGCCGTCCGCACCTGGCCCAGCCCGTGACATATTCGAATCGCGCCGGGCCGAAGCCTGACCCAGCCTGCGAGATTCCAACTTCACCGGCCGTCGGCCAAGCTCGTTTCGCGAGATTCCATCTCGCAGGCCGTCTGCTCGGCCTGGCCTGTGACATCCCCAGGTCATTTTCGCGTTTGTCTTCCAGCAGTGGCTCCTCCTCCTGGAAATTTCGAGGCCACAACCTCCTTGTTAGCCCGGGCCCAGCAGTGTCTTTGGGTAGCCGCCCGTTGTCCACAAGCGGCGTACGAAGCAGAGTCTGCCATGCCCCTATACCGACCATCGGATACCGTTGGTGCGCGTGGGTTGCGTAGTGCCTTGATCAGGCGTATTTTGAGGCACGACAAATGTCACGAATCGTGATTTTGTTTTTTTTAGGGAAAAGCTAAAAAAATTGGTGTCATGAATCGTGATTTTTTTTGTCGTGATTCACGACAAAAAAATCACGATTCACGACAAAAATATCACGAATCGTGATTTTTTTTGTTCGTTAGGAGTGGCCCTAAGATGCTCAGCTATGTGCATCTGAACCCCCCAGTAACTATAAATGTTGCAGGAGGCCATCGCCTATCCGGTGTTGGTAAAGGAATCTTGATAGTACGCGTTAAAGACCAGCAGGGCGTCATGTTCAGCTTCCGGTAACGATCGTCCCAGGGCTCGGTCGTCACCTATTTTCGGGAGGAACAGCAGCAGCGAAAGGAGTATCTATGATCATTTGCTCAAGATCCTACCTGGACATGGGAAAATTCAAGGTGGATCTATACGAACAGACAAAAATTGTTCTACATTGACATACTTGGATTTGACCATAGTTCCATCTAGTATCGCGTCAATATCAGGAAATAGTCTGAAGTCTGAACACGCCATGACTAGTACAGCCGCTGTAGCATTGAGAACGAGTGTAAATGCCAACATTTGGCACAAACGACTTGGACACCCAAATGAACAAGTCATGAAACGAGTGCAAAATATCACCGAGAGCGGAGTCGATTTTTCTGACACACTATCATCGTGTGAGACGTGCAAAATAAATAAAAGCACTCAGCAAAATCACCCAAAACATCAAAGGGCAACATCAGCGAACGTCTTCAACTCGTCAGCACGGATCTACTTGGACCTATTACACCCGAAGCAATCGGGGGTTACCGCTACATCGCCAAGTACACGGATCATCAAAGCAGGCTCAAGGCAATCTACTTCATCAGCAAAAGAGCGACACTCTGAATACACTCGTCAAATTCGTTCAAGATCTGGCCATACCACTGGGACTTCGGGTACAACATCTACGCTCAGACAACGGCGGGGAGTACATATCAAGAAGCTTTCGAGACTACTGCAAGACAACTGGAATTGTTCAACAATTTACAGCACCATACACTCCACAACAAAATGGAATGTCGGAGCGGGACGGTCGTACTATCATGGATATGACACGTTGCTTGCTCAACGAAGCAAAGCTTCCAAAACATATTTGGGGAGAACTAGCAGCTGCTGCTGTTTTTCTTATCAACCGTCTACCCCACAAGGCCATCGAAGGAGACACACCGTACTACCGCATGTTTGGCAAGCAAGCGAATCTTTCATTTCTACGCATCATCGGGACACGAGCATTTGTTCGTGTGGAAGGATATACAAGAAAGCTACAAGAAAAAGCATGGGAAGGAGTACTGATTGGATACGACAACGACAAACCAACATTTCGGGTGTACGATCGGACTACCGGGCGTATAACAAGCTCACGCAATGTGTCCTTCATCGAGGAGCCGCCTGCCGTTATTCCAACGACAGTCACCTCGGGGGGAAAATACACTGCTATGGAAAAGGAAATGAACGATGAGTTCATAGAGACTGAAGAGGAAGAAGAAAACGTCTACGAAGACTACGAAAATATTCAAAACGGAATAACATTTTTGGAGTCTGGAGACGAAGAAAATAAAACGGATGAACAAACTAAGAATCTTCCGGGAAAACTATCTACAATGAGATTGAGATCTTCGGGAGCTACTACATCTCCTATACTGGATGCCAAGAAGAACATCACACAAGAAAGAGCCCTTCGACAGCTAGCTCTAAATTGTAAAGAAGACAAGTCAACAACAACAGGCACCGCAGCAGGAGCCAGCTCAGAGCATCAAGGAGAGCAATGAACCGAGAACTCCTACGCAACTTCAACATCGGAATGCCAGTGAACAACCGTGGCCAGGAATTGGAACTACTACGAGCTCAACGTCAACTGGAGAACAACGACCAACAACTACCAGCAACACGGCAGTACATCGGATTTCCTAGAAACGTCATAGTAAGAGCGCCTGGTATTGACGAGCAAGGAGCATTCTGGGGGGGGAGGCTAGATTTGACTAAGAGCATTTTGGTTCCAGGGCAGGATGAGTATGATAAAGGGAAATGGCCAAACAGATGAGGGTGCATGGGTTTCTAGACACGGTAGAATATCCAACCGTCAAGGACTTCTTAGTATCACTCCAGCACCTTTACACAAAAAAGGACCTTTCCTTTTACGCTGATGGCAAATTTTTCAGCTTTCTCATTCAAGCCTGGGTAAGGGAAGGGAAGTCGACATACGATTTCCAGAACTCTACGAGAATCTATGAAAGCTTAATTAGCAAGCTTTCAAAAGTAGACGACATGAACGTACCTCTGATTATCAGCAGGTACAATAAGGACGAGAACAGTGAAAATGCGAACTCCGTTTGATATTTTACATCAAATAGGAAAGTAAGCATATGGAGTACATGTGGTCTTCTTCCTAACTCTTTCAGGCCCTTCGAGCTTCTGTCTTATATACCTAGATCCAGGGTGGTCGTAGAGCAAGCTCTTCGCCTCCCTCCCCACTACTATCATAATATGGTGTCGAGCAAGTGGTCCTTATTTTCATGCCTGCGTGTGTCGTTTGTGGGGGGGGGCTTTATTTACTGCAGTCACGCTTTGTGGAACGAACGCTCCAATTTCCGGGGTGGTGGTGGTCGTAGAGCATGCTCTTCTCTTCTCTCCCCAGTCCTGTTTCCAGGGCAAAATCATTTTTGCGTACCATCCCTGAAATTCTCCAACGAGCTGGCCACATTTTCTTTATCGCACTGCCTCGCCAACACCGGAGTTTTTGTTACCGTATGCATGTGGCAACAAGCGTCATCACTCTTATTGCTATTATTGCTGTTAAAAAATAATATTATTGCTGTAACCTATTTTTTTGCTTTGATTTTGATGTATCGGGGATACAATCCGATCAAAACTAAAATTGAACAAATTCCAAACTCTTTTTTGTATACTGGAAAAATGAATTTGGTCGCAAGCGTGTTCAGCTGCCTTTTGCCGGGCGTCACACGATAAAAAGCTCGCCCACGTACATACACTTGGATATATATTAGATATATATAACATTAGTCGGATTTGTTCCGATGCCTCACAGGCTGCCCTGCCGGAATACCTCGCTCTCCGCGCTTGCGGGACCGCCGTTCGTGGTCTGCCTCCGCCCTTATCGTCTTCGTTTCAGACTTGCCCGACTGCGGGGAGATGGGCGGGGTTTGCCTCCGAAGTTTCGATGCTTTGTTGTTCCTTTTCCTTCGGCCTGCTTTCATCCCGGTTCGGTGCCCGGGGTTGCGGACTTTTCGCGCGTGCCCGATGTCGGTTTCGGCGAGGTCGTGTCGTCGCGTTCTTTTTGTGATGTCCTGCGACCTCTCGCGTGGAGGAACGTATGATGACGTGTCTGCGAGCTCGTGTGCTGTTTATTCATAAATAATATTATTACTATTAATACTGCTGCTGTTCATAGATAGTTGTCGACCCTCCTGCCGAGTGCGTGCGATTCAATACTTACTATTAATAGCACAGCAGCAGCGAGGAGAGTCATTCCAACTGCAGCGGCAGTGCGTTGCGAAAAGCAGTAGGCTGTTAGACAAAGAACTTCTATTATCTTCTCAGTATATATAGAGTGCGTTGTGGGTTTCTCGGGTATTCTGTTTTCTTCGTTTCGTCTCCCCGAGTTCGGCAAATGTACGTACCCCGGGTGTGGGTGTGTACCCAAGAAGGGAACTACCTACAGCAGGAGTCGAGTGCGTGCGATTCAATACTTTTTATTACTAGCAGCAGTGAGGAGAGTTATTCCAACTGCAGAGGCAGTGCGTCGCGAAAAGCAGCAGGCTGATAGAAAAAAAACTATTATTGTGTTTTTTGTAGAGTGCTTTGTGGGTTTCTCGGGTATTCTGTTTTCCTGATTTTTTCGTCTCCCCGAGTTCGGCAAATGTACGTACCCCTGGTGTGGGTGTATACCCATGAAGGGTACTACCTACAGGAGGAGTACATGTGGTCTTCTTCCTAACTCTTTCAAGCCTTTCGAGTCTCTGTCTTATACAACCTAGATCCGGGGTGGTGGTCGTAGAGCAAGCTCTTCGCCTCCCTCCCCACTACTATCATAATATGGTGTCGAGCAACCGGTCCTTTCTTTTATGCCGGCGTGTCGTTTGGGAGGGGGGGGGAGACTAACCCTTTATTTACTGCAGTCACGCTTTGTGGACGAACCGCTACAATTTCCGGGGTGGTGGTGGTCGTAGAGCAAGCTCTTCTCTTCCCTCCCCAGTTCTGTTTCCAGGGCAGAATCATTTTTGCGTACCATCCCTGAAATTCTCCAACGAGCTGGCCATATTTTCTTTATCGCACTGCCTGGCCAACACCGGAGATTTTTTTCACGTAGTATGTATGTGGCAAAAAGCGTCATCACTCTTTTTGCAATTATTCCTATTAATAAATAATATTGTTGCTATATCCTCTTTTTTTGCTTTGATTTTGATGTACCGGGGACACAATCCGATCGAAACACGAACTAAAATTTCACAAATTCCAAACTGGATTTTGTATACTGGAAAAATGAATTTGGTCGCAAGCGTGTTCAGCTGCCTTTTGCCCGGCGTCACACGATAGAAAGCACGCCCACGTACATACACTTAGCACATGCGGCAGTAGGCTGATAGAAAAATAACGATTATTTTATAGAGTGTGTTATTTGTTTCTCGGGTATTGTGTTTTCTTGATTTCGTCTCCCTTTCGTTTCCCCGAGTTCAGCAAATTTTCGCACCAGGTATGTATGTGTTTGTACCCATGAAGAGTACCACGTACAGCAGGAGTACATGGTCTTCTTCCTCACTGTTTCAACCCTTTCAAGTGTCTGTTTTATAACCCACAGCAGTATAGCTGCGAGGTGGTCGTAGAGCAAGCTCTTCTCTTCCCTCCCCAGCTCTGTTTCCAGGGCAAAATCATTTTTGCGTACCTTCACTGAAATTCTCCAACGAGCTGGCCATATAATTTATTTATCGCACTGCCTGGCCAACACCGTTTTTTTTTTAACGTACCAGTACGTAGTACAAGGCGCTTCGCTCCGCGGGCGGCCTACGCCGCCCGCTACGCTCGCTCAGGAAGGAAACATCAAATTATGCGAAGCGGACAGAGGTCCATGATTGCTTTTTTTTTTATGGCCCCTGCAGTTAGCTGCAAACTGGCGACTTGATAATGCCAAGAGTCCCGCCGCCATGCTTCAGGAGAAAACAGCTCGGACGCCACATATGCTTCGCGTCGCGGGCGGTTTTCCGCTACACTCGCTCACACGTCGTACATACGTACATACCCCGGGTAGGGTACTTATTTTTTCTTCTTTCGATATGCTCTATGTCTGTGTACTCGTCGTATGTACGAAAGATAAAGCACAGAACGGCAAAGCAACACAGCAAAAACAATGAAAATGAAACCGAAAATTTCTAAAAGAAACAAAATCCCCGTCCCCTTTCGTGTAATAATTCACTACCTGCGTGGAACACCTTACACCAGTCGAAAAAGAAAAAAAAAGAAAAAAAAAGAAAAAATCTTACAGCAGAGCTTCTCTCTCAGCCTCGTACGCCGCCCGCCCCTCTCGCGACCATCTCGCCACCGATTCAGTCCGGGTAAAGCTTCCCTCCCTCTCTTCCACAGTGAGCCCCGTCGCCCGCCTCGCGTGAAGCCCGGTGCTCACCGTGGACCTCGACGCAAGCCCGACAATGTTGGTGCTCATTCGGGGTACCTCCCTCTTGTGACTCTCAGCCCAGTCGCAAAAAAAGGCACCGCTTGAGTATTATCTTACAATCCCGAACGACCCTTAAATACTCGTACGTACTCTATCCAAAATCACAAATGGAGGCCACACAGAGCCTATTGATACATCCCTCGTGTCTCGAGGCACACGCGACGCCTAGGCACGAAAGCGGCGACCGTGCTCCTTGCAACTCCCCCTCTACTCGCCAGCATCCGCTGATACCCGCGACGGTGCCGGGTTCGCCCGCGCAACCGTGCTCGGAGTACACGCACGCACATGAAACGAAAGAAGAAAAAAGGAAAGAAGGACTGAAAGTACGACGAGAAATGGAGAAAACAAAGACTCGCTGGAACGGTCCGGCAAGTAATAAACGGAGGCGATTCCCAAGTGGGAGCTCTGAGAGGCCAGGGATGTACCAACCGAGCACGCTCAGAGATTGAGATCTAAGTAAGTATATCTATGTATCTGGCAACAAACATCATCACTCTTATTGCTAGTGCTACTAGGAAAATATTTTTACTACGATGATGATGAACTATGGTGTCGAGCAACCGGTCCTTTCTTTTATGCCTGCGTGTCGTTTGGGGGGGGGGGAGACTAACCCTTTATTTACTGCAGTCAAGCTTTGAGGACGAACCGCTCCAATTTCCGCGGTGGTGGTTGTAGAGCAAAAGCTCTTCTCTTCCCTCCCAGTTCTGTTTCCAGGGCAAAATCATTTTTGCGTACCATCCCTGAAATTCTCCAACGAGCTGGCCATATTTTCTTTATCGCACTGCCTGGCCAACACCGGAGATTTTTTTCACGTAGTATGTACTTGGCAAAAAGCAAGCGTCATCACTCTTATTGCAATTATTCCTATTAATAAATAGTGTTATTGCTGTAACCTATTTTTTTGCTTTGATTTTGACGTACCGGGGATATAATCCGATCGAAACACGAACTAAAATTTCACAAATTCCAAACTGGATTTTGTATACTGGAAAAATGAATTTGGTCGCAAGCGTGTTCAGCTGCCTTTTGCCGGGCGTCACACGATAGAAAGCACGCCCACGTACATACACTTAGCACATGTAGCAGTAGGCTGATAGAAAAATAACGATTATTTTATAGAGTGTGTTATTTGTTTCTCGGGTGTTGTGTTTGCTTGATTTCGTTTCCCTTTCGTTTCCCCGAGTTCAGAAAATTTTCGCACCAGGTATGTATGTGTGTATACCCATGAAGAGAACTACATGCGGCAGGAGTACATGGTCTTCTTCCTCATTGTTTCAACCCTTTCTAGTGTCTGTCTTACAACCCACAGCAGTATAGCTCCGAGGTGGTCGTAGAGCAAGCTCTTCTCCTCCCTCCCCAGCTCTGTTTCCAGGGGAAAATCATTTTTGCGTACCTTCACTGAAATTCCCAAACGAGCTGGCCACATATTTTATTTATCGCACTGCCTGGCCAACACCGGTTTATTTTTAACGTACCAGTACGTAGTATGTATGTGGCAACAAGCATCATCACTCTTATTGCTAGTGCTACTAAAAAGTATTTTTGCAACGATGATGAACTATGGTGTCGAGCAAGCGGTCCTTTCTTTCATGCCGGCGTGTCGTTCGGAGGGGGGGGGAGACTAACCCTTTATGTACTGCAGTCACCCTTTGTGGACGAACCGCCCCAATTTCCGGGGTGGTGGTCGTAGAGCAAAATCTCTTCTCTTCCCTCCCAGTTCTGTTTCCAGGCAAAATCATTTTTGCGTACCATCCCTGAACTTCTCCAACGAGCTGTCCACATTTTCTTGGGCGTAACGGGAATACCTTTTTCATGTAAACCGATCACATACGCACGTTTTTTTTCGTGAAGTTTGTGTTGTTGTGTTTGTGATTGGACTTCTGAGCAGCAGTGAGATGACTATTAATATTATTACTTTTAATATTAACAAACAACTACCGAGTTCGGACTTCTGAGCAGCAGTGAGAGTTAATAAATAATATACAGCAGTACGTTGCAAAAAGCACTACGTAGTAGGCTGATAATCAAATAACTATCAATTCAATAGACTACTACTGAATGAAGTACAACAACCCTTTCAATCCTTTGCATTATAACCTAGATTCGGAGTGGTCGTAGAACAAGCTCTTCTCCTCCCTCTTCACTATCGATTTCGCTGAGATCGTGTTGTTCACAATGACGTTCTTTTCATGTCCTGCGACATCGCCAAACGGCTTTTATTATTAATATTAATATCACGGGGGCCATAGTAAATAGGACCAAATATTGTTTTTGTAGTAAAAAAGTGTAATAAAGTATTTTTTTGTGTTTTCACCGAAGTAGACTATACATACCAGATAGAATTCAAGCTGAAACAATCTTTTTGTTTACTTCGGAGAGAGATTACTTTTTGTATCCCCTCCCTGCATTATGTACTTAACCTCTCAGCTTTTTATCATTTTTCCCCCCCCCTGATATTTCGCACACAACCCACTATTTATATTCGCCCTAATTTTTTTGCTCCCTTTTTTTTTCCCTTCTGGGAGGCGTCGTATATAACCTAGATCCGGGGTCGGTCATAGAGCAGGTTCTCCACCCGCCTCCCCGCTGTTTGTTGTGAAATGCGAAAAAGAACACACTGCATGGTGTACACTATTAATATTAAGACTACATATGTGGGGAGGACCCCCAGGTTCGACTCGACATCTGTGGCACTTCCCTTTCTTAGAGGGTGTAGCGTGTAGGACACGCCAGGTTTTGGTATAGGATCGGTACGGACGATCTCACGAACAACTAATACGACGACTCCGCTTTGAGGGGAGGGAGGGAGGCAGGGAGGGACAAACATACTCTGACACAGCAATCAATCGCCAATCTCCCGATATAGATATACTTATAGATATCTCAACCTCTGAGCGTGCTCGGTTGGTACATCCCTGGCCTCTCAGAGCTCCCACTTGGGAATCGCCTCCGTTTATTACTTGCCGGACCGTTCCAGCGAGTCTTTGTTTTCTCCATTTATTTCTCGTCGTACTTTCAGTCCTTCTTTCCTTTTTTCTTCTCTCGTTTCGCGTGCGTGCGTGTACTCCGAGCACGGTTGCGCGGGCGAACCCGGCACCGTCGCGGGTGTCAGCGGATGCTGGCGAGTAGAGGGGGAGTTGCAAGGAGCGCGGTCGCCGCTTTCGTGCCTAGGCGTCGCGTGTGCCTCGAGACACGAGGGATGCATCAACAGGCTCTGTCTGGCCTCTATTTGTGATTTTGGATAGAGTACGTACGAGTATTTAAGATTCGTTCGGGATTGTAAGATAATATTCAAGCGGTGCTTATTTTTGCGACCGGGCTGAGAGTCACAAGAGGGAGGTACCCCGAATGAGCACCAACATTGTCGAGCTTGCGTCGAGGTCCACGGTGAGCACCGGGCTTCACGCGAGGCGGGCGACGGGGCTCACTGTGGAAGAGAGGGAGGGAAGCCTTACCCGGACTGAATCGGTGGCGAGATGGTCGCGAGAGGGGCGGGCGGCGTACGAGGCTGAGAGAGAAGCTCTGCTGTAAGATTTTTTCTGTTTTTTTTTTTTTTCTTTTTTTGCCTGGTGTAAGGTGTTCCACTCAGGTAGTAAATTATTACACGAAAGGGGACGGCATTTTTTTTTTTCTTTTAGAAATGTTCGGTTTCATTTTCATTGTTTTTGCTGTGTTGCTTTGCCGTTCTGTGCTTTATCTTTCGTACATACGACAAGTACACAGACACAGAGCATATCGAAAGAAGAAAATAAGTACCCTACCTGGGGTATGTACGTATTATGTACAACGTGTGAGCGAGCGTAGCGGAAAACCGCCCGCGACGCGAAGCATATGTGGCGTCCGAGCTGTTTTCTCCTGAAGCATGGCGGCAAGGCTCTTGGCATTATCAAGTCGCCAGTTTGCAGCCAACTACAGGGGCCATAAAGAAAACAATATTCAATCATGGACCTCTGTCCGCTTCGCGTAATTTGATGTTTCCTTCCTGAGCGAGCGTAGCGGGCGGCGTAGGCCGCCCGCGGAGCGAAGCGCCTTGTAGAACTACTTATAGATATCTCAACCTCTGAGCGTGCTCGGTTGGTACATCCCTGGCCTCTCAGAGCTCCCACTTGGGAATCGCCTCCGTTTATTACTTGCCGGACCGTTCCAGCGAGTCTTTGTTTTCTCCATTTATTTCTCGTCGTACTTTCAGTCCTTCTTTCCTTTTTTCTTCTCTCGTTTCGTGTGCGTGCGTGTACTCCGAGCACGGTTGCGCGGGCGAACCCGGTACCGTCGCGGGTGTCAGCGGATGATGGCGAGTAAAGGGGGAGTTGCAAGGAGCGCGGTCGCCGCTTTCGTGCCTAGGCGTCGCGTGTGCCTCGAGACACGAGGGATGCATCAACAGGCTCTGTCTGACCTCCATTTGTGATTTTGGATAGAGTACGTACGAGTATTTAAGATTCGTTCGGGATTGTAAGATAATATTCAAGCGGTGCTTATTTTTGCGACCGGGCTGAGAGTCACAAGAGGGAGGTACCCCGAATGAGCACCAACATTGTCGAGCTTGCGTCGAAGTCCACGGTGAGCACCGGGCTTCACGCGAGGCGGGCGACGGGGCTCACTGTGGAAGAGAGGGAGGGAAGCTTTACCCGGACTGAATCAGTGGCGACATGGTCGCGAGAGGGGCGGGCGGCGTACGAGGCTGAGAGAGAAGCTCTGCTGTGTGAGATTTTTTCTTTTTTTTTTCATTTTTTTCAATGGGAATGACTCTATCATTGGGGACTCACAGGGGACGTTTAAGCCCATCCCCTGTCCCCACGTACGTGTAAAAATGGCGTTCATTGTGTGTAGGCGTTACTGACCGGGGAGACCAGAATTGAGCACCCAGGGTGTGCACTTCACTTGGGGACTGGAGACGAAGCCTTATAGCTACAGGCGCCAATGGTTGGTTTATGGGTGCTCTGCTGCCTCCTTCTGCTGTTCCCAGCAAATCAGGCCCTGAAAGGTTTGTCCGCGAAATATCGAGAGCCTTTTGCATACCATTTTCCGGGGATAAGAATGGCCGATCTTTCGGAGTCGTTGCTGCTGCTGTCCTAACCGCGAGTGCTGCATCCCATCCCGTTCGCCGCTTGCTTCGCGTGCTCATAGTCAGGACGGCTTGTTAATTGGCGCAAGTTTCCGTTTGAGAAACGATACTCCACACGATGTAAACTTGATATCTGCTTGAACGTTTTGTTCCAAATTACGATATCCCGACGAAGTGCGGCCCACAACCCATACATAATATTCAAAATTCAAAATTCGTATTTCATCACTGATTGACGCCTGTGTCTGTTATTGCACGTATACTGCCTGTACATACGGTACAGCAGTACGTGTTCGTATACCAGGAATACTTCCTACAGGATCCATATACAACAGCAGCGGCTGGACCGAATTCTCGTGAGCGACAAGATCGAACCGGTACCTGAAGGCGGCCAGATGGAGATGCCACCTGACGCCTTGGCCAGTGTTTTTGGCGACGGCGCTGGAGAGCAGCATCATCATTGATTCAGTGAAAGCTTCCGCTCTCAGAGGGCGACGGCTGTGACAGAGTGGCCGGTAGAGGGCGGGTCCTCTTGGACCAGTACTACAGCAGGCATGGACGCCGCAGGTGACAACAACAGTGGTCCACATATTTTAGTCCAGAGGTACGAGGTAGCAAGATTTACGAGCACGAGAGATACGAGGACTTCGTCTTGTTTCTATTATTATCCCCGTAAAAACTGAACCCGCCGCGTTTTGGGGGACAGACTTGGAAAAAGCATATCGGACCGGTCATCGATTTCCACACGAATAATCAACCCGAGGGTAGATTTTTCAGAGAGCAGCCAAAAGCCTGATCTGTAGTGTAGCCAGCTCATATTGGCGGGTGGGAGCCGTGTAACCTGCTTGATCTCTACGAGTACGAATTTTTTCCTGTTTGGGATCTATATACTGTACAGATCTTCCCAAACATACCATAGCGGACCTACTGTAGATAATCTATTACTACTGGAGGTCGTGATCTGTCTGATTTATAATAGGACTTGCCACAAGCAGTAAAAAGAAACCAGTCCGAGATTTAAAGAAAAACAAGTGAATCGGGAGTCTTTATACGAGTAGAACGCGCCCTTTTTTCCAGCCTGAGCATTCCCTTACTTGGAGTTACATGATGTGCGCACAAATAATTTGCGCGAGTACTACAGCAGTATGGCATGAAAAAGGACGTGAGTGAGAGGGTCAATATGTCGACAAAAAAATGACTATTGTATAAAGTGATACCAGGTATATCAACAACGTCAACCAGCCCGGGTCGCTGGGGTAGGTGCGCGACGCCTGTTCGGACTCGTGATACTGCGAGGATAACAGGGTGGGACACAGATTGTATTTTGCCAGGTTTGCACACTTGCTTGGATGCTTGGTAAGGTTTCAATAAAAAGTCGTTATTTTGGTTCTGACTACAGTAGCATACGGTACCGGCCCTCTGATCAGAAGCAGATCAATTGGTTCAAAGTTATTGATAGATTATTCGTTTGAGAAGCGTGTTCCCTATACAAACGTCGGTATCGAGTTTCTTACTTCTCGTTTTTTTTTACGGCTAAATTTCTTGTGGTGCTCTTTGCGAGGGGAGGAGGTGTCGATACCATGGGGCCCCAAAAGCCGAAAGGGTTATCGAACGTCAAGTGTGCGCGTCTGACGTGTCGCGCACTTTTCAAAGTTGAATATCAATAACTACTTCAGTCGAATTCGCAGCTGACGTATTTGTTTCCCCCCGAGCAAGTCTGAGTAGCCCAACAATCAACGACCACGCTGCGTGTCACAGCTCGTTTACGTCTTCTCGTCATAAAAGACGGACGACAGCATCTCCAACAGCGAGTGCACGAACGAGTACCCGGGGGGGAAATGAAACGCGCTTCGCAACGGGAGCTATGGGTTAAATTGACAAGACACGATTTGAACGTGAAAGTATGGTGAGCTTGAGCTTATGTTTACCAATCCGCCAGAGGATTAAAAAAAAAAAAAAGTGCCAAGTGCTATTAATACTTTTATCCGTGAAAATTATTTGGGAGACGGGTATTACTCGCGAGTACCCGGGCAATCGGTCAAAGGGATACACCTCACTGGATGAAGTATTTTTTACGGACCAATGCGTAATGTATTATTTTCCTTAAATGCATCACGTATTATTATGCTAGCAACACGGCCGTGGTTTACTGTAGCCCGATGTCCCGCGTCCAGTAAATTTTGTAAACTACTGTAGTATCGCTGCATTAGTATTGCCATCTCAGTCATCCGGGGGGGGAATAGATAGAGTTAACACGCTCCCGTACTGGGACCAAACTACCTCTGCGACAGTCCCTGATGCCCACCTACCCCACCCCTCCCTCCCCCTTGTTTGCACGCCCTTCCTTTCCCCTTTCCTTGCCTCCCCTTTTGGTTTCGCTGTAACTTTTCCAGACGGTCATGGAGGCGCTGTGGGTCAACGGAACCCTGCCGCGCAAGAAGCCCTCTGGCGACATCGAGAGTGTTTCTAAGTCAAAGACGGACAACCCGTCTACCAAGACGAGCAACCTCATGGCTTATGTTTTGACCTTGGCATGATTCATCTATTTTATTAGCTTGCACGCACGCGGTTTTGCATTGTTTCGAATATGATGCAAGCGAAAACAATTTAAGCAAGTGTTCAACGTGGACTGATTGACTCGGTTGACGCAATCTCGGCTTTCAATGTCTTGTAGTTGTGTTGAGATTCACTGTGTGTGTGTGGGGGGGGGGGGTACTGGGTTGGCGTTGGAGGGGAGGGGGGGGGGGGGGTAGGGGGAGTGGCTTACATAAAAGCATGATCACTACGTATTATCATGAATGCTCGGTTGATGTTGCGTCATTGCTTGCAGTGATACAGGTACACTGCTTGGCTCGGTCGATGTGTTCTGGCTTGCAAGTCTTGTATTAATAGTATCAAATTAAGGAGCACGTACTTTCGTAAATTACGATTTCTGCACCACAATGAGTCCTCACTAAGCGCAATTTTCGCACGGCAGTCTCTCGGCAATTGTACGGAAGTCGAGCCACGTCACAGAATGCCAGGTCGGTCATCTTATACAATGTGATATCGACTCGTACAGTAAATACAAACGGAAACGAACGGAGCAACAAAATAACATATATCAATCACTATATAATAACATCAATCCACTCTACCTCGTGCGTACCAGATGGACATACAGAAGCTTACGGGGGGGTGAGGGGGGGAGAGGGGCAGTGGAATTGAAGGAGAGGCCAGTTGAATGTCGTATCTTTATCAGTGCCCCGCCAAATCTCCACATTCTTCCCTTGATCCTCCTCCGGCTAATGTATTGGCGACCACGGCGTTCGATCCGATTTCGAGGCAAGGCCCGCTATCTATTATGCACGACGATATGAAATTTCTGCACCACAATTTAGCCTTGGAATAAAAAAAACAGTAAGAATGCCCCTCAAATAACAAGCGTCACATATTACTGGGAGGGTTCGGCGCAGGGGGAGGGGCAGCCGAAAACTTACCAAGCAAGGCAACAGCAACATAATGAGGGGGGTTGAAAACACGACTGCAACGACCATCACAACTACCTCTGCGTTATGCGATAGTTTTGGTTGCCGACAAAAAATATTCGTGCCCATCACCACCTACTGCTGTACACGACGACAAATATTAACCAGATCGAAGACAGCTAGTCCGTTTTCTCGTCGACATCGGCTTCGCTAGTGCCGGCCGTAATTTCCACCCCCGCGGCATTGGTTGTGCCTTCCTCAGCCTCCGAATCGGTATCCCGGCCAATACCCGGTGCCATCTGGCGCAACAGCGATTGCAGACCAGACTTCTTAATAGAGGGTGGCGGTTTGACGCCACACTTCAAAATATACTCCCGAATGTGAGCAACAGTCAAACTTTGAAATGACGAACCTCTGTACCATGGCCAGGCCGAGGTTCGTAGCTAAGGGCACCAGAAATCTCTTGCGCCCTTGACAGTTTGCCTTAACTCCTTCGGTCACTCGTGTAATGACCTCCCTTTCCGTAGGGAGCCTGTCGATATTCCTTCCTCCATTTGGGCATGGCTCTGTCTCACAATGGGACAATATATATATATATATACCTGGCACAGAAAAAAAAAACGACAGCAACAACACAGTTGATCACGCCGACTTTCTGTGAACAAGTTGTCGTGGCTGTGCCAAGCTATGTTAACCGGAGCGCAAAGCGTCAGTAAGCAAGCATATTTCTGTGCAGCCGTCACAAGCCATAGTCCAAGCATTCACAAAAAAGACGTAATCACGTCGTCTACCGTAATAATGATAGTAAACGCCACGCCAGGAGCAAACCAATGGGGCGCCTTTTCAGGGAAAACGACACCGACATAGAGAAAAAAAACTTACTCTTCTTGAAAAAGCCCCGGTGACACAGCAGACGCCTCCCACCCCCCCCTCGCCCTTTCAAATTATTGGGGTAAACGCCCCGGGGTCAGGTTGGGATGTCGTGGCAGGAAGGGGAATGGAGCTGTTTCCGATGCAAACAAGGTGGGATGCATACAAATGTTGACGTGTCCTGATACATGTCAATGTCTATATGTGTTTCACGCATCACCAAAATAATGGCAACATATGAGTTTGAGTGGTCATCACTACTGCTCGGTAGTAGTAGTAGTAGTAGTAGTAGTAGTAGTAGCAGTGACGTCGTTTCCGATCGTCACAGCTACGCCGGCCGGCTTCAGTCTTGAACGCGGTGCAGCGGCTCTATCGTGCGTCTCCTGGCCGCTCGCGGCACCGCGACCGTGCTGCGTCCACTCCACTTGGCAGTCCCCGCTGAAGGAGTTGGCGAACGGGGTGCGTGAAAAGGCACCCTCCCGGGGGCGGGCCGCTCTCCCCAGCATGGCGGAGTATGGAAAAATAAACGGAACTCACAGGACAATACAGGAACAAGCGCGATATGAACCAACATGTCTAACGCTGTACCTAATGATGTAGTACATGGTGGGTGAGTTGGTGCGTGCGTGGGTGTGTGGGTAGGTAAGTATGTGGGCGAGTGGATTCGTGGTTGTGGGTAGTTGCCGTGTTTTAACTGTTTTGTTTACTCCGCTTGTGCTTCCACCACTGGACCATGGTGCTGCTACGTACGAACTGGGCACTCATCTACTGCTGCACCTACTGCTGTACTGCTGTAGGACATGGCGGGTGGGTTGATAAGTTGATGGGTGGATGGGTCGATGAGTTGGTGGGTGGGTGACTGGGTGACTGGGTTCGTAGAGGGGTGAGTGGCTTCGGGGATATGGGTGGCGGCCTTATTTTCTTTTTGTAGCTGTGTTTCATCCGCTGGATGTGCTGCCACTATACCGCACCCGCTGGCATAATGCAGCATACCACTACGCGTATTGCTTCCAAACTACGCCCCGACCGCATGGTAAACGCCCCGGGTCGCCTTTTCAGGCTCGGAATATCACAAGCTCGAAAGAAAATCACGCCCCCTGCGGCGTCCACGAGCGTACTACGGTACCTTCGTGTGCGCCTTCCCCTCTCGATCACCCGGACTGCCTTCCGACGCTTCCGTCCCCGTCTCCGGTTCCCAACCATCCCAAGGGGCGCCCTGCAGTTCGGCAGGGGCTGCACGTACTCTTCTCCCTCTTATATTTATTCATCGTCGTCGATAGTAAGTATCTGCATGGAAAAACATCAAGAAGTAACGAAGGGGTTGCATCTCCGCCAATGAGAATATAGAGGCATTTCGACGTACGTTTGTCAATCGTAGAGGTTACGGTTGGCATGCCCCCGTGAGATTAAGACTTTGCAACCTACGACGTTGCGCGCAGTCCTTCGATGGTCAAATCTCTTCCCGGATCACAGATTGTGTATCACGACTAACCTCTGACCCCGCTGTCCTCGCTGACCCCGTCGTCCTCGCTGACCCCGTCGTCCCCGCCGTCCTGTTGAACCATGCACTTCGCTTCGTCGGTTTCTGCAGCGTACTGTGATCATAGCGTGAGCGATATTGAAGGAGTTTATCTTAATTTGACAAAACGTCTTGCAACGTTATGTGCAGGCGCGGATCAGTGGGTCTTGACTCCACCATAAACCAAACCTTGCGCACCTCGGACAGATCATCGATTCCCAGTTGATGATATACTCTAGTTCTTTCAAGGCAGATCTATTACCGATCTTGTAATATCTACCTCATGTAGCTGGGCCCGAACCATAACACATGAACGAAGTAGCACATGTTTCCTGGGTTGGGTCTGTGCAATACAGATCCTGCAAAATCTATCACGACGGAAGATGAGGAACTACTAACGGTAGATAGATGATCTACTGCTGTACATAGATCACGATCTGTCCGAGGTGTGAAAAGTTGCAGTCGACATATCGATACACACGACACTCACTGTCTCTAAACGCACGTCACCAGAACGGAGTGCCGACCCCCCTTCTTTGCCTTCCCCCCGTGTGGCCGCACCGAGCTCAGGTCTCTCCATCGTCTCATCCCATCCCAACCTTCGATGGTCACTCCATCGTCTCGCGCCCAAGTTATCTCCAGCCCGGTATGTAGGATATCTGATATGTGATAATCACGTGCAATTTGCTGGTCGAGTCGTGGTTCGACACACTGACGGTTAACACTGACACTGCTGCAACGTCGCGATGTACATTAACACGCCAACCACAACCTCGAAGTGCCCTTCAGCTGCTGCTGTGGTTGGATTTCTTCCGTAGAGACATGAGGATGACGGCCTACATATCATCAGTACATACATGTACCTGGTACTACAGCAGTCGTCCACACTGAACTCGCACGAATTACGAGTACTCGATGCTGAGATTGTACTGCTGTTGTAGTTGAACATGCGGAAAGTTACGATATTGAACAATCTTGGACAACGTCCACGTCTTGGTTGCAGTCATTCGCCGAAAAAATGGTTGGAGCACATTCAGCAGTAAGCTGGCTGTCACACCCAAGAAGAAACGGCGAACGGGAACCTCAAAGGGACGAGGGCGGTGTCCTGATGTCCAAGCCATGCTCGCTCTCGAGGCCGACGTAGTTTTTTTCTATTTTCTCCGCTCACCTTGAACGATTTCCAAAAAACCTTCGTGCACGACGTCGCCTCCGTGGTGCTGGATAGTTCCTGACCCTTTGTGGGCTCTGCGGTGTCCTGCTGCGCTGTGTCCGGCACCATCTGTGTGCCGGAATCTGGGGTTTCGTAAAATACCAGAGGCGGTAATTTCTACAATTTTTTTACACGTACGTGGGGTCAAGCATTCCTTACCAAAAATCTTGAGTGAGTCCCCAATCCTAGTCATTCTCATTAGACACATATAAAACTCGAGAATATCGCGATATTTGACCTTTAGAGCCAAATTATGTGCCTGACGAGTTTTATACGGACGTCGGGTGTAGGTGATATTTTCGCTATACGTGGTCCGCAACACACAAATATATGCTTGGGGTATTTTTACCCCAAGCATATATTTGTGTTCTCTTTTTTGTTGGTAGAGCCGAATTTTGTAGACAAGATTGGACACACCTCAGACATAGCCTGTCTCCTGTACTCGGTCATCCGATCATCACGACGCCGCCATGAGCAACAACAGCGGCGGTGGACGCGACGACTTGGTTGAATGCATAGGGCAGATAGGTTCTCCCGTGGTCGGGGACGGGCGGATGCCCGGGATGCCCGGGTTTAACGACACCAGTCCAGAATCCAGTGTTCCGGCTAGGCGTCTCGACGATGGAGTCGCCCCAAATCCATGCCCCCAACAAGCCGTGCCACCCACCCTATCCGGCAACAAGCGGGTAGCGGTCGGCGCGCCGGATGCCCGGACAGGAGGAGGAGCCGCTTGGCGGCCACTTCATGTCGGCGCCATCGCCGTAACATGGGTTCTGGTGTGAACTCTACCTACCACAGCAGCAGCAGCAGCAGCCATGTCCTCTAGCCCATATGATGTACATACGTGCTTGACTTGCTGGAGGATGACGTGGACTGTCACCTAATTAATCAGACTCTTCATAATACACCCGAGTTTTATATCTCAGGTGCTTCTGGCAAAAAAGGCGATATTGAGTTTTATATCGAGGGATTTGCCAATACGGAAATCGCGATATTGAATTTGACGTAAAGATTCGAAATATCGCCCTCTCTTGAGTTTTATATGTGTCTATTGATTTTTTTCTTTTTTTGCCTGGTGTAAGGTGTTCCACTCAAGTAGTAAATTATTACACGAAAGGGGACGGGGATTTTTTTTTTTTTTAGAAATGTTCGGTTTCATTTTCAATGTGTTTGCTGTGTTGCTGTGCCGTTCTGTGCTTTATCTTTCGTACATACGACGAGTACACAGACACAGAGCATATCGAAAGAAGAAATAGGTACCCTACCTGGGGTATGTACGTATGTACGACGTGTGAGCGAGCGTAGCGGAAAACCGCCCGCGACGCGAAGCATATGTGGCGTCCGAGCTGTTTTCTCCTGAAGCATGGCGGCGGGACTCTTGGCATTATCAAGTCGCCAGTTTGCAGCTATAACTACAGGGGCCATAAAAAAAACAATATTCAATCATGGACCTCTGTCCGCTTCGCATATAATTTGTTGTTTCCTTCCTGAGCGAGCGTAGCGGGCGGCGTAGGCCGCCCGCGGAGCGAAGCGCCTTGTACTTTCTTATTCAACACCAGGTCCTCGCTCCATCTCTCTGTTCGCACACACCACACTTGCCCACCTTTCACTCCACCATGACAGCTGTACGGCAGTGTTGTTTATGTGCCTGATACCTGGTACCCTGTAATGTCTCTTCCTATGCATGAGGGTACACGACCTACAGTAGAGGCGGAATACCCTCCGCACACAGCAACAACGATGTATCAGTTATTCCTCAATGCTTTTGTCGATCAGATTACAGCAGCAATTCAAACGGTTCATTTCAATTACCCCTGACCATCAAGCAATTATGTGCGAAAACGACAGCATGTATGAACTACCACTGCCGCCTCGAAACGATCTGCTGTGCATCGATTGATGTTGCTATCATCACGGAACCTACGTATCCGAGACATACGATGATCGTATAATACGTATCCGACATCCAACCAGTCTACGCTGCTGGTAGTGTAGCAACATGTCATGTGTGTGGTATGACCATTGAAATAATCAAAAGACCCTCCGCACAACGTACAGGGCAATGTTCCACGATTCACATCTGGTTCAGCATAATAGTCAGATCTATCCAACACATCTCTCTTGTATACCATCACAAACAGAGTATTTTATTAGAACCGACCACCTTCTCTACAGTCTGTAAGCGTTCCAATTAGACAAAGCTATGACCTGCATCCCATGCCCTTATTGGCCCAACTCAGTCAACATTACCTGGTATTAAATAGATGGGAGAGGGAGGGGCAGGGGGGAGCCGAGAGATATACGTTTCTACGTCATATAGAATGGATGCCATGTATCTACGCACGCACGTATATTCTCAATAAGCAAGCTACCCTTCAGGGGTACCGCGTATCAGCTTTCGATGGGTACTTTTTTTTTCTTTTTTTTTTTTTTTCATCACTTCTACTTTCCAGCCCACTCGTAGGAGGTTTTACCCTAGACGATCTTCTGGACAAGCCGTGGTTACAGGTGTCGTCCCTTCTCCCCCCCCGGTACGTGCCTTTATTTTTTGTCGCGCATAGGGTTAAGCATTCCCACTGCTCGTCGATTTTCATCGAATGTAGCTAACTCACGCTCTCGCGCTTTCCGCTAATCAATTTTTTATGCAAGAAAAAGTCCCTATGAGCATGCACTCGGTGAGACTTGAACCCACGAAATTGATCTTGACAGGCACGCGGACCACCTACCAAGCCACCGGGGACGCCGGCAGTTTACTACAGCAGTACGGTCCCAGGCACACAGCAGTATGAACAACGAAAACTTCATTGTTCGTTATTCAATAATTACATAAAATACAGATACTTGCACCAGGTACATCTTCACATGATGGTGCCGCGCTGGCCAAGCAACGCAATAGCAAAGCATCCAGCATCAGTACATCTCGGCCGTCCATGCCCAGTATGACATCAATGCAACTAAATCCGGAGGCCCGCTTCGCGCACTTCGCTTCGACACTGCATCCTCACCCGAACCCTCATTCATTAGCCTGCGCTACGGTATTTCAAGTATATATAATGCAAAACGGAAAAATGAAGAATCACCAGAACTACTCGTGCATCACGTACATAATAAGAAAGCACACAAAACGCAAGTCATCGTGACCTACGTACAACAGAGCAGTGAACAGCAGTGTTTCGTATCACGATAATCGGGGGTAGGCCAACGAAACCTGTTTTAATCTGGTGCAAAAGGAGGGAAGCCTTCTCCACCCCAGTTCCAGCGCCCTCCAGCGTCCGTGTCCATGTTCGCCCCACCACCACCATGCTGCTCCGCTCCCACTACCAGTCTCCCAGTTTCCTTCACCCCGTCCACCCTCTCCACCCTCTCGACCTCCTCCACCCTCTCCACCCCCTTCACCTCCTCCACTCCGTCCACCTCTTCTTGTACTGACTATTGGTTGCCAGATGTGTCACCTCCAGCGCTAACCGAGTCCTCCTGACTCTGCTGCCGCTGTCGCTGTTGTTTTTCGGTGCGATCGTCGCAAGCGCGTATCGGACCCACTTGGTCCTGCTGCTGCTGCTGCTGCTGTTGCGCTTCAGCGCGATCGTCGCAAGAGTGTAGCGGACCCACTTGGTCCGGCTGCTGTTGCTGTTGTGCTTCGGCGCGATCGTCGCAAGCCCTTAGCGGACCCACTTGGTCCTGCTGCTGCTGCTGTTGCGCTTCAGCGCGATCGCCGCAAGCGCGTAGCGGACCCACTTGATCCTGCTGCTGCTGCTGTTGCGCTTCGGCGCGATCGTCGAAATCGCTTAGCGGACCCACTTGGTCCTGCTCCTGCTCTTGCAGACGTGGCTGCTGGGGCTGCTCCCCGGTGCCATCGCTCTCCGCTTGCACCTTCACCTCCTCATATATCACTTCACGTTGTACCTTCACCTTCACCTCATTATTCACTTCATCACCTTTCACCTCTCTTTCCGCCCCATCATGTTCCGTCGGTTTCTGCCGTGCAGTCGGCGGCGGCGGCAGCGGCTGATGTTGCTGCTGCTCACCTGCGATGCCTCTGCCTCCAGCTCCAAGCGGGTCTACCAATTTCGGCTCACGTCTGGCCGAGCTGATATGCTGCTGCCGTGACTGCTGTAGAGGGTGTACCTCCTCTTGCCTCCGCTTTATCGTCAGCTGCGCAGACGAAATCTCAAAATCCAACTCGTTGAGCCGGGCCCGTTCCCTCGTGAACACGATAACCCTGCCGTTCCTCGCGGTCCAAGCTTCTTCGCCGGCCACGATGTGGCGCACCAGAACAAGTCTCTCGGAATACAGCCTATCCACGATCCCCATCGGCTGCACCGTCTTCCATCTTTCCACCCTCAAAAACGCTTCCCGAGGCCTGAGATGACCCGCAGCCACCTCCTTGCTGGTCTCTTGTATCAAATCACCATAACCACCATCACCACACATATATTTATTTCAAGAACGTCCAACCCGCGCTGGGCTGACCTGTAACTGCCGAAGCCAGAGACTTTTTCTGCCACGCTAGCGTGTTGGAAGGGCCTCAAGCTCAGAGGATATCAGGCGAGGACGATCGAGAAGAGCTCACGTAGCTCACAGGAAAAACACACAGGTAGGTGTATATTATTGTTATTGCCCTCGATGAAATGCATTCGAGCGCTGTTCTCAGTTTGTTTGTCTCTTTTTTTGTGAAGTCGCAGGTGGAGCTGTTGAGAGTAACGGGAGAGGCCAGTCGGGACCAGCACGGACGGAACCCCAGAGTGCTGTGTTTGGCTCAGGCAGAGCGTCTACTTGTTGCCTAACGGTACCACTTGTTATAGTACTCGGCGGGGACATATAGATACAACTATAATTACGATTTTTGAGGTCGTTGTCACTTGCTAGCTCTTGGCAGACAGACCGACTGATAGACAGCTCTTCGCAAACAGCCCTTCTTCTTTGAAACAGCCGAACAGCCAAACAACCTTTCTTCCTTCTTTGAAACAGCCGAACAGCCAAACAACCTTTCTTCCTTCTTTGAAACAGCCGAACAGCCAAACAACCTTCCTTCTTTCTTCTTCCGCAAACTGCCAACCAATAGACAGCTCTTCGCACGGCGCCTAAAAGAGGCGTCTCGCCTTCGACGAACGGCATAGATAGGTGCAGCTGTCGGCGGCCAAGCTGCTGCTGTCGGTGGCGAACCTCCTGGTGCTGCAACCCCCGCCTCTCCCTTCTCCACGCCCCCTAAGCTCACCTCCCCCTCGTCGAGAGGCGCGTGGTCCTCGCCCTCTGGCAAGAGAGCGGCAACGACAAAGACCGACCTGGTGCCGGCTGTTGTTTGCGACCAGTGCACGGACCAGCACTTGGTCAAGAACTCCGCGCCTGGTGGCAAAAACGTGGCCTTCGCCACCTGCAAGGATCTCACGTGCGTGGTGGCGGGATCATCCTGACAGGGCAACCGACTGCGAGTTCTGTGCTCGCCCGATCAAGGAAGGGACTGTCTCGTACTCCCTCGAGATTGCTGACAGTGGTGAGTGTCTCATGTCTATTGTGCATGCTGTATGTATATTGCCAGTACTTTTTGGGGGGGTTTTCAATTGCCTTTTTGCATACAAACTTTTTACGTCAAAGCGTTTATTTTTTTTTTTTACTCACCCATGCTCGTTCTTTCCCCTTCGTGCGTTGCGTCGGCTCCTCTTACACACAGTGCACGCGAACGCGCACATGCACAACTGTTTGCGGGACGTGAAGCACACGATTTCTGTGTGTACATGTTTTGGTGACCCCACGTACTCATTTTGCTCGTTTTCGGCTGCCGCTGCTGCTGCTGCTGCTGTCAGCGCCACGCCATGAGTGCTGCTGCTGCTGTGCACCTGCTTCTCCTGTGCACTCGCTGCTGCTGTAGTGCTGCTGCGTTGTTGCCGTGCTGTGCACCTGCTGCTCCTGTGCACTTGCTGCTGCTGTATGTAGTGCTGCTGCGTTGTTGCCGTGCATCATGCTGGAAACGTACTTATTTTCGGATCGTCAATTCCGTAGGTTTTGCGATGGCGGCATACCGGGGTACATGCTTTTTTTTCTTCCTTATTTTCATATCGTTGCTATGCTGCTGCTGCTGCTGCTGCTGCTGCTGCCCAACGCTGCCAACGCTGCGGCGATTCGTTGCAGCTTCTGCTGCTGCTAGTGCTGTAGCTGCTTCTGCTGCTGCTGCTGCTAATGCTGCCGCAATATCCACTGAATGTTCGTATGTACTCGGATTACTGTTTTTCTTGGTCGTTTTCGTACCCTTGACCCCAATTTCAATTTAATTATTTCGTACTGGAAATAGAGAGAATTATTTATTTTCCGTCTTCGGGCACACGAAATGGTTCCTTTTGATACGTGAAAAAATATTTTTGTCGTTTTGCTCCTGCATTTTGCGTACGTACTGCAATTTCTCGTTTTTGGCTTGGTTATTTTCATATATATCGTTGCTATGCTGCTGCTGTGGTGCTGCTGCGTTGTTGCCGTACATCATGCTGCACTTGTGTTTGTACATATTTCGGTATAGTCAATGAACTTCCGTAGGTTTTGCGATTGCGGCATACCAGGGTACATACTTTTTTTCTTCCTTATTTTCATATCGTTGCTATGCTGCTGCTGCCAACGCGGATTATTGTTTTGATTGGCCGTTTTTGTACCCAAATGGTTTTTTTGATACGTAAAAAAAATATTTTGGTCGTTTTGCTCCTGCATTTTGCGTACGTACTACTTTTTCTCGTATTTCGTATTGTTGCCATGCTGCTGCGTTGTTGCCGTACAGCATGCGGAGGAGGGTCTATAGTGAGGTACCAAAAATACTTTTCGGACGGCCTCGGGGTACATACTTTTTTTCTCCCTTCTTTTCACATCGTTGCTATGCTGCTGCTGCCAACGCTGTGGCGATCCGTTGCTGCTTCTGCTGCTGCTGCTGCTGCTTCTGCTGCCGCTGCTCTGCTTTTAGTGCTGCCGCAATATTCACTGAATGTTTGTATGTACTCGGATAATTGTGTTTCCTGGTCGTTTTGTGGCGCTGCTGCGTTGTTTTGCCGTACATCATGCTGCACGTGATTTGTGTGTGTACTGTACTACACTTGTGTGTGTACATATTTCTGTATCGTCAAGGAAATTACGTACTTGCTGCTTCTGCTGCTGCTGCTGCTGCCGTCGTATAGCAAGCGATTACGTACTGCTGTTGTGCCGCTGTAGAGTAGTAGTACAAATAATGAACTCTGCCCCCCCCCCCCCTTCCCCCTCCCCCGCCATTCCCTGCACGCCACTCCCGCCCCGCGCACCCTTTATGTTTACTTCGACCAGGTCCGTGGCAAGTGCTACAACTGCCGCCTGACGGACTCCACCATCAAAGACGGAGACATCATCATCAAGCGCAAAAATTCCCCCTTCCATTTCGCCTGCTCCAGGGCTTCGCGGAATTCCGAAGCAGTACGCCAAGCAGATTGTCGCCAGCCAGGACGAACGAAAGGAAACAAATTGTTTCCCACATTTCCCAAAATCACGATTATTTCTTCCTACACATATCCAACGGGTTCAACAGCGAACAGATCCACATTCTGGGCCTCCCGCCTCGTTACTATACAGCATCCTGGAATACTCTTTACATATCATGTCTCATCCAAACTCCTATGCTGGCTACATCGAAATCGCGGCCGCCCAGCAACTATACAACATGTCCATAACCGTTGTCGTTGCCGGCACTGCTGCTTTCTCTCCTGTCCCAAACCTTCATTTAAACAACAGCCTGTATGTTGTATACCAGGTATCATCCACATGCCATGCACTACTCCACTCTCTCCCCACACTGATGAAATATGTTATTCTTATTATTAGACGAATGTCATTCTTACTCTTGCGTCACCCGATCTTACGTTTCACATTACATTCATAAATAAACGCGATTATTACATCCTTCACCGTTTCTTACACAAATACATTTATTAATAGTTTGGTTGGCTTTGGGCTATATGTCGCCAATCAATTGCAGTTATATGTACACGAAACGACGGAATACCCACTCCGAAGGAAAGCCTTGTAGATACAACTATAATTACGATTTTTGAGGTCGTTGTCACTTGCTAGCTCTTGGCAGACAGACCGACTGATAGACAGCTCTTCGCAAACAGCCCTTCTTCTTTGAAACAGCCGAACAGCCAGCCAAACAACCTTTCTTCCTTCTTTGAAACAGCCGAACAGCCAAACAACCTTTCTTCTTTCTTCTTCCGCAAACTGCCAACCAATAGACAGCTCTTCGCACGGCGCCTAAAAGAGGCGTCTCGCCTTCGACGAACGGCATAGATAGGTGCAGCTGTCGGCGGCCAAGCTGCTGCTGTCGGTGGCGAACCTGCTGGTGCTGCAACCCCCGCCTCTCCCTTCTCCACGCCCCCCCTAAGCTCACCTCCCCCTCGTCGAGAGGCGCGTGGTCCTCGCCCTCTGGCAAGAGAGCGGCAACGACAAAGACCGACCTGGTGCCGGCTGTTGTTTGCGACCAGTGCACGGACCAGCACTTGGTCAAGAACTCCGCGCCTGGTGGCAAAAACGTGGCCTTCGCCACCTGCAAGGATCTCACGTGCGTGGTGGCGGGATCGTCCTGACAGGGCAACCGACTGCGAGTTCTATGCTCGCCCGATCAAGGAAGGGACTGTCTCGTACTCCCTCGAGACTGCTGACAGTGGTGAGTGTCTTATGTCTATTGTGCATGCTGTATGTTGCCAGTACGTTTTTTTGGGGGTTTCAATTGCCTTTTTGCATACCAAACTTAAGTCAAAGCGTTTATTATTTTTTTTACTCATCCATGCTCGTTCTTTCCCCGTCGTGCGTTGCGTCGGCTCCTCTTACACACAGTGCACGCGAACGCGCACATGCACAACTGTTTGCGGGACGTGAACGAAGGAACGGAGGATTCAGCTGTCGCCGTCACCGCTGCACCGAACGACGTGAGTGCTACTGCTACTGTGGTGCATTTTCGGTGCATGCACACGACTTCTGTGTGTACATGTTTGGGTGACCCCACATGCTCATTTTGCTCGTTTTCGGCTGCCGCTGCTGCTGCTGCTGCTGTCAACGCCACGCCATGAGTGCTGCTGCTGCTGTGCACCTGCTTCTCCTGTGCACTAGCTGCTGCTGTAGTGCTGCTGCGTTGTTGCCGTGCTGTGCACCTGCTGCTCCTGTGCACTTGCTGCTGCTGTATGTAGTGCTGCTGCGTTGTTGCCGTGCATCATGCTGGAAGCGTACATATTTTCGGATCGTCAATTCCGTAGGTTTTGCGATGGCGGCATACCAGGGTACATGCTTTTTTTCTTCCTTATTTTCATATCGTTGCTATGCTGCTGCTGCTGCTGCTGCTGCTGCTGCCAACGCTGTGGCGATTCGTTGCAGCTTCTGCTGCTGCTAGTGCTGTAGCTGCTTCTGCTGCTGCTGCTGCTAATGTGCTGCCGCAATATCCACTGAATGTTCGTATGTACTCGGATTACTGTTTTTCTTGGTCGTTTTTGTACCCAAATGGTTCCTTTTGATACGTGAAAAAATATTTGTCGTTTTGCTCCTGCATTTTGCGTACGTACTGCATTTTCTCGTTTTTGGCTTGGTTATTTTCGTATATATCGTTGCTATGCTGCTGCTGTGGTGCTGCTGCGTTGTTGCCGTACATCATGCTGCACTTGTGTGTGTACATATTTCGGTATCGTCAATGAAATTCCGTAGGTTTTGCGATTGCGGCATACCAGGGTACATACTTTTTTTCTTCCTTATTTTCATATCGTTGCTATGCCGCTGCTGCCAACGCGGATTATTGTTTTTATTGGCCATTTTTGTACCCAAATGGTTTTTTTGATACGTAAAAAAAAATATTTTGGTCGTTTTGCTCCTGCATTTTGCGTACATACTACTTTTTCTCGTATTTCGTATTGTTGCTATGCTGCTGCTGCGTTGTTGCCGTACAGCATGCGGAGGTGGGTCTATAGTGAGGTACCACAAATACTTTTCGGACGGCCTCGGGGTACATACTTTTTTTCTCCCTTCTTTTCATATCGATGCTATGCTGCTGCTGCCAACGCTGTGGCGATCCGTTGCTGCTTCTGCTGCTGCTGCTGCTCTGCTTTTAGTGCTGCCGCAATATTCACTGGATGTTTTTATGTACTCGGATAATTGTGTTTCGTGGTCGTTTTGTGGCGCTGCTGCGTTGTTGCCGTACATCATGCTGGACATGATTTGTGAGTCTATTATTACACTTAAACTTGTGCGTGTGTACATATTTCTCTATCGTCAATGATTTTTTTTGTGGTGCTGTTGCGTTGTTGCCGTACATCATGCTGGACGTGATTTGTGTGTGTACTGTACTACACTTGTGTGTGTACATATTTCTGTATCGTCAAGGAAATTACGTACTTGCTGCTTCTGCTTCTGCTGCTGCTGCTGCCGTCGTATAGCAAGCGATTACATACTGCTGTTGTGCCGCTGTAGAGTAGTACAAATAATGAACTCTGCTTCCCCCCCACCCCTTCCCCCTCCCCCGCCATCCCTGCACGCCACTCCCGCCCCGCACACCCTTTATGTTTACTTCGACCAGGTCCGTGGCAAGTGCTACAACTGCCGCCTGACGGACTCCACCATCAAAGACGCAGACATCATCATCAAGTGCAAAAAGACTCCCTTCCATTGCGCCTGCTCCACGGCTTCGCGGAATTCCGAAGCAGTACGCCAAGCAGATTGTCGTCATCCAGGACGAACGAAAGGAAACAAATTGTTTCCCACATTTCCCAAAATCACGATTATTTCTTCCTACACGTATCCAACGGGTTCAACTGCGAACAGATCCACTTTCTGGGCCTCCCGCCTCGTTACTACAGCATCCTGGAAGACTCTTTACATATCATGTCTCATCCAAACTCCTATGCTGACTACATCGAAATCGCGGCCACCCAGCAACTATACAACATGTCCATAACCGTTGTCGTTGCCGGCACTGCTGCTTTCTCTCCTGTCCCAAACCAACAGCCTGTATGTTGTATATCATCCACATGCCAAGCACTACTCCACTCTCTCCCCACACTGATGAAAGATGCTATTCTTATTATTAGACGAATGTCATTCTTACTCTTGCGTCACCCGATCTTACGTTTCACATTGCATTCATAAATAAACGCGATTATTACATCCTTCACCGTTTCTTACACAAATACATTTATTAATAGTTTGGTTGGCTTTGGGCTATGTCGCCAATCAATTGCAGTTATATGTACACGAAACGACGGAATACCCACTCCGAAGGAAAGCCTTGTATATATATATATATATATCCAGCAGCAGCACACGAAGACGGAACGAGCACCCGCACCAGTACCACAGCAATGAAATGGGATCGATATCATTTGAGGTGTAATTAATTGGGGTTCCAGGGCTTTATAAATACAAGACTGTTGGCCAATGAAAAACGAAACATGAACGGGGAGAGATCTCCAACAATCAGTCAGAAAGCTGACGACGCTCTCTTGGGTTATTATTTTTGCGAGTACATACCGAAACATACGATGAGGATCGCAAAATACAAATAAAGGCGAAAAGTGGGAAGTAATCAATCAACCAACTAACCACTGCTGTTGTTGTAAAGAGACCTACGATAGTATGCAATTTGGGTCATTCTTTTTGCGAGTACCGAAACATACGACGAGGACCGCAAAATACAAATAAAGGCGAAAAGTAGAAAGTAATCAACTAACTAACTGCTGTTGTCGTAAAAGACCGACGATAGTTCGTATGCAATTTTTAAGTAGAAGCAGTTTTCAGGCTCAACTGCTGCTGCTATAGTATGCGAGTGACGACGCTTTGTTGGCC
Organism: Macrocystis pyrifera; assembly: GCA_031763025.1. Lineage (NCBI taxonomy): Eukaryota > Phaeophyceae > Laminariales > Laminariaceae > Macrocystis > Macrocystis pyrifera. Next base: position 11,785,369 of record JASSKH010000002.1, on the reverse strand, counting down.
AATGAAAAACATTTTGTGGGTTGTTACATATTCGACAGATTGACATGTATGTATTTTCAACTGACGGGGTATTCATTGTATTATACCTGGTATGCGAGTACGGAAACGTACGATCACGATCGCAAACAAATAAAGGCGAAACGTAGAAAGTAATCCACTGCTGCCGGCGGCGTCCTACGGTATCCCCCCAAACCTGAAGAAGAGTCAATTTTTTGCCTTTCGCTGCTGTAAAAGACTTGCGATAGTATGTGATTTTTTTGCCATTCGAGACACGGTAGTAGTACTCGTAGATAATTTTGCTCTGGTACAAAAAGTAACCCACTCCTGTTGCTGTACTGTAAATACCTCCTATAAAATAGTATGCGAATGGAAACGCGAAGTACACCAAAAAAGAAAAAAAAAATCAGCTCGTGCCACGATACACGATAGACGCTCGATTTCGACAGAGACTCAGCCCACGGACAACCCGCGCGGTGGCGGGCAAGATCAACTAGTATAGATGACGGGCTCGAAGAAATGAGGCGGATGCATGTTCTAGGGTGCAAGAGCTTGCCGGCGGCGTCCTACGGTATCCTCCCAAAACTGAAAAAAGCCCATTTTTTGCCATTCGAGACGTTTGTTGTACTGATGTACTGATTGATAGACACAATGCATTTTTTTTGTCATTCTGTTATGATACTGCTTGGATACAGCACTCTTCAGTACAGCAGTACTCGTCCATAATTTTGCTCTGACACAAAAGTATAACCCACTCCTGTTATACTGCTGTTGTATTCTATAAAACCTGCTATAGTATGCGAATGGAAACGCGAAGTTCACCAAAAAAGTATTATTTCAGCTGGTGCGACGATACACGATAGTCGATTGACGCTCGATCTCGACAGAGACTCAGCCCACGGGCAACCCGCGCGGTGGCGGGCAAGATCAACTAGTATAGATGACGGGCTCGAAGAAATGAGGTTGATGCATGCTCTAGGGGGCAAGAGCTTGCCGGCGGCGTCCAACGGTATCCTCCCAAAACTGGAAAAAGCCCATTTTTTGCCGTTCGAGACGTTTGTTGTACTGATGTACTGATGGACACAGCAGTAGCAGGCACCTGGTCTGGTGTATAGCCTCCTCCCCAACTCGGTATGGGACATGGGATATGTTGGTATGGTATATGGGAATATGGTATATGGGAATATGGGATATGGGTGGTATGGTATGTGGGGATATGGGAAAACCAACGCATGTGGTATGGTATGTGTTGACGGTATGGTACGGGAAAAACACAGTAGATGGTATGGTACGTTTGTGGTATGGTACCATGGTACGATGTCGTGGATGTATTATATGGCTAAATTTGCCTTGTGGTGTGGTATGTTTCAGTATATAAGGTCCGTAAGGGTCGAAAACGCCGAACGAATATCAATTGTAACGAGCTTATATATCGGCCATTGGAAAGTGCTCGAAAATATAAGCCTTGCGGACAGACAGACAGACAGACAGGCAAGATTGCAATTACCGCAGCTGAGAATCAGTTTTACAAACTGAGAATTGTTATTGACCTCGACAAAATGCATTCGAGCGCTGTTCTCAGTTTGCTTGTCTCTTTTTTTGTGAAGGCGCAGGTGGAGTTGTTGAGAGTGACGGGAGAGGCCAGTCGGGACCAACACAGACGGAACCCCAGAGTGCCGTGTCTGGCTCAGGCAGAGCATCTACTTGTTGACTATCGGTACCACTTATTATAGTACTCGGCGGGGACATATATCCAGCAGCAGCACACGAAGACGGCACGAGCACCCGCACCAGTATACCACAGCAATGGGATCGATATCATTGAGATGTAATTGGGGCTGCAGGGCTGAATACAAGACTGTTGGCCAATGAAAAACGAAACATGAGCGGGGAGAGATCACCAACAATCATTCAGAAAGCTGACGACGCTCTCTTGGCCAAAGCAAAACATGTCGGTTGTTTATTACAAGCTCTCGAAGACGGCCCCAAGTGGTAGCTCGAGCGACCCCTAATTAAATTTAATGTGGAGGGCAATGGTCACTGCAGTGCTCCCCATTGTCAAGTTTCGACCTTCCGGGGGCTCAAGTAGCGCCGGAGGAGACACGAACCACGAGGGTTAATCATTTCTGCTCTGGGCAGATACATGTATCGGGCTTCCTTGTAGTTGCTTTCAAGAATTCGGTGTTTTATGACCAACTACTATGCAGTACGTGATATACCGGTATGAACGATGTACCAGCAGGATCCGTAGCTTGGTACTGCTGTGATATGAAAATCCAGATACAGCATGCCAAATAATCCTAATCATACGTTCTTGATCATTTTTTTTCTGTAGGTACATTCATGCACAAGCAAGGATCTACAAAATCCTCCAATCAAGATCCGGACCATATTCAAGGACCGGACTTCGTTGAGATTCGGAATGATCAACACGACATGAGGCTGTAGAGTGACGCTCGCGTTCAGTTTTAGCCTTTGTTTCCATCTTCTTGGCATCGTGTGCAGGGCGAGCTTTGGGATCCAGCTCTCGTGATCGTATTGCCTGGTAGAACGTCTGAGATGGAACAATGAGCTGTAGGATCGAAATGCGCCACTCGCTAGCCTGCCTGCAGAAAACACGAACATCACCTCCTGTGCCGTTGGATCACCTTCTGCTATTTTACAGGTGTGTGCTGTTAAGAAATAGGCCGTATGTACATAGCCTATTGAGTCAATGCTTAGTAAGTTGCGGTTCAACTAATTACACCGCATTATGAGTAACGGGATATTTAGATGGCCTTTCAGCAGTTCTTGTAGTCGACGAGTTGCAGCGACAAGCCGCCGATAGACGTTGCTGTAAGAGGCCATCAAGACTGAGGAACTGGAGGGCTCGCACACCCCCCACGTTCACTCGTCAAACCGAATCTGAACTTACCACGGTTCATCGTCCTAAGCCTTTATTGCCCTCAAGCGGCCTTTTTCAAGAGTCATCCATTCTTCACATCCTGGACACACAGCGTGTCTGCTCGGTCAGTTTAACGACTGACAGCGCCAACCTTTGCAGCCTACTGTGCAGGAGTATCATCGAATATTCTTAACAGGTTTTTGAGCCATCGTTTTTTCAGCGCGGCGCGCGCATCGGGAACCTTCGTGGACCCGGAGCAGAAGCAGCAGCTGGGGATTTTTACACAAAGCTTCTCAGCTTTATTTGGATTTTACACAAAGCTCCTCAGCTTTATTTTGATTTTTTCAGCGATCCGACGACACAGCTCGGTTCCGCCATTCAGCGGCCCAACACAGACTCGGGCGAGTTTGTCTGTTGGTTTGCCTGTTCGTTTTGTTTGTTTGTTTGTTTTCTGTTCAGGTCTGTTTGTTTCTTTGTTTCTTTGTTTTTACAGTACAGCGACCAAGACTCGGATTCATCTTTTATCTACTATATCGTGTGCTTCGAAGGAACAGATCCGCTTTAGCGTCGAGGGATCGCCATGGCGGGCGTGGCGTCCAACAACACCCAGGCGGTCATCAAGAACTGCCCCGTCTTTGCCGGCAGGAACAAGGAGTCGTTTCAAGAATACAAGAGCAAGCTGCGCGTCTGCCTGTCTCTCTACAGCAAGGCCGTATTCGAAGTGTTTCAAGGCAAGGCCCAGCCACCACCTACTCTGGGCAGCACCGACACCGCGACGCTTAATGCTGTCGCTGAGCACAAATGGCTACAGGCGAACCAAGATCTCTGGAGTGTTCTACTTCTCACCACATCTGGCTCCGCCAACAACACCGTCAAGAAGTTCGAGGGGAAGCGGCCAGAAGATGGAGCGGGGCATGGACAGCTGGCGTGGAAGGCTCTGACTGAGAAGTACAACGGCCACACTAAGGAGGCCAGAAGGGCGTGCCACGAGAAACTCGTCAACACGAAGATGGAGCCCGGCCAGGATCCGGACGACTTCTTTTTCGTTCTGGACGAATGCCGTAACCTCCTCGAGGAAATGGGACAGACAGTACACGACGAGAGGTACGAGGACATCATTCTCCAAGCCCTTCCGCCCGAGTACGAGAGGGTACGAACCGCCAGCTACGAGAGGCGAAACTTTGGACTGGACGACATTCGGCACATGGTACACACTATGTGCGTCGACAGCCTTTCGCGCTCTGTCAACGCTAAGCCGATCGCAGGCCGCGGCATTGCCATGCAGGTGGTGGGGCACACCAGCAGTGACGTGCAGTGCAACTACTGCAAAGGATTCGGACACGTAACGCAGGACTGCGCCATCTTGAAGAAGGACCACTGGCGTGGGCCCAATCCGGGGGGTCAGCAACATCAGCGAAAACAGCACTTTCCTCGCCACGGAAAAGCAGGATCAGAAGACGCGAGGAGAGGGGGAGATAGAAATCAGTGGTGCTCCTTCCATAAGAGCACTACGCATAGCGATGCGGACTGCCGCACCCAAAATGGTGTCGGCAGTGCAAACGCCGGTAACGCCAACTATGCCGCTAACTACATCGACCACCCGATCTCGTTCACCGCAGTGGAAGCGCCGACGGAGGAGGAAGCATTTTGGCCATTCGGCCCCACGGATGAACCAGTCGACACCAGTGGGCTGTTCGGATCTTTCGGCGGCGTCAGCGGAGAAGAGGCTGGTGAGTCGCTCTTCATGGTCGAGGAAGAACCGGCCCATCAACTGGGATTCCGAGAGCACATCGTCGGGGGTTTGACGGCCGTGACCCGTGCTCTAGTGATGGTGGCTATTCTCCACTATCTGTGGCTCTCGTTTGGCAACTCCCTTTATGCCCGAATGGTCAAGAACACCTTTGGACAGCCCGAAGTCTTTGGGGGCGTCACCAGTACGGAAGATGGGTCAGCACTCACGATCGGTCCCACCGCGAGGCCGCGGACAGGGTGCAGCAACGACTCCGTAAATGTGCTGGTGGACAGTGGCGCGTCAGGACATTATTTCGACGACGCCATCATCCCCGGATTTCGGGACAGACTGGAAGAGTACAAAGTGTTGGACGTGCCACGAAAAATCTCAACCGCCGGGGGGGGGGGGGGGAATTGAATGGCACTGCGCAGGGAGTGCTCCGGGGCCACGTCATCGACGACAAAAGAGTGCGGCGGTTAATTGAACTTTCGTGTCTGATTGTGCCTGGCCTAGGACGTAACCTGTTCTCTGTCAAGCAAGCTGCGCGTAACGGTGTGGTGTCTATCTTTGACATGACCAACCCAAGGCCGGAAACCCACAACCACATATTTCCGCTCCAAGAGCTGGGGCACGATCTTTATTCTTTCTCGCCCTGACCTCGCCGGCGGTGGCAACGGGCCGGAGCTGGCAATGCAGGCTGCGGCAAACGCCAACCTGTGGCATCGGCGACTAGGACACCTCAACCGCAAGAGCTTACAGCTTCTGAAAAACCTTGATAACAACGGGGTGAGTTTCGACGGGCCTGTGCCAGACTGCGGTGTGTGCGCCGTGGGCAAGAGTCACCAGCTGGCTCATCCCAAGACCGCCGACCACAAGGTTAAACTCCCTTTCCAACTCGTTTTCGCAGACCTGATGGGACCTTTAACCCCAGAGGCCCTCGGGGGCTACAAGTACATCACAAAGATTTCCGACGAGTACACCAAGTGGACGGAGACTTATTTGCTGAAGTCCAAGCACGGCGCTCTCAGCTCATTTCAGGTATTCGTACAATCTGTGGTGATTCCAAGTGGTTTCCGCGTCGAGCGGTTGAGGGTGGACAAAGGAGGAGAATTCATCAGCAAGGAGTTCCAGGACTACTGCCTTCAGACGGGGGTGTTGCTCGAGTACGCCAGCACCAATACGCCGCAGCAAATTGGCATGTCCGAACGCGTTGGAAGAACTCTTGCAGCTATGGTGCGGTGTATGCTTGCCGACAGCGGACTGCCAAAGTTTCTGTGGGGAGAATTGATGTTCACGGCGGCGTTTCTGGGCAACAGGGCGCCGCACTCTGCGATCGGCATGCAGTCTCCGTACAAAATGCTACACGGAACGGAGCCGGATCTGAGTCTTCTTCGAGTCATCGGAGCCCGGGCTTTCGTGCATATTGAGACCTACTCCAAAAAGCTTGAACTCAAGGCGGTGGAAGGACGATTGGTTGGGTACAGCAACAACAGCAAGAGCTATCGAGTGTACAATCCTGCCACCCGGCGCATTGTGGACAGCCGGAACGTCATCTTCATCGAGACACCATCGCGCCTATTCCCGCCACCGTTGGAAGAAACTTCGCAGCAGATTAATCCGCCAAGCAACGGCATGGACGACCACAACTACATCACAGACGACGACTTTCTGCGCGATCTTCGCGATTACACTTTCGTGTTGGAACCGCTTCCCGGTGCTTCTGCTGACCACATCGCCGTGGGCGGGCTCTCAGACAATCCACCGGTGGCTGAACTCTTGGAGCGGATCAGCGAGATCACTAGGAGGGACACACTGGACGAAGGAGCTGCAGGATCACCGCAAGAAGGGGCGATGCCCGGGGGGGAGCCTATGGACGGAGTTTCGCAGGAGGTTGTTCTTGAACCACAGGAGCAAGCGATGTCACCCGCGGGAGCGTCCCTGGAAACACCACTGGCTGGATCACAGCCGCTTCAACAGCGGGGACATTCGCGCCAAGAAGCGACTCCTGCGGTTACGCGTGCCGGCACTGCAGCACAATCGTTTGCGAGGCGTAACACTCACAACCGTTCAGATTCTGCTCACCTAGCGGCGATCGCCACCGGGCCCGCGCTGTCTGAGCTCCGAGGGCTGAGGCTCTATACCAAGGAAACCCTGCCGAATATCGCGCATGAGACGTACGGAGCAGACTCTGCCGTTGAATAGGCCTACGCCGCGACGACCATTCAAAGCTGTTCGGCCGGGGAGAATGCGGAAATAACTCCTAACACCTTTAAAGAGGCCATGACTCTACCGGCTAAAGCACAGTGGAAAGCGGCCTCGGACAAGGAAATGGCAAGCCTGAAAAAGAACAATGTTTACACCCTCCTGCCGGCGACCTCTGTCCCCGCGGGACACAAGATTATCGGCAGTAGATGGGTTTACAAGGTCAGGGCGGACAACTCACACAAGGGACGCGTTGTTGTACTAGGATGGGGGCAATTGCCGGGCATTGATTGCGGCAGCACGTTTGCCCCCGTCTGCAGGCTCCAGAGCATCCGCATGGTGCTGGCAATAGCCGCGGAGTACAATCTGGAGTGTTGGCAGCTAGACTACAACACCGCGTTTCTGAACGCCGATGTCACAGAGGAAGTGTACGTCAAGATGGCACCCGAATACGAGCAATTCGACGAAAACGGAGTCCCACTGGTAATGAGGCTGTTGAAAAGCCTATACGGTCTCCGCCAGAGCCCGACTAACTGGTGGAACACGATCGACAAACATCTGGTGGAAATTGGCTTCAAAAGTCTCAAGTCGGACCCGTGCGTCTACACCTACTCGGAGTGCGGTGCCGTTTATATCCTGACCCTGTATGTCGACGACGTTCTCTTGCTCGGAAAAGACGTCCTGGTGCTGAGGCGGAACAAGCAGAAGCTCATGAGTCGTTTCTCAATGACGGACATGGGAGACGTGTCACTCGTGCTCGGGATGGGTGTTACCCGTGACCGCGAGAAGGGGACGGTGACCATCACCCAGGAGAAATATACCAGGTCCCTGCTGGAGCGGTACGGTATGGCAAGCTGCAATTCAACGTACACGCCTGGTGTGGGAAAAGAGCTGTCGCTGGACCAGCCGGAGGAGAGGCTTCTAAGTAAGGAGGAGAAACAGCGTTTCCAGGCCATCACGGGCAGCGTCATGTACCTTGGGCAGATGACTCGTTACGACATCTTATACGCCGTCAATCAACTGGCAAGGGCGATGTCTCAACCGTCCAAAGCTCACATGGCGGCAGCCAAACATCTACTTCGCTACCTGGCTGGAACGGTGGATTCAGCCATCACGTACAAGCAAGGTGGCTTCAAGTTGACTGCATTCTCCGATGCAAACTGGGGCAACAACCCGGATAACGGCAAGTCGATGTCCTCGTATATTGTCTTCCTTGCGAACGCCCCGGTTAGCTTCAAGGTGGGACTGCAGGGGCTGACAGCGCAATCCACTATGGAGGCAGAACTCGTGGCCGCAGCGCTAGCGATGAAGGAAGCGGTGTTCTGCTCTAACGTGATGAAGGAACTGAGATTCGGCACGCGCTTCGACAGCGTACCACTATATATCGACAACACCTCGGCTCTGCACGTCGCCGGAAATCGGACCTACAGTTCGCGAGTTAAGCACGTGGCTCTACGGTACTTCTTCATCCAGGAACTAGTCAAGGAGGGCAGAATCACCGTGAAATATGTGAAAACAGAGGACCAGCTTGCTGACATTGGCACGAAGCACCTCAGTAAGCAAAGGCAGCGCTACCTCCTCAAGTTGATCAGCGAATTCAGGGCCTGAAAATGAGAAGTTCAGACGATCAAACCGTAGAGGTTCCTTTTTGCTGGTTGTCTTTACTTGGTACTTTCGCGGGAATGGGGGAGTTACACTACACAAGCTTTATGGTTTTGTATGCATTATCAGTGTTCTAGTAAAGGAGTAGCGTTGCTTCCAACAAGTGCTGGTGATCGTTAGCCATGATCAGGACTTTAGTCATGTTCTATCGCCCTGGGACATTCATCGTTTATGCATTGCGACTTGCATTGAGGGGGAGTGTGTTAAGAAATAGGCCGTATGTACATAGCCTATTGAGTCAATGCTTCGTAAGTTGCGGTTCAACTAATTACACCGCATTATGAGTAACGGGATATTTAGATGACCTTTCAGCAGTTCTTGTAGTCGACGAGTTGCAGCGACAAGCCGCCGATAGACGTTGCTGTAAGAGGCCATCAAGACTGAGGAACTGGAGTGTTCGCACACCCCCCACGTTCACTCGTCAAACCGCATCTGAACTTCGTCCTAAGCCTTTATTGCCCTCAAGCGGCCTTTTTCAAGAGTTATCCATTCTTCACATCCTGGACACACAGCGTGTCTGCTCGGTCAGTTTAACGACTGACAGCGCCAACCTTTGCAGCCTACTGTGCAGGAGTATCATCGAATATTCTTAACATGTGCTTGCTGTGTTTTTCATATATCAAGAGCAGAAGAGGCCAAGAACATGTACGATAGTGAGATTCACCAAAAACACATACTTGTACGTCAAGACCTGCTGCAACATTTACAGGGGGTATTAAAAATTTCCGGTGTCTTGGTGTGTATGTCACGTGTGAACTGCTGTAAACCAACTTTCGACTGTCTTGTGTACCCCGGCCCTCACGTGTCGATCTGCTGTTTCAGTGCGCGAACTGGTGCTGGCCGAAATCAATTGGAAATCGAACCAGCTGTAAGTATTATCGTCTCGTCGACCCTGGTGGCATCCAGGGGAGTCTCCGGCCAGTAGTCAATCGCGAGGGAAATAATGGAAAACGCGCGCGGTTCACGCAGCTTGCAAAGTTGAGTATCGATCGATCTGCCGATCGGTTGAACTCACAGCTGACGTGCTTTCTTAGTTTCTTATAAAAACAAGTAAACCACAGGCTGGGAAAGACTCGAAAGTTGATTAAGCCGCGTAAAACATACCCCTAGCCAATCAAAGTGCCTAATTAGCTACCCCAGGAAGATCTACTATCAAGGTTTGTCCACTACTGGAGATCTCTGTACCGCGAAATAGATGTTGGCGAAATGAGAACTGATCTAAGGTGGATGCATGCTCTGGGGGGCAAGAGCTTGCCGCCGGCGTCCTACGGAATCCTCCCAAACCTGAAAAAAGCCCATATTTTGTTGTGTGTTGTTACACATTCGACAGATTGACGTCTTTTCAACTGCCCGGCTATTATTTTTGCGAGTACCGAAACATGCGACGAGAGGATCGCAAAACAATATACAAATAAAGGCGAAAAGTAGAAAGTAATCAACTAACTGCTCTGTGCTGTTGTTGTAAAATACCTACGATAAGGCCGTTTCCTATGCGGTTCGATTTTTGAGCTTCAGATTTTGACCCGATGGCATTTTCAGATATGAACTTGGCAAATCGAAAGGGTATACCTATGCGGAAAAATCAGATTTAATGTGTGTGTAGAGATTCCAGCAAACGCCGAGACCAACTGCTGTTATTGTGGTTTGGCGCCGCGAAGAGACGCGCTGGGTGCGCTGCCCTGCGCGTAGGACCCAAGCGTCCGAGTCCATGCTGACTGCCTCTGGTCTGGCAGCGAAGAGACGTGGCGAGTGCGCTAGAGTCAACCTGTCTTGGTATTTTGTGTTTCATTTTGTGACCGACTGCTGCTGCTGCTGCTGCTGTACAGCAGTGTAGTCCACGAGTACGTATCCACGGAGAGGCGCGTGCCGAGTGCGCTTCTCTTGGTCTCTAGGCCCGAGCCCGCGCTAGCCGACTCTAGTCTGGCCACGGAGGGACGCACCGTCCGCGCGTCGGGCGCGAAGCAACGTCGCTATACAGCAACTGTATCACCATCTAACTCATCGATCGTTCTGCTGCTGTTTGCTGTCGTGGATAACATCTTGAATTTAAAGAGCATGCCATTTTTCGATTTGAGAATCCGATGACCCAAGTCGTCGGATTTTGGGCTGCTGTACAGCAGTGTAGTCCACGAGTACGTATCCACGGAGAGGCGCGTGCCGAGTGCGCTTCTCTTGGTCTCTAGGCCCGAGCCCGCGCTAGCCGACTCTAGTCTGGCCACGGAGGGACGCACCGTCCGCGCGTCGGGCGCGAAGCAACGTCGCTATACAGCAGCTGTATCACCATCTAAGGGCCGTTCCTAACGAACCGAAAAAAAATCACGATTCGTGATTTTTAGGCATGCCAAAAGATCACGATCCGTGACATTTCAGTTCTAACGAAAAAAGCCGAAAAACGTCGCGTTTCGTGATATTTTCAAATAGTTAATGAAGTTCTGATATTTCAAACCCAACGTTTTTTGGGGGTGTGGAGCAAACTCTCGAGAGTGGGGCACGGCCAGGCCGGGTTGGGCCGTCCGCACCTGGCCCAGCCCGTGACATATTCGAATTGCGGGCCGAAGCCTGACCCAGCCTGCGAGATTCCAACTTCACCGGCCGTCGGCCAAGCTCGTTTCGCGAGATTCCATCTCGCAGGCCGTCGGCCCGGCCTGGCCTGTGACATCCCCAGGTCATTTTCGCGTTTGTCTTCCAGCAGTGGCTCCTCCTCGTGGAAATTTCGAGGCCACAACCTCCTCGTTAGCCCGCGCCCAGCGGTGTCTTTGGGTAGCCGCCCGTTGCCCACAAGCGGCGTACGAAGCAAAGTCTGCCATGCCCCTATGCCGACCATCGGATACCGTTATGCCGACCATCGGATACCGTTATGCCGACCATCGGATACCGTTGGTGCACGTGGGTTGCGTAGTGCCTTGATCAGGCGTATTTTGAGACACGACAAATGTCACGAATCGTGATTTTGTTTTTTTTAGGGAAAAGCTACAAAAATAGGCGTCATGAATCGTGATTTTTTTTGTCGAGATTCACGACAAAAAAATCACGATTCACGACAAAAATCTCACGAATCGTGATTTTTTTTGTTCGTTAGGAGTGGCCCTAACTCATCGATCGTTCTGCTGCTGTTTGCTGTCGTGGATAACATCTTGAATTTAAAGAGCATGCCATTTTTCTATTTGAGAATCCGATGACCCAAGTCGTCGGATTTTGGCCCTCAAATCGAAAAATTTCTGGTCGGATTTTGCATACTTGGACTGCATAAGCAGGGTCATTCATTTCTGAGATCGAAAAATACAAATCTGAAGCTCGAAATCGAACCGCGTAGGAAACGGCCTAATAGTATTCAATCTTGGGTCATTCTTTTTGCGAGTACCGAAACATACATACGACGAGGATCGCAAAATACAAATAAAGGCGAAAAGTAGCAAGTAGATCAACAAACTATTGTTGTTGTAAAAGACCGACGATACTTCGAATGCATTTTTTTAGTAGTAGTATGCAATTTTTCGATAGTACGACTCTTCAGGAGTATTTGCGCAGAACCAAAATTGAATAGGGTGTTTTCGTCGGTACGCTTATTATCCAAAAATGATGTCTCTCCGGCATGCGCTTTTCGTATCAATTTCTAAATACAGATCTTCTCGGAAAACGATCAGATGGGTGTCGATGTGCAATAATTTGCAAGTACGTACGTGGTATGCTGTACCAATTTCTCGTATACGATGGATGAGCGCTGTGCGCTGGCAGGTTATTCATTGTATTATACCTGGTATGCGAGTACGGAAAGATACGATGATGACGATCGCAAACAAATAAAGGCGAAAAGTAGAAAGTAATCCACTGCTGCCGGCGGCGTCTTACGGTATCCCCCCAAACCTGAAGAAAAGTCCATTTTTTGCCTTTCGCTGGTGTAAAGACATGCGATAGTATGCATTTTTTTTGCCATTCGAGACGCAGTATAGTACTCGTACTGCGTAGATAATTTTGCTCTGGCACAAAAAGTAACCCTCTCCTGTTGTACTGTAAATACCTCCTATAGTATGCGAATGGAAACGCGAAGTAAATACACCAAAAAAGTATTATTTCAGCTCGTGCCCCGATACACGGTAGACGCTCGATTTCGACAGAGACTCAGCCCACGGACAACCCGCGTGGTGGCGTGCAAGATCAACTAGTATAGATGACGGGCTCGAAGAAATGAGGTGGATGCATGCTCTAGGGGGCTAGAGCTTGCCGGCGGCGTCCAACGGTATCCTCCCAAAACTGAGAAAAGCCCATTTTTTGCCATTCGAGACGTTTGTTGTACTGATGTACTGATAGACACAATACATTTTTTTGTCATTCTGTTCTGATGCTGCTTGGATACAGCACTCTGCCGTACAGCAGTACTCGTCCAAAATTTTGCTCTCAATCTCGACAGAGACTCAGCCCACGGGCAACCCGCGCGGTGGCGGGCAAGATCAACTAGTATAGATGACGGGCTCGGATGAGGTGGGTGCATGCTCTAGGGGGCAAGAGCTTGCCGGCGGCGTCCTACGGTATCCTCCTAAACCTGAAAAAAAAGCCCATGTTTTGCCATTCGAGACGGATGGAGCAGTAGTAGTACTCATAGCTAATATTTTTTTCATCTATTTCGTGCACACCATCGGCCAATGCGCTGCACTGAGCGTGGGACCCAAGCGTCTGAGCCAACTCTTATTCTTCTATTCATCGCCACTCTTGCACAACAAGACAGCACTACAACAGTAGCATGCACCTGGTCTGGTGTATAGACGTCTCCCCAACTCGGTATGGGCGTCTGAGCCAACTCTTGTATTCATCCCCACCCTTGCACAGCAAGACGGCACTACAGCAGTAGCAGGCACCTGGTCTGGTGTATAGCCGTCTCCCCAACTCGGTATGGGACATGGGATATGTTGGTATGGTGCGTGGGAATATGGTATATGGGAATATGGGATATTGGTGGTAAGGTATATGGGGATATATATGGGAAAACCACCGTATGTGGTATGGTATGTGTTGACGGTATGGTACGGGAAAAACACAGTATATGGTATGGTACGTTTGTGGTATGGTACCATGGTACGATGTCGTGGATGTATTATATGGCAAAAATTGTCTTGTGGTATGGTATGTTTCAGTATATAAGTACGGTAAGGGTCGAAAACGTCGTACGAATATCAATTGTAACGAGCTTATATATCGGCCATTGGAAAGTGTTCGAAAATATAAGCCTTGCGGACAGACAGACAGACAGACAGACAGACAAGAGTGCAATTACCGCAGCTGAGACTCAGTTTTACAAATTGTTATTGTTATTGCCCTCGATAAAATGCATTCGAGCGCTGTTCTCAGTTTGCTTGTCTCTTTTTTTGTGAAGGCGCAGGTGGAGTTGTTGAGAGTGACGAGAGAGGCCAGTCGGGACCAGCACAGACGGAACCCCAGAGTGCTGTGTTTGGCTCAGGCAGAGCGTCTACTTGTTGACTATCAATACCACTTATTATACAGTACTCGGCGAGGACATATATCCAGCAGCAGCACACGAAGACGGCACGAGCACCCGCACCAGTACCACTGCAATGGGATCGATATCATTGAGATGTAATTGGGGCTGCAGGGCTGAATACAAGACTGTTGGCCCATGAAAAATGAAACATGAACGGGGAGAGATCTCCAACAATCATTCAGAAAGCTGACGACGCTCTCTTGGCCAAAGCAAAACATGTCGGTTGTTTATTACAACAAGTAAACCACAGATTGACAAGATCTTAGAGATCTCTGTACCGCGAAATAGTTGTTGGCGAAATGAGAACTGATCTGAGGTGGATGCATGCTCTGGGGGGCAAGAGCTTGCCGCCGGCGTCCTACGGAATCCTCCCAAACCTGAAAAAAGCCCATATTTTGTGGTGTGTTGTTACACATTCGACAGATTGACGTCTTTTCAACTGTCCGGCTATTATTTTTGCGAGTACTGAAACATACGACGAGAGGATCGCAAAATACAAATAAAGGCGAAAAGTAGAAAGTAGATCAACAAACTACTGTTGTTGTAAAAGACCGACGATACTTCGAATGCATTTTTTTAGTAGTAGTATGCAATTTTTCGATAGTACGACTCTTCAGGAGTATTTGCGCAGAACCAAAATTGAATAGGGTGTTTTCGTCGGTACACTTATTATCCAAAAATGATGTCTCTCCGGCATGCGCTTTTCGTATCAATTTCTAAATACAGATCTTCTCGGAAAACGATCAGATGGGTGTCGATGTGCAATAATTTGCAAGTACGTACGTGGTATGCTGTACCAATTTCTCGTATACGATGGATGAGCGCTGTGCGCTGGCAGGTTATTCATTGTATTATACCTGGTATGCGAGTACGGAAAGATACGATGATGACGATCGCAAACAAATAAAGGCGAAAAGTAGAAAGTAATCCACTGCTGCTGGCGGCGTCCTACAGTATCCCCCCAAACCTGAAGAAAAGTCCATTTTTTGCCTTTCGCTGGTGTAAAGACTTGCGATAGTATGCAATTGTTTGCCCATTCGAGAAGCAGTAGTACTCCTACTACATAGATAATTTTGCTCTGGCACAAAAAGTAACCCACTCCTGTTGTACCGTAAATACCTCCTATAGTATGCGAATGGAAACGCGAAGTAAATACACCAAAAACGTATTATTTCAGCTCGTGCCCCGATACACGATAGACGCTCGATCTCGACAGAGACACAGCCCACGGACAACCCGCGCGGTGGCGGGCAAGATCAACTAGTATAGATGACGGGCTCGAAGAAATGAGGTGGATGCATGCTCTAGGGGGCAAGAGCTTGCCGGCGGCGTCCAACGCTATCCCCCCAAAACTGAGAAAAGCCCATGTTTTGCCATTCGAGACGTTTGTTGTACTGATGTACTGATAGACACAATGCATTTTTTTGCCATTCTGTTATGATACTGCTTGGATACAGCACCCTGCAGCACAGCAGTTCTCGTCCATGATTTTGCTCTGACACAAAAAGTAACCCATTCCTGTTGTGGTACTCTAAAAAACCTGCTGGAGTATGCGAGTGGAAACGCGAAGTTCACCAAAAAAGTATTATTTCAGCTGGTGCGACGATACACGATTGACTCTCGATCTCGACAGAGACTCAGCCCACGGGCAACCCGCGCGGTGGCGTGCAAGATCAACTAGTATAGATGACGGGCTCGAAGAAATGAGGTGGATGCATGGTCTAGGGGGCAAGAGCTTGCCGGCGGCGTCCTACGGTATCCTCCCAAACCTGAAAAAAAAAAGCCCATTTTTTGCCATTCGAGACGGATGCAGCAGTAGTAGTACTCATAGCTAATGTTTTTCATCTATTTCGTGCACACCATCGGCCAATGCGCTGCACCGAGCGTGGGACCCAAGCGTCTGAGCCAACTCTTACTCTTCTGTTCATCGCCACTCTTGCACAACACGACAACACTACAATAATAGCATGCACCTGGTCTGGTGTATAGACGTCGCCCCCCCACTCGGTATGGGCGTCTGAGCCAACTCTTGTATTCATCCCCACCCTTGCACAACAAGACGGCACTACAGCAGCAGCAGGCACCTGGTCCGGTGTATAGCCGTCTCCCCAACTCGGTATGGGACATGGGATATGTTGGTATGGTATGTGGGAATATGGTATATGGGAATATGGGATATTGGTGGTAAGGTATATGGGGATATATATGGGAAAACCACCGTATGTGGTATGGTATGTGTTGACGGTATGGTACGGGAAAAACACACAGTATATGGTACGGTACGTTTGTGGTATGGTACCATGGTACGATGTCGTGGATGTATTATATGGCTAAATTTGCCTTGTGGTATGGTATGTTCCAGTATATAAGGTCCGTAAGGGTCGAACACGTCGTACGAATATCAATTGTAACGAGCTTATATATCGGCCATTGGAAAGTGTTCGAAAATATAAGCCTTGCGGACAGACAGACAGACAGACAGACAAGATTGCAATTACCGCAGCTGAGACTCAGTTTTACAAACTGAGAACTGAGAATTGCCCTCGATGAAATGCATTCGAGCCCTGTTCTCAGTTTGCTTGTCTCTTTTTTTGTGAAGTCGCAGGTGGAGTCGTTGAGAGTGACGATAGAGGCCAGTCGGGACCAGCACGGACGGAACCCCAGAGTGCTGTGTTTGGCTCAGTCAGAGCGTAACTTGTTGACTAACGGTACCACTTGTCATTATAGTACTCGGTGGGGACATATATCCAGCAGCAGCACACGAAGACGGCACGAGCACCCGCACCAGTACCACAGCAGTAGGATCGATATCATTGAGGTGTAATTAATTGGGGTTGCATATGGAGCCCCTACATTCGTAGAGCCACAAAGGTCCCAAGTGATGTGGTAGCTTTGACCCGCTACCGAGGGCTGCACTTTTACTTTCTTATATTTAGGGTAACGAGAGAGCCCTCCACGTTGGGTTAGCAGCGTGGAGAAGAGAGAGATCGAGAGAGTAAAGTTCGGACGGGCAAACAAGGCCTGTCTCGACTTCAAGGAGTCTCGGGTTATTAAGCGGAGTCCTCCACATGCAGGGCTTTAAAAATACAAGACTGTTGGCCAATGGAAAACGAAACCTGAACGGGGAGATATCTCCCACAATCATTCAGAAAGCTGACGACGCTCTCTTGGGTTATTATTTTTGCGAGTACCGAAACATACGATGAGGATCGCAAAATACTAATAAAGGCGAAAAGCAGGAAGAAAGCAATCAACTAACTGCTGTTGTTGTAAAAAGACCTATGATAGTATGCAATTTTGGGTCATTCTTTGAGCGAGTACCGAAACATACGACGAGGATCACAAATAAAGACGAAAAGAAGAAAGTAATCAGCAAACTGCTGTTGTTGTAAAAGACCGACGATAGTTCGTATGCAATTTTTTAGTGGTGGTAGTAGTAGTTTTTAGGCTCTACTGCTGCTGCTATAGTATATGCGAGTGACGACGCTTTGCTGGCCAATGAAAAACATTTTGTGGGTTGTTACACGTTCGACAGATTGACATGCATTTTCATTGTATTATATGCGAGTACGGAAACATACGATGACGATCGAAAACAAATAAAGGCGAAAAGTAGAAAGTAATCCACTGCTGCCGGCGGCGTCCTACGGTATCCCCCCAAACCTGAAGAATAGCCCATTTTTTGCCTTTCGCTGCTGTAAAAGACTTGCGCATAAAAAAAATTGCCATTCGAGACACAGCAGTAGTACTCGTAGATAATTTTGCTCTGGCACAAAAAGTAATCCACTCCTGTTGCTGTACTGTAAATACCTCCTATAGTATGCGAATGGAAACGCGAAGTACACCAAAAAAAAAATATTTCAGCTCGTGCCACGATACACGATAGACGCTCGATCTCGACAGAGACACAGCCCACGGACAACCCGCGCGGTGGCGGGCAAGATCAACTAGTATAGATGACGGGCTCGAAGAAATGAGGTGGATGCATGGTCTAGGGGGCAAGAGCTTGCCGGCGGCGTCCAACGGTATCCTCCCAAAACTGAGAAAAACCCATTTTTTGCCATTCGAGACGTTTGTTGTACTGATGTACTGATAGACACAATGCATTTTTTTTGCCATTCTATGATACTGCTTGGTATACAGCACTCTGCAGTACAGCACGGCTGTACTCGTCCATAATTTTGCTCTGGCACAAAAAGTAACCCACTCCTGTTGTACTCTGAAAATCCTGCTATAGTATGCGAATGGAAACGCGAAGTTCACCAAAAAAGTATTATTTCAGCTGGTGCGACGATACACGATATACGCTCAATCTCGACAGAGACTCAGCCCACGGACAACCCGCGCGGTGGGGGGCAAGATCAACTAGTATAGATGACGGGCTCGAAGAAATGAGGTGGATGCATGCTCTAGGGGGCAAGAGCTTGCCGGCAGCGTCCTACGGTATCCTCCCAAAACTGAGAAAAGTGTTTTGCCATTCGAGACGTTTGTTGTACTGATGTACTGATTGATAGACACAATGCATTTTTTTTGCCATTCTGTTATGATACTGATTGGATACAGCACTCTGCAGTACAGCAGTACTCGTCCATAATTTTGCTCTGACACAAAAAGTAACCCACTCCTGTTGTACTCTAAAAAACCTGCTGTAGTATGCGAATGGAAACGCGAAGTTCACCAAAAAAGTATTATTCCAGCTGGTGCGACGATACACGATTGACGCTATTATGGGCTAGCGATGGCCCGGGGAGAAAGATACTCCCGTGCTGTAGAGAGAAGAAGACGTGATAACACGTAAACACTGGCGCTTAGATGGCCAACACACAGATGTACTTCACAGAGAATGCAAGAGTCCAGACGAGACGGCAGCTTCCAGAGATGGATAGGCAGCTAGGATACCATCACGATCCGGATAAAAGTCACATCAGAGAGTGAGATACTCGGTCCTACGAGCAGAGACGATACGGCTGCGATACTCAGTCCTACGAGCAGGGACGATACGGCTGCTATTCCTCCGCATAATATACGTTACAAGCCGAAACGGTACATAGACTATGATCTACGACACAAGAGCGGTGCTACTTGAACATTGACTCATACATGGCCATGTGCTAACATTCCATAACACTCCCCCTCAATGTGAAATTTGATGATTAAATAACAAAAACAAATCAAGTTTAATAAATAAAGTCAATAATACAAATCAAGTCAGTGATAATATAAGCAGTCAAGAAACAACTCCATACTGCAAGCAAGTACCTTATTCGATGCGTTAACCAGTAGAGATTTTAACAATGTTTCGTGCCTTACGTGCTAGCATTTATGTGCGTGCAAAAGTACTGCTGTCGTTCCTGCACAAACCAAATTTACCATATCCTTCAATCCTACATGTCTCGTTCAACCAGTAATGGTTCGAGACGAATGTTGACCATTGAAATAGCAAGCTGATTTCCACAAATAACAGGTTCACAAAACAAACACACAAACACAAACACAGTGTTGATGACACAAACAAATAACATAAGATGTTGACGACGATATTGACGTCAGAAGCTGCTGATGATGTCCAGTAGCTGTTGGAAACGCGGCTTAGTAAAATGCTTGGTCCCGATATCGGCGGGGTTGTCCTTTGTGGAGATGTAGTCAGTCAAAATCTTCCCCTCGGATACCAGCTCGCGAATGTAGAAGTAACGGAGTGCAATGTGCTTGGTTCGAGAACTATATGAACGGTTTCCAAGCGCATGCAGAGTTGCAGTGTTGTCGCAGTGAAGCGGCACTTGAACGAACTGCTCCCCAAACCCTAGCTCCGTCAGCATGTTCATGCAGAACACGGCTTCCTTCATCGCGAGTGCCGATGCAACCAGCTCAGCTTCCATTGTGGACATGGCTGTAAGGCTTTGAAGACCAGATTTGAAACTGATTGGAGCCCTGGCCAACATCATGATGTAACACGACGTCGACTTGCCGTTGTCCGGGTTATTAGCCCAGTTTGAGTCCGAGAAGGCCGTGAGCTTAAAGCCTCCCTTCTTGTACACAATTTTGAAGTCGGTGGACCCTGCCAGGTACCGCAAAATGTGCTTGGCCGCCACCATGTGCACTTTCGACGGATTTGACATAGCGCGAGAAATCTGACCCGAGCTGTACATTATGTCATACCTGAGTACAGAAGCCAGGTACATGACCGTGCCTGCGATCGCCTGGTACCTCTGCTTCTCGTCGGCGTTCAGTAGGGTCTCCTCCGGCTGCTTTGTGGAGAGTTCAGGTCCGTATCCGGGAGTCAGTGTTGGCTTGCAGTTGGCGAAACCGAATCGCTCCAGCGCGGACTTGGTGCAGTCCTCCTGGTCGATTGTAAGCGTCCTTTCGGCACGGTTGCGGGTGACCTGCAGCCCATGTACATGCGACACATCTCCCATGTCAGTCATCTTGAACCTGTCCATGAGCTGCGCCTTGATCTTCTCGATTACTTCGATGTTGCCACCAATCACGAGTAGATCGTCCACGTACAAGGTGAGGATGACGGTGACACCCCCATGCTGGTATATGTAGACACAAGTGTCGGACTTCAGCGGGATGAAACCGATGACCTTGAGGACGGGATCAAAGGTATGGAACCAGTTCCCGGGGCTCGGAGCTAGCCCATAGAGGCTTTTCTCCAGCCTCATGACCAGAGGGCCTCCATCCTTGTCCTTGGTCTGGTAGCCAGGTGGCTGAGCTACAAATACTTCCTCTTGAATGTCGGCATACAGAAAAGCAGTTTTCACGTCCAGCTGAAATACCTCCAGATCCAGCTCCGCTGCAATTGCTAGCACCATTCGGATGCTTTGCAGACGGCAAACCGGAGCAAACGTACTGCCGCAGTCCATGCCCGGAACCTGGTTCCAGCCTTGAGCCACAACCCGCGCTTTGTATGAGTTATCAGCTTTACGCTTCAGAACCCACCTGGAGTTGATGACTTTCTGTCCCGGAGGAACAGATGATCGCGGTACCAGCTTGTACACTCCTAGTTCGTTCAGACTGGCCATTTCTTTGTCCGCGGCAGCTCCCCAAAACTTAGCGTCTGGAAGCTTCATGGCTTCAGCATATGACTTGGGGACTCCCGGCTGCATGGTCTGTACAGCATACGCGTACTCCACGAATCTAGACATGCCGTTCTTGTGAGCTACGTCCTGGCACTCCCCCTTCGTGATGTACGCAAAGCCGAGCCGTCTCAGTTCGCTAAGTGTTCTGGCGTTAGGTTGGCTTGAGGCAGATCTGGTCACGGCCGGTGTAATGGCGCGACCTCCGCGCGACGCAGAACCACCACGTGAAGAACCACCACGCGAAGAACCACCACGCGAAGAACCTCCACGCGAAGAACCTCCACGCGAAGAACCACCACGCGAAGAACCACCACGCGCAGAACCACCAGGCGTAGCACCAGACGGCGTAGATCCCGATGGCGAAGCGGAAGGGCTCACTCCCCCAGGCGAAGCAGGCGGGGTAGGAGCAACAGGGCTAACGCCAATATCGCGATCGGTGACATTACGGATTTGTTCCAAAAAGTCGGTCACTAACGGCTCTGCGGCGTCCAGGTTAGGAGAAGGCGAATCGATATCTTGATTAGACGTGTATTCACGCACATCCCTTACCAAGTCGTCACTTTCGTCGTACGTGAACTTGCTGTTGTCGAAACCACCGACCTCCACGCGAGGCAGTGCAGAGGGCGTCTCAATGAAGACAACATTTCGACTCTCTCTGACACGTTTCGTCGCTGGATTGTAGACCCGGTAAGACTTGCTGTCTGTGCTATATCCAACCAGGCGTCCTTCCCAAGCACGCGGCTCCAATTTCTTGGTGTGGGTCTCTACGTGTACAAACGACCTAGTCTCGATAACTCGAATGTTCCCGAGGTAAGCATCGTTGCCGTAGAGTGCCTTGTAGGGCGTACCGTTGCTCAACGCCGCATGTGGGACCCGGTTGCTCAGGTAGACTGCAGTCAGCATCAACTCCCCCCAGAGAAAACTCGGGAGACCCGAATCAGCAAGCAAACAGCGCACGATACCAGCAAGCGTTCGACCTGCCCGCTCGTTTGCGCCGATCTGCTGAGGGGTATTGGTAGAAGCAAACTCCATCTTGACGCCGATGTTTAGGCAGTACTGGCGGAACTCCTCACTCGTAAACTCCGTATCTTTGTCCCCTCTCAGGCAGACTAAACGCCCTCCGGACGGAATCACGACGGCCTTGTTGAACAGCACGAGGGAGTCGATGGTGTGTGTTTTGCTCTTGATGAGGTAAATCTCCTTCCACTTCGTCAGCTGATCAGCAGACTTGGTGACGTAGGTGTAGCCGCCCAGTGCCGGAGGGTTGATCGGTCCCATGGTGTCAACAGAGACATGTTCAAACGGCCGCTGGACGTCATACGACGCTTGTTTCGGGTGGGGTTGCTGCTCACTCTTGCCGAATGGGCAGACGTCGCACGGCGTCAGGTCACCGTTGTACTCAACACCGCTGTGCGGCATCTTCCGAAGAACTTCCATGCTGTTGCGGTTGGCATGCCCCATGCGACGGTGCCACAGGTCAGCAGAAACCACCTTTAAGGCAGCACCGCTAGGCTTCACGGAGGTACCAGCACGGTTTTCGATCGCGACAGCGATGGAGCACATGATTTGTCCGGTC
The DNA here is from genome assembly GCA_031763025.1 of Macrocystis pyrifera. Lineage (NCBI taxonomy): Eukaryota > Phaeophyceae > Laminariales > Laminariaceae > Macrocystis > Macrocystis pyrifera. Next base: position 11,762,743 of record JASSKH010000002.1, on the reverse strand, counting down.
GTTGCGTCGACGCCCACCATGGCCATGGAGACGGAAAACAAGTTCGTTCCCAGCCCAGGGACGATGATTGCACGAAAGGAAAATCCTGGTTGTTCCCACCATCATTGGTAATGGTGCCGTTGACGGTGCCTGCAGCTACCCCGTACAGGATGTGCTTTCCAGCTGCGACGATCTGGTGGGGAACCTGAAGAGGTTCATAGTCCCGCATTGAGGCTAGCAGTCCCGGGGTCAGCTCCGGATCGACGAAGTTGAATGATGCCCCGCTGTCCACCAATAGCTCAATGTAGGTGCCGTCGGTACGAAGCCCACCTTCACCTGACAGGTCAGGAGTGTTCGCCATGAGCGCTCGAAAAACCCCATCGGGTAGACGGTAGGTCGGTTGTGATGCCGCCTGAGCAGACGCAAGTTCCCCCGATTCAGCCCCGGATTCCGCGGTGGGAGCCCCTTGAGAAAGCGTGGCCGCCGCTGGCAGGGGCACTCCCATCGCGGTGAACGAGTAGCCAAAACCGTTTTGTGTCTGCGGAGGAGGTGGAGCCACGGGTGCGCTCCTGACATCAGCGAAACCAACAGCCCCCGACTGTGGTTGAGGAAGAGCGGCGGGGTGAGCGCTCCCGACATGAGCGAAACCAGCAGCACCCGACGGTTGTGGTGGAAAAGCGGCCGGATGTGCGCTCCCGACATGAGCGAAACTGCCTTGCCCCGGAGACTGCAGCCTCGCCAGGCGTGCAGTCAGCGACTGGTTCTCTCGCTGAGCCTTTCACTCGTTGTCGCTGTGGCTGGTAGTCTTGTGATAGCTGCACCACTTTGGAGAGGGGTCGCCGGCCTTCTTTCCCTTGTCCTTCCACCGCGACTTTCCCGACTTCGACCGGCTCTTCTTGGCTGGCTTAGGGCAATCTCGCTGGAAGTGTCCGTACTCGTTGCAGTTGTGGCACCGGTCTTTGCTGGTCGCGGCCATTTCCGCACCACGGCCGGAGACTGCGGGCCCCGACGACTATCTCGATTGCGCGTCGATAAAGTAATTCACAGCGGTTCGCTTTATTTCCTTGACATTTGGAAACGGTTGCCGGTAATGCATGTCCCGCATGAAGCTGTAGTCCGACGAGTGAACGAGAGCGTTTAACACTAAGTCCTCGAACGTCTCCTCCGGCGTGGTCTCACCCATATCTTCAAGCCGAAGTTTTAAGTCGTCCATGGTTGCCAGGAAGTCGATGACGTTCTGACCGTGTCGGAGCTTGGCAGAGTGGAGTTGCTCCCTGAGGGCTCGCCGGGATTCTTTTGTGTTTCCGGCGAAGCGTTCCTTCAGGGCCGCCCAAGCCGCAGCTCCATTTCCCATTTCACCCCCAGTCTTCCCTTGAAAAGGCTTCGTGGTAATGTTAGCGGATTCAACTGTGGAGAAGTAAATGAGGGAGAACAACTGGTTGTTCCGACTTTTCCAGTTTGAAGCTGCTGTAGCAGCGTCCATCCCAGTGCCACTGGGGCACGATTCTCCGTCAAGAATCTTCAGCAGGTCCTGCGAATGAAGACCCACCGCCATTCGAAACTTTTCCGCCCATTCGCGGTAGTTCCGTTGATCTTTGCATTGACCAACGGTTTCGAGCGTCTTTTTCAACGCAGTGTAAGGCGATTCTGTCATCGCCTCCCGATCCTTTTCCAGGGAACGGGGCTACGCTCAAGGCGCGTAGGCTTTCCTCACACGCGTAACGCCCCGAGTACCTGAGTATCTCGACGCGCAAGGGACGGTGCAAGATCTTGTTGCTACACGGATGTAGGCTTCTCAGGATTGCAGCCCTGGAGCTCACAACCCTTGTCCGCCGGACACTCACTAGTATCCGCCCAGACTCCTATGCTCCGGGAGACACAGGAATAACCTACCACAGATGACTAGGCTGCGGTGTATGGCGTCGGAGGTGTCAACTCCGGCCACGTCCTGCAGTCACACGGGTCAGATGCACTGCTCAGACAGGTCGAATCCGCAACCTTACGCACGCACCACAAACCGGTACGAGCAGGTAGTCTTGGATGTAAACCTTACCTCGCGTGACGACGCACGCGCAGGAAACGTGGAGCACGTTATATTTATTTGATGAGGCTGCCACAACGGATGCACCCAGCCAAGCCAGATCCTCACCCTTACACACGCTACTGAGTCGGCACCCAGCAGCTAGAAGGTATCTTGGACAGACTACACCTCGCGATACGACACGCGCAGGTGATTTCGAGAAGTCAATTACACAGACCCAGAATACCTGAACGGTGCTCTGCACATACGAACCAACAACCCTGCACAACTCTATTCGCCGACCTGAATCAACGCCTAGAAGTTGTACCCCCGAATGCTTTACACACAGCAGTAGCGTACCGAATGTGCAGCCGAGAATCCAGGTGATCAGTCCGGATCCAACAGCAGACAGGTTGACTCAATGTAGACCTCCAGCAGAAAGCTCCCTCCAGCAGAAAAAACCTCCGCAGAGAAGATGTGTGTGTTCACTACACGCACAACGCGAGGCTCATTAACCTATTATGGATAATTGCGTTGTACCCTGGCAATGTAAACAGAGGCTGTGTCCTCGGTGTTACCCGAGATATGACACCGGGCTAGCGATGGCCCGGGGAGTAAGATACTCCCGTGCTGTAGAGAGAAGAAGACGTGATAACACGTAAACACTGGCGCTTAGATGGCCAACACACACAGATGTACTTCACAGAGAATGCAAGAGTCCAGACGAGACGGCAGCTTCCAGAGATGGATAGGCAGCTAGGATACCATCACGATCCGGATAAAGGTCACATCAGAGAGTGAGATACTCGGTCCTACGAGCAGAGACGATACGGCTGCGATACTCAGTCCTACGAGCAGGGACGATACGGCTGATATTCCTCCGCATAGTATACGTTACAAGCCGAAACGGTACATAGACTATGATCTACGACACAAGAGCGGTGCTACTTGAACATTGACTCATACACGGCCATGTGCTAACATTCCATAACAGACGCTTAACCTCAACAGAGACTCAGCCCACGGGCAACCCGCGCGGTGGCGGGCAAGATCAACTAGTATAGATGACGGGCTCGAAGAAATGAGGTGGATGCATGCTCTAGGGGGCAAGAGCTTGCCGGCGGCGTCCTACGGTATCCTCCCAAACCTGATAAAAAGCCCATGTTTTGCCATTCGAGACGGATGCAGCAGTAGTAGTACTCATAGCTAATGTGTTTCATCTATTTCGTGCACACCAGCGGCCAATGCGCTGCACTGAGCGTGGGACCCAAGCGTCTGAGTCAACTCTTACTCTTCTGATCATCGCCACTCTTGCACAACAAGACAGCACTACAACAACAGTAGCAGGCACCTGGTCTGGTGTATAGACGTCGCCCCAACTCGGTATGGGCGTCTGAGCCAACTCTTGTATTCATCCCCACCCTTGCGCAACAAGACGGCACTACAGCAGTAGCAGGCACCTGGTCCGGTGTATAGCCGTCTCCCCAACTCGGTGTGGGACATGGGATATGTTTTCATGGTATGTGGGAATATGGTATATGGGAATATGGGATATTGGTGGTAAGGTATATGGGGATATATATGGGAAAACCACCGTATGTGGTATGGTATGTTTTGACGGTATGGTACGGGAAAAACACATTATATGGTATGGTACGTTTGTGGTATGGTACCATGGTACGATGTCGTGGATGTATTATATGGCTAAATTTGCCTTGTGGTATGGTATGTTTCAGTATATAAGGTCCGTAAGGGTCGAACACGTCGTACGAATATCAATTGTAACGAGCTTATATATCGGCCATTGGAAAGTGTTCGAAAATATAAGCCTTGCGGACAGACAGACAGACAGGCAGACAGACAGACAAGATTGCAATTACCACAGCTGAGACTCAGTTTTACAAACTGAGAACTGAGAATTGATATTGCCCTCGATGAAATGCATTCGAGCGCTGTTCTCAGTTTGCTTGTCTCTTTTTTTGTGAAGTCGTAGATGGAGTTGTTGAGAGTGACGGGAGAGGCCAGTCGGGACCAGCACAGACGGAACCCCAGAGTGCTGTGTCTGGCTCAGGCAGAGCGTCTGCTTGTTGACTATCAATACCACTGATTATATAGTACTCGGCGGGGACATATATCCAGCAGCAGTGCACGAAGACGGCACGAGCACCCGCACCAGTACCACAGCAATAGGATCGACATCATTGAGATGTAATTGGGGCTGCAGGGCTGAATACAAGACTGATGGCCAATGAAAAACGAAACATGAACGGGGAGAGATCTCCAACAATCATTCAGAAAGCTGACGACGCTCTCTTGGCCAAAGCAAAACATGTCGGTTGTTTATTACAATAAGTAAACCACAGATTGACAATACCTTGGAAATCTATGTACCGCGAAATACCTGGTAGTTGTTGGCGAAATGAGAGACTGATCTGAGGTGGATGCATGCTCTGGGGGGAAGAGCTTGCCGCCGGCGTCCTACGGAATCCTCCCAAACCTGAAAAAAGCCCATATTTTCTTGGGTGTTGTTACACATTCGACAGATTGACGTCTTTTCAACTGCCCGGCTATTATTTTTGCGAGTACCGAAAAATACGACGAGAGGATCGCAAAATACAAATAAAGGCGATTTCAAAATTTATAAAATAAAGGCGAAAAGTAGAAAGTAATCAACTAAAGTTCATTCTTATCGGAGAGAGCTTTTTTCCCAAAATTTCCAAAGTTTGGAAATAATTGGAGATATATATCAATATACGGAGGCGTTCTGTCACTATTCGTGAAATTCTCCACAGGCAAAAACATGTTTGTTAAATTTCACATATTTGGAAAAAAAAAAACTGGAAAATCTGGAAGAAGAAAAATTTGCGCGGAAAAAACATCGAAATTACGGAAAAAAAAGTTCTCCGATAAGAATGACCCTAACTGCGCTGTGCTGTTGTTGTAAAATACCTACGATAAATGTATTCAATCTTGGGTCATTCTTTTTGCGAGTACCGAAACATACATACGACGAGGATCGCAAAAAAACAAATAAAAGCGAAAAGTAGAAAGTAACCAACAAACTACTCTGTAGTTGTAACAGACCGACGATAGTTCGAATGCATTTTTTTAGGAGTAGTAAGCAATTTTTTAATACTAGTCCATAATTTTGCTCTCAATCTCGACAGAGACTCAGCCCACGGACAACCCGCGCGGTGGCGGGCAAGATCAACTAGTATAGATGACGGGCTCGAAGAAATGCGGTGGATGCATGCTCTAGGGGGCAAGAGCTTGCCGGCGGCGTCCAACGGTATGCCCCCAAAACTGAGAAAAGCCCATGTTTTGCCATTCGAGACGTTTGTTGTACTGATATACTGATAGACACAATGCATTTTTTTGCCATTCTGTTATGGTACTGCTGGATACAGCACTCTGCAGTACAGCAGTACTCGTCCATAATTTTGCTCTGACACAAAAAGTAACCCACTCCTGTTGTACTCTAAAAAACCTGCTGTAGTATGCGAATGGAAACGCGAAGTTCACCAAAAAAGTATTATTTCAGCTGGTGCGACGATACACGATAGACGCTCGATCTCGACAGAGACTCAGCCCACGGGCAACTCGCGCGGTGGCGGGCAAGATCAACTAGTATAGATGACGGGCTCGAAGAAATGAGGTGGATGCATGCTCTAGGGGGCAAGAGCTTGCCGGCGGCGTCCTACGGTATCCTCCCAGACCTGAAAAAAAAGCCCATGTTTTGCCATTCGAGACGGATGCAGCAGTAGTAGTACTCATAGCTAATGTTTTTCATCTATTTCGTGCACACCAGCGGCCAATGCGCTGCACCGAGCGTGGGACCCAAGCGTCTGAGCCAACTCTTACTCTTGTATTCATCGCCACTCTTGCACAACACGACAGCACTACAACAGTAGCATGCACCTGGTCTGGTGTATAGACGTCTCCCCAACTCGGTATGGGCGTCTGAGCCAACTCTTGTATTCATCCCCACCCTTGCACAACAAGACGGCACCACAGCAGTAGCAGGCACCTGGTCCGGTGTATAGCCGTCTCCCCAACTCGGTATGGGACATGGGATATGTTGGTATGGTATGTGGGAATATGGTACATGGGAATATGGGATATTGGTGGTAAGGTATATGGGGATATATATGGGAAAACCACCGTATGTGGTATGGTATGTGTTGACGGTATGGTACGGGAAAAACACAGTATATGGTATGGTACGTTTGTGGTATGGTACCATGGTACGATGTCGTGGATGTATTATATGGCTAAATTTGCCTTGTGGTATGGTATGTTTCAGTATATAAGGTCCGTAAGGGTCGAAAGCGTCGTACAAATATCAATTGTAACGAGCTTATATATCGGCCATTGGAAAGTGTTCGAAAATATAAGCCTTGCGGACAGACAGACAGACAGACAGGCAGACAGACAGACAAGATTGCACTTACCCCAGCTGAGACTCAGTTTTACAAACTGAGAACTGAGAATTTAGTACAAAAGACAATCAAAGATGCTTCCACGACATCGTACCAGCACATAAAAGGCGGCTATTTCCTATGCGGTTCGATTTTTGAGCTTCAGATTTTGACCCGATGGCATTTTCAGATATGAGCTTGACAAATCGAAAGGGCCTTCCTATGCGGAAAAAATCAGATTGTGCGTGTAAAGATTCGAGCAAACGCCGAGACCAACTTCTGTTTTTGTGATTTGGCGCCGCGAAGAGACGCGCTGGGTGCGCTGCCCTGCGCGTAGGATCCAAGAGTCCGAGCCCACGCTGACTGCCTCTAGTCTGATGGCGAAGAGATGTGGCGAGTGCGCTAGAGTCAATCAACCTGTCTTGGTATTTTGTGTTTGATTTTGTGACTTGACTGCTGCTGCTGCTGTACAGCTGCGGTGTAGTCTACGAGTACGTATCCACGCAGAGGCGCGTGCCGAGTGCTCTTCTCTTGGTCTCTAGGCCCGAGCCCGCGCCAGCCGACTCTAGTCTGGTCACGGAGGGACGCGCCGTTGCGCGTCGGGCGCGAAGCAACGTCGCTATACAGCTGTATCACCATCCAACTCATCGATCGTTCCGCTGCTGTTTGCTGTCGTGGATAATATCTTGAATTTATAGAGCATGCCATTTTTCGATTCGAAAATCTGATGACCCAGGTCGTCGGATTTTGGGCCAAAATCCGACGACTGGGGTCATCGGATTCTCAAATCGAAAAATTTCGGGTCGGATTTTGAATAATCGGACTGCATAAAAAGTAGGGTCATTCGATTTTGAGATCGAAAAATACAAATCTGAAGCTCGAAATCGAACCGCATAGGAAACGGCCTAAAGATAATTCCCACCATTCGTGCCGACGGACCCTCTTGGCCACATCATAAAAGCCACCATCCATATATAACTCCTGAGTAGTCTACGATAAATCCATGCAGTAGTGGACAAACCTTGATAGTAGATCTTCCTGGGGTAGCTAATTAGGCACTCTGATTGGCTAGGGGTATGTTTTACGCAGCTTGATCAACTTTCGAGTCTTTCCCAGCCACAGCATCCCGAGCCATCCCGAGTCAACCTAGAGTCTTCCCAAGCTCAGCATCCACGCCGGCCGAGCCAACCTAGGGTCTTAACAAGCACAGCATCCCAGCACTGACCACTGGCATTAGGGTTCGGGTTAGGGTTAGGGTTAGGGTTAGGGTCGGAGGGTCGGCTTCAGGCGCCCAACACAAAACCCCCATAAAGATCTACTATCAAGGTCTGTCCACCCCTCATGTCGATCTCCGATCACAACCAATAGAGTACATTGTGACGCGTACATTCGACCATCCGGGGACGTTGTGAATGTTCACGTTAGGCAATGATCGACCTTCAGATTTGTGGCTCAAGGTGTTTTTGCTTCAGGTCCACCAGAGTACGCTCTCAAGGTACTCCAGCGTGGCCACCTGTGTACTTCAACCGTCTGTGCACCGCGTCGACAATTCTCAGGCCCAGCGTTCGGTACTGCTCACACTCTCATTACTCTCAGCACTTGGGCCTTCTCAGTGCTGATGGCAATATTTTTGCCGCCAGTACTCCAATACTCTCAGTGCTCGGACTACGATTTGTTCTCGAGCATTAATCTGTGAAACCTTGATGTTACCTTGAGCACCAAGAAACATTTATTTTGGGGGAACATATATGTGTACGTATATTTGTCAAATTTTCGTACTTTTGCCAACTTTTCTCTTCGCACGAGCACTTTTAGGCAAAACACTAAGTACACGGACACGGGAAGCCCTGCCGGACACATTGGTGTAGGTCTCGGCGCGATCCGTGCACTCTGAAGCGCGTGGCAGGCGCCCGAAGTTTTTTTTCCGGCGGGAGTGGATAAGATGATTTGTGGTCGTCAGGGGACATCCGGGACTCATCCCCGGGGTTCCTGCAGAGATATGGATCTTAGGGTATAACGGATTATGTTGCTGTAGATCATCGCGCACGATCTCACTCTGTGTTTGTTTTGTCCATGTTTGTCTCTGTCTTGCTCTTCTAATAATAATCCACACCTCTTAATTCGTGTCGGCTAGGGCGGCTGACTCGCTCGAGTGGCACAGCTATATGCTGGCCTCGAGCTGAGCTTGGTCGTCCGGGGCGTACCATAATACTGCAGTATTCGCGGGTAGGCCGTTGTCGCACGAAAAAAATCGAGCTTGAGTTCGGATTCTGGTAAAATTGTGGATATCTGGTGGATATTAAATTCGGTATTGGGGCTTCGGATATATTCTTCGGGTCCTCTTCGGGTTTGGTTCTGTCATCGGGTTGGGTAACAGGTGGAGTTCAAGGCTCGGGGTGGAGTTCTACGCATCAGGTGGAACTGGCGGTTCAAATTGTATCTACAACCAAGGCCGGGCTGGAAAGATACGTTTCAGGATACGTTACAAAAAATATCGACTAGATCTTCTTGGGTAGAGCCAATATCATCTTCTTCGGGATCTTTGACTACATTCGGGTGCGAGGCATCTGTCATCGCTTATTATTATAGCATCGCCATTTTGTCTACGAGTACGACGAGGTACGAGTACAGCAATATTTGTCAACGAAATATCTTGAAAGATTCTGGTGGGTGGAAAACTGTCGACAGGATCTTTTAGGTAAGAGGTGAGAGTCATAGGTCCTTCGCGTGGGGTATTTGTCATCTTCTGTCATCGGATCGGGTTGGGGTATCGGGTTTTTGTATCTTCGGGTCAGACGTCAAGTGGTGTTTGAGGTGGGCGTTATCTGGTGGAGCTACGAGTACGAGTACAGCAATTTATATCTACAAATTTGGGCTTGTACAGGTGGATTCAGGATATTTATGGACAACTGATATTTGATTTTGACAGGACCGTATCTTCGTGGTTGGTTAAAAAAAAAAAAAAAAAAAAAAAAATGTGCGGCTACTTTCCGTATCTTTCGCATTCGAATTCCTAGCGTGGCGGACTGGGATATGGAACGCGGACAAGGTTCGGTCGGTGGGCCGTTTGGTCCAGAAAATAGTCGAGGGGCTGGTTGTGCGTTACAAGGTACTCGTATGTACGAGTACAAGTCTGGAGGTTCAACGCTTCCTCGAGAAGATTGAAAGGGTCGTCGTGTTTTCGGCCGAAATAGTGCCGTTTCAAAATGTAACCGCAAAACAAACGATTTCGACTACGACTGCGACGCGATTAGGACAGCCGTGGTACGTGGTCTTTCTTCCCGAAGCAAAAAACTCCCCAAAGTTATTGGTAGTCAGGTGGACGATATCCGTTTGTTCCTCGATTCCCTTGCGAAGCTGGATGGCCTGAGAGACTGCCATATTCGAGATCTGGCAGTATTTCTGCTGCAACGGCTATGCATGTCGGCAGGCTATACTGGTATAGCTTCTGGTATTTCCAATGATGACCTGCTGGACTGCCTGCATGCTAAGCTTCTGGTATTTCCAATGATGACCTGCTGGACTGCCTGCATGCTAAGGCATATCCTAAGCGCAAGCTAGATGCTATCTCTGCGGAAGAATCGCTTTGCTCAATTGCCCGATCGGTTAATGCTGCGACTATCGCTGCTGATATGGCACGGTTCGTTGAGACGCTATTTGACGATATGTGCAAGTTCGTTGCCGAGGCTGGAACGATCGATTTTTTCATGGTTGGAGGAGATGTTCGAGGCGCCTGGAAATCAGCACCAGTACAACTTTTCATCCGGATATTTTTGGATGCGTTATCACCCGAGGACTTCAGGCATGCATGCACTTCACAATTGACGAGCTATATTCTCAACCAATGGATTTATTTTTGATGGTGGAAAGAGAAGCAAAGGAGTGGCCGAGAACACACCGGTTGCTGGTACACACGTCTATGTCTACGGATAACCATGACTCTTATACTGGGAGTCAAGGCTACCAGCAATGGTCTTCTGTGAGTAAATAGGTCTGTTATGGTTTTAGACCGTTTCAGGAGTTACGACGACTTGCGTTTTTGTATCAGCAGGGACCGCGTCATTTACGGCCCCTCCCTCATTTGTGGATTGCCACTCTTTCTCTCTCCTCTTGCACGGTCCTACGTGTTGCCTCGGTCATCGCTCTCGACCGGAGGCTCAAAGCAATCAGTTTGCCATCTACATACCTGGGAGACCTTCTCCCTAGCGTCAGAAGCACGCTCTACCCCTCTGGGACACGTGCGAGCCCACGTCTCGACTCGGTTGGATCGTGGCCAGACTTGAGGTTGGTCTTATTATTTGTATATTGTAGGCATGTGTTGTAATCCTGTTCTATCCTATATCTGAAGCGGACTGTCAACGGCTGATCCTTCGAATAGGCTCATGCCCGTGCTGCTTGCCTCATCCTGACCCAAGACCTCATGACCTATACGCTCCCGATCCATAACATGGTGTCCAATCCGAGACACGCGCTTGCACGCACTGGGGATCGTTCTACACATCCCGCTCTGTTTTGTTTTTTTATTTGTGCGGGACCCTGAGATCTCTCGGGGTTTTATGCACACGAGGATACGTACAGCAGCAATATAGCATGCGATACTTGCTGCTGTGCTGCTGTACTACAGCAGTATTAAAATAGCGGTCCTGCTGTTTTGTTTAATTTTTTTTCGTTTTGCCTCGAATGTTTTCGCTTTGTTTTTCGGGGGAGGCAACGGACACACTTAGGAGCATATAATGCCCTGGCGTGTGTCTTATCTCTTGGCTCTAACGGCTACCCTATCCAGTTCTGTTTGCCCCTTTGCACTTTGAGGCTTTGTTGGGATGGCACAGGTGGGAGTCCAAAGCTTGCAGCACACTCGTTAGGCCCCCGCCCTCTTCTTTCCACCGGCAGCGATAAAAATGAATGAAAAGCAAAAGCCCGAACGTGATGTGACCTGTGGTTTGTGCAGCGCGCCCGAGTGTGCTCGCTTTAGTGACTCCCGGGCCGGGTATCCACTTGCCATCTGTCTGTCTGCGCGTCCGCTGCTGTCGCCGTACGCCACTCGTCGCTATCGCGACGCGTGGCTCTGCATTGCTGCGAACGCGGCACTTGCTCCGCTTTCTCTGCTGTGGGCACTACCCACAAGTGCCTGCAGCAGGATTCACGGGGAGATACCTCTTGGTCTAAATGTACGATTCTTTTTACAGAGTAGATACTCTGTACCAGGTATGCATATATTTATGTTTTGCGAGGTACTACTACTGCTGTAGATCGAGGTCAGGTCTCGAAATGTTGTTGATTGCGTTCGACGTGAATATAATATCAAAGATCCAGCTCGCACGACGTACCTTTTGGGTCGAGTTGTTACATATCAATATGTGGGGAGGACCCCCAGGTTCGACTCGACATCTGTGGCACTTCCCTTTCTTAGAGGGTGTAGCGTGTAGGACACGCCAGGTTTTGGTATAGGATCGGTACGGACGATCTCACGAACAACCATCAACGATGATGGAAGAGGAAGAGAGAGTGTGTGCGAGGCACGGGCCTTGCATTCCAATCCGCAGTGACTACTTGTCACGGGACAATGTCACTGCTGACGACATCTCTGCTGACGACAACAAATAGTCATGGAATATGGATGACCACAGTCGTACAATAAGATATACGGATATCCACGACCTCGGCGAATGGTGGGACCTCCGCGGGACAATACCCATGCGACGGTCTGGTCGAGAACCTGGAACCCACAAATACGACAGAAAAATGACTACGACGTCGAGATCCTACAGATATCTGGCTTTCCAGTGGTACAAGTAGGAGCGACCTACTTCGTCAAAGTTGTTGTCGTTGTTCTCACATCTAATTCATCGCCATAATTAAAAACAATGCAGTTCGAGGGCGCAGGACACGAGAATACCTGGTACCTCGGTAAGGCACTTGTTAATTATTACTCAAGTATACAGCAGTACAAGGTTCCCCTCCGGGAGGTGCCGTATTAATAGGGGAGTGGCGCAAGAGCGAAATAATTATACTCGTATGAAACCTTGCACACTTTTTTAGAAGGAGCACCTGCACCCACCCATCATTTTAACGTGAAGAACACACACAGCACATTTTGAGGACAGACTATATTGTACTGCTGATCGCGGAATTAGTGTGGGATCATTAATTACTACAATAATAATATATAACAGGGTATATCGGTAAGTTGAGGTATATTGATCCAGCTGACTCGCGGCGATTAATTCGTAAGTACATAAACGTTGCGCGAGGTCGAGGTTGCGCCGTAATACTTTGTGACCGGCTGAGTAATAAAAGGTGCAGCACATACATACTTACATGCATACTGGTACTACAATATATATATGTTCCCCCAAAATAAATGTTTCTTGGTGCTCAGGGTATAATATCAAGGGTTCACATTTAAATGCTCGAGAACAAATCGTAGTCCGAGTACTGAGAGTACTGGAATACAGGCGGCAAAACTATACTGCGAGTACTGAGAAGGCCCAAATACTGAGAGTAATGAGAGTGTGAGCAGTACCGAACCCCGAGAATACAGGTTGCTTAAAGTATGTACCCGCAGTAGTATCGAAACACGACGTAATAAACACTTGGGGTAAAGGCAATATATGCGCACAGTATACAGAACCTCGAGATACTGAGAGCATTCGCAGTCATGCATAATATTATATCGAAATACTGGCAGACTGCTTTGAGTGCTCAAGTTGTCTCCAGCGAAAGTAGTATACTGGGCATATATTGAAGGTATTTCATTACTGCGAGTACTGAGTCTCGCAGAAGAAGCAGCAGTACGAACACTACCAATGGACGAAATACTGCTATAGACTAGTACTTACTGGTATACTTGTAGTACCCGCGGTACATAACCCCGAGATACTTGAAGCACAACAGGCGGTATCCATGCCAGCAGCAGTAGCGAACCCCGCATTAGTGCGAGCCCGAAGAAAGTATACGCAGTAGTATCTACAGAACCTCAAAATACTGCGAGTACTCGCAGTATCTCGAGTACAAAACCCCCGAAATACTGCGAGTGTACGAAGTACCTACGGTAATAGCAGCAGTATTTTCTCGAACATACTTTGCTTTACTCCCAAGTATTCGGAGTAGCTGTGAAATTTTGAGGTATGAACGCACGCCACACGCAAGCGCGCCGCCCAAACTCTTTAATTTGGGCTAAAACACACAAGTAACATGTATGTACTCTATCATATTACGAGTATACGTTCAGAAAAGCAAGGTGTGGAAGAATGTATTATTATTACTGTAGTACTCTGTTGTAGTTCTGGTACAAAAATAGTCAAAAGGATGGTGCGAGTCTAACCTCGGAAACGAAAATGTTACCCAGCAAGTGCAGTTTAAACGTCTACGCTAGAACAGCGCTCGTACAACTGGCATGTCGTGTTTTTTACGCAATCTAAAACACTTTGCACGATCTCCTACATCAGTAGAGTAGCTTGTACAGGTACGACTGCATATTCAGCAGTACTGCTGTAAAATGCAACGCGAGGAACGTACGTGTACTGATCCCCTTTCAGCTGGCTCTAGGATCTATCGATCAGCAATGTAGGACACAGGCTGCTGCTGGGCAGCAGGGTTGGTTGTGGTGCTGTAGGAAGCTGGAGGTAAGCACGCTCTGTGCACTGCTGTGGGTATTGTTCTCTAGGCGGTGGTCCGTGCTCCGTGCAACAACCCAAAAAAAATGTATTTATGGGATATTTTTATACGTCATCCTGGGTACATACGGATAAAAAAATATGGCAGACGATGGAATGCGGACGACAGGCTCCGACAGACACAACCAACCACAGCAACACTGCGCATATGGGCGTGTCGAACACGCACGGCGTGTGGGCGGCAGCGTTAGAACGATGGGATCTGTGCATGTTGTCTGTTGTGTTCCTGATATATGCCTGAGCTGTGTGTGCTCACAGCTCTCATGAGAGCCGGGCGGAGAAAACAGAGAGCATGACAATGTACCGATATACGTACGTACAAAATAAGGCCTCTTTACCGAAACCAGGGAAATCGTCTTATCCACTCCCGCCGGAAAAAAAAACTTTAAGCGCCTGCCACGCGCTTCAGAGTGCACGGATCGCGCCGAGACCTAGACCAATGTGTCCGGCAGGGCTTCCCGTGTCCGTGTACTTAATGTTTTGCCTAAAAGTGCTCGTGCGAAGAGAAAAGTTGGCAAAAGTACGAAAATTTGACAAATATACGTATACATATAGACCCACCAATAAGAACCTGATGGAAACAAGAAGCTCACTGTTTCAAGGACGCCAAGAAATTGCATCGAGATGATGCGCTCCGCGGAAAGTACGTCTTCTTCAATAAATAGTATTATACCCGGTACCTGGTACCTGGTACGTGTTGTTTGTCGCTGTTGGTCCTGTTTGTTTTATTATGTGTTTCCTCTTGTTTTCGCGCTATACCTTTATGCCCTCATCAGCCATGGTGTCAGAAAGGAGAGATAGGCCAGTGCCTCGTGGAAAGCGAATGGTTTCGTCAACTAAGCTTACACGGGGTCTGCGCCAGTCCTACCTGTGTTTGCATTATGATGGATGAAAAGAGATGGGCCTGTACCTCGTGGGAATGGTAGTGATGCATTTTCAGTCGTGGGAGACAACCACGAGCTTCCACGAGGTCTGCGCCTATCCTACCTATCTGGCATGCGTTTTGCTTTTATTGGAGATGGGTCTGTGCCTTGTGGGGACATAATTATGGTCTTGAACCGAGCCTCCACAAGGTCTGTGCCTGTCCTACTTGCACCTGTTGTTGAGATGGGTCTGTGCCTTGTGGGGATATGGCTATGGTCTTGAACCGAGCCTCCACAGGGTCTGTGCCTGTCCTACCTGTACCTGTTTATTATTGTATAGGAGAGACAGGTATGTGCCTCGTGGAAGTGGTGCTGTGTCTTCACCCGTCGCGCGAGACAGAAACGAAGTTCCACGAGGTCTGCGCCTGTCCTACTTACACGGTCTGTTAACAGAAACGAACTTCCACGAGGTCTGCGCCTGTCCTCCCTACACGGTCTGTTAGTATGTTCTCGACAATTTTACTTATTTTATTTTGTGGGTGTGTAGTTGCTGCGCCTATCCAGTTTATGCACTTCCCACCGGGATTATTATTGCTTGCCGATTCGTTTCTTTATTTTTGGTGCGCTATGCTGCTCTGCTGCTGGTTGCACTGATTTCCCGCGTGTATCGGTGCTGATATTTGCGCTCATCTCGTTATGCGGCTCTGCTGCTGGTTGCACTAATTTTCCTGCTTTCATCGGTACTGATAATTTCATATTTTTTATGTTCCGTCATCGCAACATGTTTCTGCAACGACGGGCGAGCGGGAGACAGGAACGGCCGCATGCATTAATAGTTGTCCTAATTTATATTGTGGGTGCATGCATATTGTATGGGTTTGTCTCAGCTTGGGAGGACCGTTGTTGCTGTCTCCATTAGGCAGAGAGATAGCAACAAGGTCTCTGGAATACTGAAACGTTCGGCTAATATACCCCACGGCTTCCAGCATGCTGTGCGGGCAGCTAAAGATGAACACTCTCGTATTACCGCGTATATTAATGTGCTTACCAGCTGCTAGTTTGCCGACGTTCACGTGTTCCACTGTCCGTGTTCTTTGTCTTATCTTGACATTCGCTTGCCATTTGCCTGTCTTCGTATCCGCTGCTGTCGCCGTACGCCGCTCGTCGATGTCGCGACGCGTGACTCTACGACGCTGCGAACGCGGCATCTCTTGTTTTATGCTTGTTTGTTTTTTTCGTTTGTCTGTCTGTTTGACTGTTTGTTCATTACTCAGATGGAGAGTGGATGTCCAGAGTGGTTGGGTCTGCGCCTATTGGGACCGTTGTTGCTGCCTCCCATGCTAAAGGGAGACGGCAACCAGGCCCCTCTAGGTCTGTGCCTTAGCCACGGGGCTTTTACCTGTTTGTCGTTCAATTTTATGTCGTTCGTCCGTTTGTTTCTTTGCTCCTCTGTTTGTTCTTGTTTGTTCTATTCGCTTTTATTGTTTGTTTGGTCGTTTGTTTTGCTTGTGTATTTGTTTCTTGCGAACCCGCTTGCCCGTGCATCCGCTCGCACTGACTGTGACCTTTACTGACACCCGCACTCCGTCGCATGTGTCCCGCAGTTTGATGCCGTCCCGTGTGCGCTGTGTGTGCGTGTCCATCGTGGTTATTTTAGTTCCTTATCACTACGTTCTTTTCTGTTCATTTTTTGGCGGGTGAAGGACACATCAAGGAAACTATTGCCCTGACATGTGTGTTATAGCCTGGACCTGACTGTTAGGCTCGCCAGTTGCCTGGACCTGACTGTCAGGTTCTCCAGTTCTCTTTGTTTCTCCCGTGCGCGTCTTTTTTCGTTTCCACTCTCGTTGACGGGGGGAGGGCGACGCGTTCGTCGGAAGCCTGCAACGGCATGAAGTCACCGAGATCAACCAAGTGGCTCAAATATCACCAACCCGATATCCTTCACGCGAAGGCACCGGAACGATACCCATCTGGGTCAGCCTTGCCCCTGTTTCCGTTAGGCAGTAGATGTCGCTCTATGAAAATACTTTAATGGCGATCTCAGACGGCAGAATCAGGTGTACGATTGCAGAGACCGCTACTGGTGAATACGCTACAGCAACCAGAACTGGGAGGAGCTGACCCGCCGCGAGATGGAGCAGTTGAAGAGCGGAAGCGATTATCGAGCATCAAGCGCAGTGGACCGCTTCCTCGCTTCCCGCGCGCCGTTTCCTTTCTGTCTCGCTTGCCGGTACACCGTTCCCTCGCTTTTCCGCGCGCTGTTCCATCTATACTCGGCGTACGCTATTGCTTCGCTTTCCCGTGTACCGCTCCCTTGCACCGATGTCTTGTCCGTGCGCCACTCCCTCGCTTCGACGCCGTGCGTTGTCTCGCCCCGGAATCTTGCCCGTCCGCCGCTCGCTGCGCCGCTCCCTCGCTCCGGCACCGTGCGTTCTCTCGCTCCGGTATCTCGTCCGTCCATCGCTCGCTTGCGCCCGTGCGCTGCTTTCTTGCCCCGATGCCTTGATCGTACGAGGTACTGCCCAACGACCAGAATTGGAAGGAGCTGACCAGCCGCTATACGGAGCAGTCGAAGACCTAAAGCGATACTGTGCGTTCGCCGAGGAGGCGAAGATCTTCGACTTCTGCCCTTCGTTGATTTGTGTTTTTGTATGAAACGGTGGGGGTCCTGCCCGCAACAGCTAGTCGTATGGGCGTGAAACTGTTGGGTATAAACTTGTGGGGTGTTGGATATACGTTGTGACTGCTTGATGGTGGGGTTGGGAGGAGGCGTACTCTTCCGTGAATGGTGGGGTTACAATTTCGTAGTTAAGTGATATGAGGAGCAGTTCCAGATCGGCAGCGATAATGAGCGTTCGCCGAGGACGCAAATATCTCTGGTTCTGTTGTTCGAGGCTACGTGTTTTTGTGAGAGATTGAGAGGTACCTGCTTGTTACAGCCAGTCGGTCTGGCGTGGATTATTTGGGTATTTTTGTATGGGGGTTTGCTCTTCCGTGCCTGGTAGTGGGCTAACTTGTTTTGACGATTCGGCTTCCTCGTATGTTTTCATCCGATTTGGGGGACTCAAATCCCATGGGTATTGACTTTTGACCCGTTCAGAGAACGCAGAGATGGCGGTTTAAGCTTAGGCGTTAGTGTACTGCGCTTATTCACTGTTGAAGAAGTGTGGTAGGATGACTATAAACCATTGATTATTGGTCAGGCAGTCAAACTCGCAGTGAAAAGGCGGGGGTGAGGGTTTTTATCGGGGATTTCCCGCTGATGGCCCCTGCGTTTTCGGTTTGTTTTTGCCTATCCCCGAGATCATTATTTCTGTATAGAGCCTTGCGGTTCCTTACCCTTGGTTGTAGTCAAAGATTGCTATAGCATATTGCTCAGTTTTTCGCATTATGCTAGGGGGGATGTTATGGTTTTAGACCGTTTCAGGAGTTACGACGACTTGCGTTTTTTTGTATCAGCAGGGACCGCGTCATTTACGGCCCCTCCCCCATTTGTGGATTGCCACTCTTTCTCTCTCCTCTTGCACGGTCCTACGTGTTGCCTCGGTCATCGCTCTCGACCGGAGGCTCAAAGCAATCAGTTTGCCATCTACATACCTGGGAGACCTTCTCCCTAGCGTCAGAAGCACGCTCTACCCCTCTGGGACACGTGCGAGCCCACGTCTCGACTCGGTTGGATCGTGGCCAGACTTGAGGTTGGTCTTATTATTTGTATATTGTAGGCATGTGTTGTAATCCTGTTCTATCCTATATCTGAAGCGGACTGTCAACGGCTGATCCTTCGAATAGGCTCATGCCCGTGCTCCTTGCCTCATCCTGACCCAAGACCTCATGACCTATACGCTCCCGATCCATAACAGGTCTCATTTCTTCCCATCGAGAGGGGATGGAGTCAAGCAGGACCGTGCTGGATATACAGGTCGATTTATTCAGACTCAGACCAGTCAAGGAGAGCAGGGAGTTGGAGGCGAGCGTTTTTCTTCTGGGCGTTATGTCTACCCTACTTCTGCACGCAATGGTTGTTCTGGATCGGTGGGTCTTCCTGTGAGACGTTTCGAATCTCAGGGTTTCCGCCAACACCGAAATATTCGTCCTTTGTGTGCTACCAGCGACAGTTTTGCTAGATCTGATTATTCTCATAGTCCAGGTGATACTCCAAGTGGTGGTGCTGTGTTGTATCCTGTCAGCAGAGATGCGGGACTGTGTTCGGCTATTCCTTCTAATATCAACGTGGTATCACCTATTACGACAACTAATTCTACAATAATAGTGGAGGGGCGAGGGGCTTCAACAGCGACGACTACTACTGCTGCCATCCCCGATACATCTACTATTAATAGTGGGGGCGTCGTCTTTGTCTGCAGTTCGGAGCCATCAGTATCAATCTTGTGGGGCTGCTTCTACCCACGGTTCAATTAATGCCGTGCGCTGCATTCCGGACCCATCTGACGTTATTCCTTCTGCTGCACTGATACCTGTTTATGAGGAGACCGCAACGGGGGGCGTGGATGCTTGTGAGGACTCCGAGATTAATGTGGATGTACCTGTCGTCGTTCCTTCTGCCGAGCCGATGTCTGATTCTAAGGAGCTCTCAAAGGATGTGGGTGTGTGTAAAAAATTGGAGAGTGATATACCTGTTGCTGTTGTTGCAGACTTTGATTCGTTACGGAACGCTCCTGGAAAAAAAGCTGTGTCCTCTGAACCCAATATTTTGCCGATGAATACTGAACCGGAAGTTGTTGTGCTATCGCCCGAGGTCGAGCTCGAGGACCATGTTGTTCACCTTCGTGTTGGGCCAGAGAAGTGCTAACGCAGGAGTTTTTGAGGGCAAAGCGCATGGTGTAAACGAAGAAGTATTTGTCGAAGGTGAAATCGGTTCTTGCGCTGGGATAAATGGTTATGGGTGAATCAACTGCAGATTGTCCGGTCCTGTTTGCTTGCCCGGAGTCGGAAATTTTACCTCTTTAGCCTGGGCCTTCTACTGGCTGCTCCTGACTGATGGGTCTAGGCAGCAACAGGAAGAAGCTGGTGGATCGCTTGATTTCTGTGTGTTGTTTCTTGTATGTGTATGGACGCGTGTGAGAACTGGTATGTTTTTGACCGGTATGTCTGCAAATCAATACCTGGTACGACGGTAAATGGGGAGATATGGGACGACGTTGATAAATGCTGCTGTGTAGGTGTTCTCGTCTGATATGTCAAACCAAGTGGTTGTTGTTCGTAGAGTCCAAGCCTGGATGCCCTGACCACCACGTGGTCTGATGAGTTGCTTTATAGTCGTTGTATTAGAGGACAGAGGAGGGGAGAGAGAGCGGGGCCTAGCTCGTAGCTCGGAGCAGAGAACGGAGCAGAGATCGGAGTGCTCAAACTCTCCTCGTGAACACACGGCATAATTCATAATAACGCCTGCGAAGATATACGCAACCCTCTACAACTTGTAACCGTCGCTGCTGGAACGATCCAAACGAGCACCCTCCCTGGCTCTTCACAGCAGTGACGAGACCGAAAAGGCATTCAAGACTTGCTAGGACCTAAGAACAGCCAACGACAGTCCCGCAGGAGGAAACCCGGCCACCGGGTCAAAACCCCCTGTATAACACATATACTCCAAACTATTGCAATTGAAACAACGGCCGCATTCCAAACGATGACCATGGCCAGAAAATAAAATGTCAAGCGGTGCCCTACTCCCCCATGCCCCTCAAAGTAGCGCAGGGTTGGCGACCTGACAAGTTATTCCTCGCATCACTCAAGCATGGTACTCATCGAATAATGCTCATACCCCTCAGTCACCCTCCAAAGGCAGATTCAACAAGAACCTACGATGAGACTTAAAAGGGGTCGCAGCAAGGGATTTCGTCAAAATATCCGCGTGCTGCTCTTCCGAAGCTACGAACTGAATGTCGATCTTCTTAGCACGAAGTAGCTCTCTGACAAAATGAAAACGCACGTCGATATGCTTACTCCGAGCAGAACTAAGAGGGTTTTCAGCCAACGCTATGGCCCCCTGGTTATCCTCGAAAACCCGGACACATGATCCGCTTAGCTCTGGACAGATAAACGACAACACCGCGCCTGTAAACAAAGCTTCCTTCACCCCTTTACCCAGGGCGACATACTCTGCTTCTGCTGTCGACAACGTAACACACCTCTGCGTACTACTTGCCCAACTGAAGGCCGCACCCCCTAGGGTAATTACCGTCCCCGATACCGAGCGCCTATCGTTCGACTTACCCGCATAATCAGCATCACTATACGCAGTCAAATCCAAACCCGAGCCCCGTACAAAAGTCAATCCCATAAACCTGGTCCCGTGGAGGTAAGCCATAATCTTCAAAACTGCCTTCTAGTGCCTCTCCGTTGGGTTGTGGGAGTGGCGCGCCACAGCACGCACAGCGTTCGAGATGTCCGGCCTCGTCATGGTCGACAGCCACATCAAGCTGCCCACAGCCTCCCTGTACGGCCAGTCTCCTCCAAGTTCGCCCTCCTCTCTTGGACCTAGTTCCACACCGGGGGTCGCGGGGATATCAGAGGATGAGTTAACACCAAAACGATTCAGCATGCTCTCAATGAACGCCTTCTGCTTAATCTCCAATGTCCCCAGTTCCCAGTCGCGTTTGAAAGCACAACCAGTGTACGAAGTCAGTTCGCCAAGGTTATTCGTGGGAAATTTCATAGCTAGCGCGGCATGGAAATCTCTACAAGTCTCATCCGATCCTGCGATCACGATGTCATCTACATGAACGGCCATGATCAGTTCTACCTTGCCGTCCACAACCATGCGAAACACACACGGGTCAGACCTACACTGCTCCATTCCGTACTCTACCACGGTCTCTACCAATAATCCGGCCCACTGCCGTCCGCTCTGCTTTAGACCATACGGTGATCTGTTTAGGCGGACGATCTTTCCTGATATGTCACCACACCCACCGGGCAGTTTCATGTATATCTCGGCGTCGAGTTTCGCGCGAACAAAAGCTTGTGCGACGTCTAGATGAAAAATCTTTAAACCATGTTCATTTGCAACAGCCGCCAGAATTTTAACTGACGCTGACGAGGGAGTCGGTGCAAACGTTTGAAAATAATCTACATCCTGCACCTGGCTAAAACCCTAGCCACAAGTTTGGCCTTTGTCTTTACTATCAAGCCATCCTTATCCGTCTTGTAGGTAAACACCCACTTCGCACCTACAGGTTTCCGCCCTTTTGGCGGTGTCGCGGCTTCGTACGTACCGGTCGTTTTGTGACCGTCCAACTCAATTTTCATGGCCTCGTGCCACGCCGCTTTGTATTGAGAACGCTCTACATCTGCTACGGACTGTGGGGGCGGTTCTACGTCTTCCGGGAAACCACTCGGCATGCACACGCTCAACTCCCCTTTGTTCTCCACAGCAGGTCCTCCGGCCATCAAAGCCACTGCGTCCTCCGTCGTCCAGGGCGTACGATCCAGCATACTCCCAGGCTTCGTCCACGACTCGTACGCTGCCGCAAGCAGCGCGTCTGCGGTCCTTTCATCCATCCTTATCTGGTGCACAGCAAGTTCACCCTCCAGGCGTTGGCTTTGACCCCGGGTCCGGCCCCGTACAGTCGGGGGGAGCCGACCCCAGCTGCTGATCTCGTGTGCTGGCCTTCCCGACAGGACCGCGGGGGGATCCTCACCGTCCCCTTGCCCGGTGTCGGAGGCTGATGCTGCGCCCGGGTCGTTTCCGGCCCTCCCTATTGGGAGAGGAGGCGTCCACGGCGCCCCCTTGAGACGAATCCATCGTCTCGGCTGTTTCGGCCCTCCCTGTCGGGACCGAGGAGGCGTCCACGGCGCCCCCTTGAGACGAATCCATCGTCTCGGCTGTTTCGGCCCTCCCTGTCGGGACCGAGGAGGCGTCCACGGCGCCCCCTTGAGACGAACCCATCGTCTCGGGTGTTTCGCCGCCGGCCTCGCCGGCGGCAGGTGCCTGCTGTGCGCGCTCCTGCATGAACGCGTCCAGGTCAAAACCCCACGTCACGTCGAGGTCGTTCAAGTGAGCCAGACCGTTGTCCAGCTCATTCACCACCCCCCCACCACCTCGATCCGACGTGCTCACGTCGTCTGCCTCTGACCCCCCCCTTTTCCGTAGACAGGGAGCCATTCGCCTGGGCAGGTACAGGTGGTGCAGGCGACACGCGTTGCCAGGTGACATTGCGCGTTATTAGCACAGTGCGGTTCTTTGTCAGCACTCGTACTGAATCACCGGGGTAGTTTGTTGCAGGGCCGAGGTAAAAGCACTCTTGCGCTTTCGCCTGTGACTTGTTTTCCCTCTTCACCTTGCAATAGCCAGGCTTGAGGAAGGGCAGTAGTACTACCGGGGGGGGGCTACCATGCCACATCTCATGTGGCGACTTGCTCTGCGGGTTAGCTGTTGTTGCTGTGCGGTTCAAGGCGTCACACGCCCAGTGGGACGCTTCCGCCCACAACGACGGCGTGGCCGGGAGTTTCGCGCCAGGAAAAAGCTCTTGAGCCTGGATTTGGCCCGCCATTGCGGCCGTCTCTATCAAACCTAGCGCGCGCTCTGCTGCTCCATTGTATTGGGGACTGTCGGCCGTCGTGAATTCCTGCTTGATCCCTCGTGATCTACACAGGTCGCCAAACTTTCCCCCGCGGAATTCACCACCCCCATCAGATCGGACGATTACCACCGTAGAAGGGACACCGTCTGCACGAGAATCCGCAAGGAACAGCTCGAACATTTCCGCGGTGTCTGACTTGTGGCGCATAAAGTACACCCACGTATACCGTGAAAAATCGTCGCGCACCATGAGAGTATACCGCTTCCGCCCGAGAGACTCTACCACCTTCGGTCCACTCAAATCCACAAAAACCCTCCCGAGCTTCTTATCTGCTCGTGTGTGTGTGGACTGCTTGATACCTTTGCGGAGACCCTTTGCCATGGAGCACCCTTTGCACTCCAGCAGCTTTCCCTCGAGGACAATCCCTTGCTGCTCCGCGGTCTTGCGAAGTAGTACCTCGTGGGAGTGTCCAGCAGCGCAGTGGAAATCGTTGATGTTGATTGCAGACTTGTTGGGCAGTTGTCCCGGGGCGAGTACAGCACAGGCATTTTCCCCACAACTGCGGTCGACCCGGTAGCCGCATAGGCTGTAGAGAGTCCCACTCAACGGGAACACGATCGAACGCTCCGACTTGAGCCTGATTACAACCCCCGTGGGGCACCCTTCGAAAGTATGGCCGTTTTTGACCAGAGTGGGCAGGGAAAATAAGTGGTAGCGGAGATCCGGCACGTGCGCAACGTTCGTAAGCAGCACTTGCACGGGACCGTTTCCGGACCGAAAGACAACACTCACGTCACCGTAACGTTCGATCGCTCGGGTGGATCCGTCAGCGATTCGGAGAGTCAAGTTGCATTCTCTATAATTGATCATGCAGTCAGCGGAGGGCGTCATGTGGGTAGACGCACCACTATCCCATATCCAAGCCTCGTCTCCTACCTGCCAAGCAGACTCCCCTTCCCCCGAACCATCGCTCCACTTGCCTGTCTCTTCGGCCTTGAAAGCTGAGGCCTGGACCGTACCTTTTTCCGGGTCGTCGTCCCTTGCCCCATCCTTACTCGTCACCGCCATGACAGCTTCTTCTTTCGATGACGGGCAGACATCAGCAGCGTGCCCCAGCCCGTTGCATCGACTGCATCGATCCGTGGACATGGGACAGGCATCGGCAGAGTGCCCGCGTCCCTGGCATCGACTGCATAGCTTCGCCGTACACTCGCTCCTCCAATGGCCCTTCTTGCCACACCTATGGCACTTGCCCACTGGAGTACTTCCGCTGGCGGCTTTGGCGTCGTCACCATTGCCACCAGCAGCCGCGGCCGAGCCACCACCGTCCTCGTTGGAGCCTCTACCGCCTCGTCCGTGGCCCCGTCGTCCACCTTTTTCTTTGCTATTTCCTCCGCCTTTCCGGCGACCACCACCGCCGCCGCCGCCGCCGGCGTACATAGCATGGCCTGCGTGGCCAGCGTTGGACCCCTTCTTCCTGTTTCCAGAAAGTCGGTGATGCCGTTCTCGAACAGCCTTGATGATGTCATCACGGCCGATGCTGTCACGTGATGCCAGGTTCCGAGCCTCCACTTCGTATTCGGCAGGCAGAGCGTCAATAAATATGGTGTACAGCATGTGGTCGTCTACTGACATTCCTGCTGTTCGCATTTCCGCGGCAAGATCCTCGATCCTGCCCATCTCTCCTCGAGCGGGTTGCTCCCCGGCGCCATCTTAAAACTGTTAAGGCGTCGGGAGAGGTCTGATTTGGCCCCCGTCGTCTGAGGGCCGTACCACGCAAGGAGAGCGTCCCGCGCTTGCCTCGGCGAGGTACACCGGTGCAAAATGCTTTTATCGCTCTTGCTCTTGAGGGCCGTCGACAGGAAATTCCATGCCAGTGTATGCCTGTGCACACTTTCGCGGCTAAACCCCCTAGCGACAAGCATCGAGTTTTCGGTGTCTAATTCCCCTACGAGAATGTACTGTGGTGGATCCGACACGAAAGCAGACAAGAAACCAACTCCTTTGGCGTAATACCGAGCGTCTCTTGTCCAGGGGTTGAACTCAGATTTTAGCCCACTAAACGATGGCACAGGAGTGTGTTTGAAGGCCAAATGGTGCGATAGAGGCAGATCGAATCCACCACCCAACTCATCGCCGGGGTATGCACCCCATCCTCCTGTCCTCCCGTGCTGGTCTGGCTCACCCCTCGGTGGCCCAACCTCGACAGGCAACGCAGTTCCTCCGCGTCCAGTTGCTCCCAAATCTGGCGAGGCGCCCTCACGCAAATTTGTCTCTTGTTCTGCTGCAATCTCTGTTACAGCAGTGGGTACTGTCCCTTGTGGGCTCTCCCCTACAGCAGCGCTACCCTCAGCGCTGCCGGACTCCGATCGACCAATGCCTGCTTCAACAGCAGCAGTAGTCTCTCGTACTTCAGCAGTGGGTACTGCCCCT
Source organism: Macrocystis pyrifera (assembly GCA_031763025.1). Lineage (NCBI taxonomy): Eukaryota > Phaeophyceae > Laminariales > Laminariaceae > Macrocystis > Macrocystis pyrifera. The sequence continues at coordinate 11,736,808 of JASSKH010000002.1, read as the reverse complement.
CTTGGGCTTTCCCGTACAGCAGTGGTTCCTACCTCTGCTGGACTTCCTCCTACAGCAACGCTGCCTTCAGCGCTGCCTGACTTCGATCGACCGTTGTTCCTCATGAACTCGGTCATCATTTCCCTCATGGCGTTCAGCACCGACGCCTCGCTGTTCTCCATCGCCAGTTCGATCTCGCGTCGCAGCGTTTCAACGTCACTTGGAGAGTCGCGCTCTTCTTGAGCCGATCCCTTCGAGGGCATCGTGGGCTTCTGGTACTAGACCTCAAACGTTCAAGTACACTAGTGTGTTCGTAGAGTCCAAGCCTGGATGCCCTGACCACCACGTGGTCTGATGAGTTGCTTTATAGTCGTTGTATTAGAGGACAGAGGAGGGGAGAGAGAGCGGGGCCTAGCTCGTAGCTCGGAGCAGAGAACGGAGCAGAGAACGGAGTGCTCAAACTCTCCTCGTGAACCCACGGCATAATTCATAATAACGCCTGCGAAGATATACGCAACCCTCTACAACTTGTAACCGTCGCTGCTGGAACGATCCAAACGAACAGTTGTGTGGTTACGAAAAAATTCGTGGACGGATGCCAATGGTAGAGATTTTGTCGAAGCGGATGATGTTGATTGGTGGTTTCTTTGTTATTCTTCGAGTTGTGTATTTTTGTGGATGGTCTCCGGCTGTGCCCGTCTTCGTTTTCTGTCGTGTTCCCCAAGTCCCTTTGGGCCTGTGGGTTCGCTCTGGGTGGGGGCTGTGGTCGTCAGGGGACATCCGGGACTCATCCCCGGGGTTCCTGCAGAGATATGGATCTTAGGGTATAACGGATTATGTTGCTGTAGATCATCGCGCACGGTCTCACTCTGTGTTTGTGTCCATGTTTGTCTCTGTCTTGCTCTTCTAATAATAATCCACACCTCTTAATTCGTGTCGGCTAGGGCGGCTGACTCGCTCGAGTGGCACAGCTATATGCTGGCCTCGAGCTGAGCTTGGTCGTCCGGGGCGTACCATAGATTTCCCTGGTTTCAGTACGAGAGGCCTTATTTTGTACGTACGTATCGGTACATATATGCTGTATGTTTTCTCCCCCCCAGGCTCTCATGACCTGTGAGCACACAGCTCAGGCATATACCAGGTACACAACAGACAACATGCACAGATCCCATCGTTCCAACGCTGCCGCCCACACGCCGTGCGTGTTCGACACACACATATGCGCAGTGTTGCTGTGGTTGGTTGTGTTTGTCGGAGCCTGCCGTCCGCATTCCATCGTCTGCCATATTTTTTTTTTATCGGTACATGTACATTTTTTTTAGGTTGTTGCACGGACAGCACGGACTACCGCCTAGAGAACAATGCCCACAGCAGTGCACAGAGCGTGCTTACCGCCAGCTTCCCACAGCACCACAACCCTGCTGCCCAGCAGCAGCAGTAGGCACACCTTGCGCGTACGGATGATCACACTGCGGCTATCAAAGTTGGTTTATCGGAGATTTCGATCGATCACTTGTGACCACGCCACGATCACACCATCAACCTGGTCCAGCATCATCATCACCTACCTCTCTCCCTGCTTCATTTGCCTATTGCTGTGTGTGATCCAACATTGCCACTGCTCCGGCTGTGCTCAGCACAGTGCGCCAACAGCAGCAGCAGGCAGGGTACTATGCGCATGTGGAAGATCCGCGCTGTACCCTCAGTACCAGTGTTCGTTGTTGTTGTCATCGGCACATTGGATAGGGGGCGGGGCCCCTATGCACGTACCTTCCGCAATGTGTGACCGGCATTTTTTGCTCGGTGCCCATCATCCCCGGATCGATATATTCGTCGACTCGAGTACAACAAAAACAAATCGTTCGTACTACTGTAAAACACTGCTGTACAACAATTAGTACAGCAGCGTTCGTACAAAACACGCTTTACAGCAGTAGTTCTGATTGCTGTGTGTCCTACACACTGCTGACCGACAGATCCTAGAGCCAGCTGAAACGGGGGATAAGTACACGTACGTTCTTCACGTGGCATTTTACAACAGCAGTATACTGCTCTATACGCAGTCGTACCTGTACAACCTACTCTACAGCAGGACTAACTGGTTGTAGGAGATCGTGTCAGGGCCACTCCTAACCAGATTGCGGAAAAAACACGACGTGCCAGTTGTACGAGCATACTGCGCTCGATAAAAAAATCGTTTCCGAGGTTCTCGACTCGCACCATCCACGCTTTTTTGTTTCAGTACTTTTTTTTTTTTTTTCTCATCACTTTTACTTTGATTTCCAGCCCACTCGGAACTTAAGTTTTTACCCTCGACGATCTTCTGGACAAGCCGTGGTCACAGGTGTCGTCCCTTCTTCCCCCCGGTACGTGCCTTCATTTTTATCGCGCATAGGGTTCAGCATTCCCACTGCTCGTCGATTTTCATCAAATGTAGCTAACTCACGCTCTCGCGCTTTCCGCTTATCAATTTTTTATGCAAGAAAAAGTCCCTACGAGCATGCACTCGGTGAGATTTGAACCCACGAAGAAATTGATCTTGATAGATAGGCACGCGGGCCACCAAGCCACCGGTGACGCCGGCAGAGTACTACAACTTAACAGCAGTACATTCATTATTATTCATTATTTTTATTATGCTTGCCTTCCGACAATATAGCGCAGATGCCGTTCCTATATATAAACCGAACATCCTTCCTTAAATCAGTAGTATCCCTCATACATACGCTTCTCTGCCAGCCGTTTCCCAATTTCCATACCCCACATCATTTCAGTTTAGCTACCGGCATTCATCTACCCTGTTTTTCTGAACGTTTAGTATTATATAATACAAGTTGTGAGTGTTGTGTTTTCCACTTGTGACTTTTTTCGTACCAGTATACGTTCATCCACCTTGCTTTTCTGAACGATTAACTTTTTTGTACTTAGGAATTAATCGCCGCGAGTCAGCTGGATCAATATATCCACACTTCCCGCTACCCTATTTTGTGTTACTGATTATTCCGCACTATTTCCGTGAACATTATTATGTTAAGTCTGTCCTCAAAATAAATATGTTGTGTGTGTTCTTCACGTTAAAATGATGGGTGGATGCAGGTACTACTTCTACACAAACAAGTGTGCAGGGTTGTGGATACGAATACTATTATTTCGCTCTTGCGCCACTCCCCTATTAATATACGGCACCTCCCGGAGGGAAACCTTGCATATTGTACCAGTATGTCATGTATGTATGTATGTGCTGTACCTTACTCAACCGGTCACAAAGTATTATGCCGCAACCTCGACCTCGCGCAACTTTTTTGTACTTGCGAATTAATCGCCGCGAGTCAGCTGGATCAATGTATCCACTTACCGCTACCATATTTTATATTATTGTAGTAATGATCCCACACTAATTCCGTGAACAGTATAATAATCTGTCCTCAAAAATATGTTGTGTGTACTTCATGTTAAAATGATGGGTGGATGCAGGCACTACTTCTACTCAAGTGTGCAGGGTTGCATGATACGAATAATATTTCGCTCTTGCGCCACTCCCCTAGTCATATGCACGGCACCTCCCGGAGGGGAACCTTGTATGCTGTATGATTAAATGTCGGACTGGTCAGTGGTATGATTTTTTTGTCCGAGCATTTGGTACTATTCCGAAAAGTGATTTGCACGAAGAGAAAAGTTGGCTAAAGTACGAAAATTTGACAAACATACGTATACCACTCTGACCCGAAATATAGGTACCGTAATTATATAATTATTGAATTCAAAAGGTCCTTAACGTTTGGGTCAGAGTGGTACATATCTTACGTGTGATACAATTTTTTGTGATATTGATACACGTACCTGGTAGATCATATCACATACCAGGTATCGTATAACATATGACGTTTTGTGATATGATACCGACCTGTATTTTTAATAGTTTAGACACACCCTGCCTGAAGGAACAAACATGCAGCAGTATGTAGCAGAGTTGGTATTTTTTGTGTCACCTCATCACAGCAACAGACCAAACTGCTACAAGCAGGCAGTAGGACATCGATGGCGCCTTGGGGCGATGGACGCAGGAGACAAGCGGAAGCAGGCACAACGCGCAGGAATATCCTCGTTCTGCTGAAGAACACCAAGTCAAGGTGAGGAGTGCGTCTGTCCCTCCTCCTCTTCCTGGAGCGAGGCGGCGCGGAGTTGGTTGCTTGTGGGCTGTGTCTAGATAGTTACCTCGGCTGCATTCTGTACTACTCGTCTCCGTCCTTCCTGTCGGCCTGTAGTTAGAAACTAGAGAATCGCCAAAACGACATGCGCATAGGATCGACGCGATGGGTGCCTCTCGAGAGCAGCAATCCACGACGATTCGAGCCTGGGGCCGGTAAACCGGAGTTTGACTTTCCCCCGACCTTGGCTACTCCGCGTTGGAAGCACGCCGAGCTCGCCGTGTATTTTTGACCAGAATCGATTGGAGTCCAGAGGCAAAAAATGGCTTTCGCACGAAAAAAAAACTTCGAAAACTTGAAATTCATCTTTAATAATGACTGCTTGCTTGCCCCCTACCACCACGGTATGTGTACTATTATTATTGATACCCCAGCTTGCTGTTTGTGATTTCAGAACATGTCCTTTGTGTATTGTGTCTTCCGCCAGCTCGAAATGCATTCACAGACCATCTGCGGATTTTAGTGGCCAGAAGGCACCCCACTGCTCTCGGTTTTTCCCCACCCCCCTGCCAATTTCGAGCGCCCCGTGCCGTGCCTTCCTGCGTGGATCCCTCGGGACAAAATTGCGTGCAAAATTGGTACCACGTGCTACCAAGGTCTTTTATAAATTTTGAAATACGTCAGCAGGTATTTTTTTTATAAATTTTGAAATACGTCAGCTGTGAGTTCGACTGATTAAATAGCATAGTTGATACTCAACTTTGAAAGCTGTGTAATACGCCTCGTCTATATTCCATTTTTACCTAATTTTACAATTATTGTGATAAACCGAACGCGCGTGTTCTATATGTGATTCCTTGTCAAAGATATAGGCCAGCGGCTCCCCTGGATTTATAAAAATGGATGCGTACCTGGTATATTTTATCGGATTTTTTTTTAGCCGTAATAATTTCTGGCTTTTTCAGCGATCTCCGAAGCCCAAAAATCAGAACCATCTACGAGTACTTGAAAAATTAAGCCGTGGCGTGCGCCGTGTGCAGCCAGCACAACTAAATTAAACCTTTTCAACCTGTTTTGTGCAAGACGTGTCTTCAATTTCAACCTTGCACGTCGACCTAGACCAACCCAACCCCAGGCTGACCCAAGCCCTAACCCGAACCCCAATCCCTTGGGGGGCTCGAGGTCGGCAGGGTCAATCTGGCGTTTTTACACAAAAAACGCTGGGCGGCCGAAACACCCGCCTTGTGACCAGTAAGACCCGCACCCTGTAACTGCAGTGTTTTGTGCAGAATGCAGCTGCACATAGGCCGAGTCGTGATTTCTGGGGGGGGTTACACGTTTTTCAAGGAGGCTTGGCTCCGCGGGCGGCCTACGCAGCCCGCTACGGTCGCTCAGGAAGGAAGAGTATATCAAATTTATGCGAAGCGGACGGAGGTCCACGATTGAATACCTGGTACAAGGCGCTTCGCTCTTCGGGCGTCCTACGCCGCCCGCTACGATCGCTCAGGAACGAAAAGTACATGAAAGTATGCGAAGCGGACAGAGGTCCATGATTGAATTTTTTTTTTTCATTGGAGTAGAGTGTCCGCGCAAAAGAAAGAATATTACGAATTTTGCTTATCTATTCCCCCGTTACCGACGACTAATCAAATATCCTAATCAAATTTGCATAAAAATGACGAAGTTATGCATTTTTGGATAGCATATTTTATAAATTTTGAAATACGTCAGCTGTGAGTTCGACTGATTAAATATATATACTAGAGCCATATTTGTATGAGATGAGATTCGACCGCTGCATTCTGTTGGCCGAAAACTCTCCGGACGCTTTGGATTGGCCAAGCTTGCCTCGAGAGTGGCCTCGGACCCTCGGACCATGTGTCTGCTACCGGCGGAGTTTTGCGAGAAGAATTGCTGCCGCTGATGCTGCATGCCTTTGCTGCCTGCTGCTGCAGCAGCAGATACTATTAGGTAGGTGCTGCTGCTGCTGCTGTACGTCACCGACTACTGCTGCTACTACTGCATATAGTGTGCTGCTGCTGCTGCAAGTAAGTGCTGTTGTTGCTGGAAACACTGCGGCAATAAGCAAGCACTGCTGTGAGCAGGCGCTGCTGCAAACAAAAGCGCTGCTGCAAGCGAGCGCTGCTGCACACAAGCAAGGTCTGCTGCAAGCAAGCGCTGCTGCGAGCAAGCGCTGCTGGAAGCGAGAGAGCTGCCTCAAGCAAAAGCGCTGCTGCAAGAGCTGTCGCAGGCGCTGCTGGTGCTGCAAGCACGTACACCCTTGCCACCACGCCCCTGATCTTCGACCCGTTTTCGGCCAGAGAGGACGACGAAGAAAGAGGGCGATCTTCTCGTTGTGGCGGCGTTGCTTGCACAGCGAGTGTCGAGGAGCGCAAGATAGATCGCACTTCTGCCTGTTAGTGCTTGCTGCTGCAGGTGGGTACTGCTGCTGCTTGCACGACTTCTTGTGTTCGGCTCGTTTGGTACAAAAAAAAGTGCTGCCGCTGCCGCAAGTGTTTTTTTTTCAAAAATTTATAAAAACATAAGAATCCAATACTTAGCTGTTTTTCGTCTACGATTATGCGCATGCCGAAAGGCTTTCGATTATGATTACCTTTCCGACGGAAATCCTTGATAAACAGAAATATTATGCGCAGACACTCTAGTGTTTCGATTGTTTTTTTTTTACTTTTACTTCTCTAAAAATTCTCCCGAGGTAAATTTTTGAGGTAAATTTCTGAAAAAACGGCCGGAAAAGACTTTAGCGAAGTAAGGATTTCAGCGAAAGTTACGGTAACTTTTGGCTCTCTGTTTCATTGGCCTACACGCACCGAACATTATCCCGACGCAGAACGCAACTCAAATCTCGAAGGATCAAAACACCGAGCATCTTCCATGCCACCATGCTGCTTGCCGTACGCATCACGACAACCGCTGGGAGCACAGAGGCTCGAGAGGTGTAGCTTGAGTATAGCGCGCACGAGCGACGTTGGATCGTGCCAGCGGGTCGCCGCCGCTGCTACGGTACACGCTTTCGCCCCCTTGCTTGGTGACGACGTGGAGGATGCGTCGTCCCAAAAAAGGACTCGTATTCACACTCGTACTCGTACTCGTGCTCGTAGAGAGCGCGACAGCATGACAGCTCGTGTATCATTTCGATTTCACCATACTACGGCTGCAGCAGCAGCAGCAGCAGTGGCAGCAGCGGCGGCGGCGGCGGCGGCGGAGCGGAGCGCGCCAGCGCTGTGACGTGCGTAGGCCGAGCGCAGCAGCAGCAGCAGCAGCAACAGCAGCAGCAGCAACAACAGCAATCCAAAAATGGAAGCTGGTTGGTGATGGTGCTTGCTGGTGCTGGTGCTTGCTGGTGCTGGTGCTGACGCTGTTTATTTTTGTTGCTCACGCTGCTCCTAGCTGCGTCTTGCGCCAGCTAGCTGCTATTGCTGCTTATAGTCGTGGGATGGCTGTAGTGGCTTCGCGGTCAACTGTGCCGCCGAGACGTTGCTGGGCTGCCGTTGCTACTCGCACGCTGTTTTTTTTTCCGTTCACAGCGTTCGTTCTTTTTTGTTTCCACATTGCCTCACCTCCCCACTTCCCTTCTTATTTTCGGAGGCGTCGCCTGCAGGATTTGATTTACCTCACTCGCAAACACGCAGAAATCAGGAAGGGAAGGAAATTCACTTTTTTTAGCGGAAGTAAAGTTTTTTTTTTTTTTTTTACCTCTATCGCAAACACTCTATTTTATTACCCCTGTAGTTTTATGGTTGCGGCGCGCGAAGCGCGCAGAGGAGTAGGTTTAGCATCTGGGAGAAGGGATCTTTAGGGGTGCTTTTTACTTGAAAGTTGCGAAGCGCGGTCTGCACTTCGGAATCATCGTCTGCAATTGAGAAATTTCCTGGTTCGATGCAAACGCGGCGCAGCCGCGTGTTTGGTCAGTTTTGGCCCGTTTTGGCTGCGGTTTGGGGTCAGGGTTAGGGTTAGGGTTAGGGTTAGAGACAGGTATTGGGTTGGGTCTTCGCCCGTACCTTGATCCCAGCAGGAACCAAAATACCTGAACAGCCTCCCAACCTAAAGATCCCTTCTCCCAGATTGCTAGGCGAGCGTGCGAGCCTTTTTTTTCTTTCCAAGAAAAAAAAAGCCTCTTCATAGCGGCTCGCGTAGGGTGCCTCGTTTTGAGTTTTTCTGTATGTGTGTGTGTGGGTGTGTGTGTGTGATTCAACATTTTTTGGGGCAACGTTTGACCACCGCCCTCGACGCACACCGCACCAATTCCAGTCCCGGCGGGCTCTGTGCGCGCGCACACACAAAAGAGACCTCCTGGTGCTGGTGCGGTGGTAAGTCGTTCACAGTAGCTCGAGCTAGGTGTGGCAACGTGTGTAGGCACATATATGTTGGTGCTGGGCCATGTTGAAAAAACACAGAACCAACAACACATTATAATAACGGTTTTTGCTTTTTGAGTTCCACCTAACGAAACCCAGCTCTACGAGTACTCGTAGGCAGACTGTGCCTGTCCACAGCAACGAGGGCCTGCACACTGGGCCCGTCCACAGCAGTCCACATGAGGCAGACTGTGCCCACAGCAGACAGACTGTGCTTGTCGACACCAGACATACTGGGCCCGTCCACAGCAGCAGTCCACATGAGGCAGACTGTGCCTGTCGACAGCAGGCGTGTTAGGCCTGTACACTGGGCCTGTCCACAGCAGCTCACAGGAGGCACACTGGGCCTGTCCACAGAAGACCACAACGGACATATTGGCTGATGAGGGGACGGAGAAGCAGGAGAGTATCTGCTGTATAGTTGCTGTACAGCAATAAGTAGTAGTAGTGGTGGCACTGCTAGAAGCTCTGTTGGGCACACGTCAGATTGTACATTTTTCGTCTTCAAATTATGAGTTCGGGACCAGGAAACACATGTACGAAGGGTTCAAACACAAGCCGAGCGTACAGCGACGCTGACCTGGCCTCGTGTGTCCTACTGCTGCTGCTGCTGCTGTTTTTTTGCTGGAGAAGCTCTGCTGTAGATGTCGTACATCAACTGAGTAGCGGTGGCACCTGCTGCCTGCTACGACAAGTTCTCTCTCCTGGACAGCATGTCGGGTGCAGATTTTTCGTCTGCAAATTATGCCGAATTTTGAGTTCGGAACCAACACAGGACAAAATGAGTACGCGTACAAAGGGTTCAAGGGTTAGATTGACAAGCCGAGCGTACAGCGACGCTGACCCTGGCTTCGTGCGTCCTACTGCTGCTACTGCTGCTGCTGTTTTGTTGCTGGAGAAACACTGCTTGCTGCTGCTGCTGCTGTTTTGTTGCTGGAGAAACACGGCTTGCTGCTGCTGCTGCTGCTGTAGATGTCGTACATGATTACAAAAGTAGCAAGTAGTGGTGGCACCTGCTACGAGAAAGAAGCTATTTCTGTGAGTTCTGTTGGACAAAACATTTCAGATGCAGATTTTTCGTCTTCACAAATTATGCTGAATTTCAACCAGAAAACACTGTTGGAAAAAACGTGTGAGGTGTGTGTGTTTTATTCCAGTAGTGGACGAACCTTGACAGTAGATCTTCCTGGGGTAGCTAATTAGGCACTCTGATTGGCTAGGGGTGTGTTTTACGCGGCTTAATCAACTTTCGAGTCTTTCCCAGCCACAGCATCCCGAGCCATCCCGAGTCAACCTAGAGTCTTCCCAGGCTCAGCATCCACGCCGGCCGAGCCAACCTAGGGTCTTAACAAGCACAGCATCCCAGCACTGACCACTGGCATAGGGTTCGGGTTAGGGTTAGGGTTCGGGTCGGAGGGTCGGCTTCAGGCGTCCAACACAAAACCCCCATAAAGATCTACTATCAAGGTCTGTCCACCCCTCGTTTATTCTTGTTCTTTCTACCCGTCGGCATTGTCCGTGCCGATTCTTGAATCCCCGAGAGATACGATACAAATACAAGATCTGTGGCAGTGCATATTTTTCGTCTTCAAATTGTTATGCCGGATTTCGAGGTGGAAACCAGGATATTATTATACGCAACAAAACCAACTGTTGTTACAACAGAACAGGTGTGTGCGTACTGCTGCTGTGTTTTTAAGAGGCCGAGAACATTTACGATATTATTGAGATTCACCAACGACGGCGTGGTATAGGTAGTAGGTACAGTGGTACAGCAGGAAGCAGTAGATGTTCCTTTGTGTTGATTCAGCACAATACAGAATATTCCGTATTCGCCCAGCATGATGCATCGCAGATATGACTACCGCAGGTATAACTGAGGTCGCGCCTCATTACCACCAATTACTAGTAAAATATAGTATGTGTTAGAAGAGGAGATGAGGGAAGTGTGTGTGTGTGTTCTTCACATTAAACCGTTCTTCTACTCGTCGACATCCAGCAAGCCCAGTGTCCATGCTGATTCTTCACCCTAGAAAGATACGAGCTCTGTGGTCACAGACTACGACACAGAGATAACACACCGTAATGCATTAATAGCCTACTGGTACGCAATACCATGCCTTCGCACTAGGTGCGGCCGACACAACATACATACATACGCCAGCAACCAAAATACACCATAAAGAAAGGGAAGCAGCGAAGAAACCAAACCGAAAAAGAAAAAGAAAAGGAGAAGAATCCCAAATAAATAAATAAAATGGGAAACCAAAGCTCAGACACATACTTACCCCGAGCATGAGCCAAAAGGGACGTGCAAGGGGGAAGAAACGAGAAGGAAAAAGGGGAATATGCATCCCGGTTAACACTTAACTAAGTAAAAAGAGAAATAATGAGTGGGCCAAAATACGCTCGTCACCCACCCACTATGTAGTACTTCTTTCATAAGGATAAGAAGGGGAAAAAAATAGGAAAAAGTCAAGTCATGGAAAAAAATCAAAGCACCAAGCCAATACATACCGAACGGCCGCAGCAGTTGGCGGTACGAGTAGCAAAGAAAAGTCCAACCTATTAGTCGGCCTGGTACCTTGCTACCCTGTCTGCGGTCTCTTTGCTACTCTCTTCAGCCGCGGTTTTCCTTCTACTCCTCCCTTTCCCCCCCCTGCCCCCATGCACTTGTACGGTGTTCCTTCTACACCCTCTTTCTGTTACCCCTCCCCCCGTTCCCTCTAACACTACCTGCAGCGGATGCACGGCGCTGTCTACTCAGCTTTGCCTCAGCCCCGTGCCACCTGCCCATGAACCGTTCAGCTGCTTCGAGGATTCCCCGGTACCACTTTCCGGTCTGTTTTTCTGCAGTGGGCCACAGTGCGGTTCCAACTCCAAAGACTAAGGGGGAGTCTCCCGTTGATCCCTCGGTGGCTTTGAACACTCTAAGGTCCTCAGCAATGGCCCTAGGCCAAGTCTTGAGCTGCCCGCCTGGTTTCGGGCTCTCCCCACCAACGATCGTCCCGAACATCAACCGACTGGGCAATCGCCCCTCGTGTTGCCGCACCAGAGCCCCCGCAAAGAAGAGTCGCCGTTTACGGATGGTCGTTTCGATACTTTCGCATCGTGTTATCCTGAGCGCCTTCGCGTACGAGAGGGTGGTGTGGTCGGTGCGTAGTCGGCGCTGGAAGCCAATGACTCGCAGAAGGACTTCGTGGTGGGCTGATCGAAGCTTGGCGAAGTGGTCCGCATTGAGGGTCCACGTCACGCAACCGTACAGCAAGGTCTCAATCACCTCGGCCTTCAGCATCCGGACTTTCAGTCTGAGCGGTGCGTTCGTCCTATCGTACAGTTCCGGACCATAGCGTTTGAGGCATGCCCACATCAGACGGATTCGTCGCTCGATTTCGAAGAAGAGGTCAGCGTTCTCGTGGATAATGCCTCCTAGGTATAAAAACTGGGTCGTCTGTTTATACTTGTGGCCTGCAGCTTCGATCGCGAGCGGTGAGGTGGTCAACGTCTGATCCGGTGTTCGTAGGAGCATCGTCTCTGTCTTCTTCTCTGATACCGTGAGACCTACTGCTTCGAAGACAGTCACAATGACTGTCATCATTCTTGCAAGGCCTTCCGCCGACTTCGTGACTATTCCCGCGTCATCTGCATACAACATGCCCCACACAGCCCTTTGCACGCATGCCAACGGTTCCTCTTTTCCGACAACCCTGTCCTCTTCGAGATGAACCAAATCCCTTACGGTGCATTCGTCTTTGCTGAGGCGTACCAGCACGATGTGTATCACAGCGGCGAAGAACACGTTGAACGGTAACGGCGAAAGTACGCAGCCTTGCCGCAACCCCTGGGATACATTGAATTAGTCCGAGTGTTCACCGTCATCTGCACGCACGCGAGCCCGCATGCCTTCGTGAAAATTGCGAATGATTGTGAGCATCTTGGTTGGTACACCAAGGCGTGTGAGTACCTCCCACAACAGTTCTCGGTCGACAGAGTCGTACGCTTTCTGCAGATCGATGAAGCACATGTACAGGGGGATTTTCTTCTGCCGTCCGAGCTCCTGCAACGGCGCACGACAAACAGCATATCATATGTTGACCGTGCGGGGCGGAAGCCGCACTGTTCTTCAGGGAGTATATGCTCGGTCTCGCAGTAGCTGCTTCGACGGGACGCAACGATTTCAGCAACACCTTCCCTGCGTGAGCAACCAGCGAAATGCCTCTATAGTTGTTGCAATCAGTTGTATCTTTCTTTTTGTGAAGGGTTTTTATGATCGCATCTTTCCATTGCTGGGGGACTTCTCCCGTTGCCCAAACGTTAACAAGGATACTGTGAAAATACTGCACGAAAGCGGGGTGGTCAAGTTTCAGTACTTCGACCGGGAGACCATCTGGTCCAACGACTTTCCAGTTTGACACACCCTTCACTGCTTCCATCATCTCGTCAATGGATGGTTCATTTCCAAGGGATAGTTTCAGCGGTCGTGGTGGCACTAGGCCGATGATCGTGGGGTAAAGTTTGAGCGATTTCGTGTTCAATAGTTTGTGGTAGTGCCCCGCCCATCTTTCACGAATTCGCGCTTGATCCCGCAACAGCGTGCCATCCGACGAATGTGACATATTAGAGTGTCTGCGCAAAAGAAAAAATATTACGAATTTTGCTTATCTATTCCCCCGTTACCGACGACTAATCAAATATCCTAATCAAATTTGCATAAAAATGACGAAGTTATGCATTTTTGGATAGCATATTATACTAGAGCCATATTGTCTGCCACCGGCGGAGTTTTGCGAGAAGAATTGCTGCCGTTGATGCTGCATGCCTTTCTTTGCTGCCTGCTGCTGCAGCAGCAGATAGATAGGTAAGGGCTGCTGCTGCCGCTGCTGCTGTACGTCACCGACTACTGCTACTACTGTATGTAGTGTGCTGCTGCTGCTGCTGCTGCTGCAAGTAAGTGCTGTTGTTGCTGGAAGCACTGCGGCAATAAGCAAGCGCTGAGGTGAGCAGGCGCTGCTGCAAACAAGAGCACTGCTGCAAGCGAGCGCTGCTGCACACAAGCAAGGTCTGCTGCAAGCAAGCGCTGCTGGAAGCGAGAGAGCTGCCTCAAGCAAGCGCTGCTGCAAGAGCTGTCGTCGCAGGCGCTGCTGGTGCTGCAAACACGTGCACCCTTGCCGCCACGCCCCTGATCTTCGCCGCTACGAGCCCTTTTCGGGAAGAGAGGACGACGAAGAAGGAGGGCGATCTTCTCGTTGTGGCGGCGTTGCTTGAACAGCGAGTGTCGAGGAGCGCAAGATAGATCGCACTTCTGCCTGTTAGTGCTTGCTGCTGCTTACTGCTCCTGCAGCTGCTGCTGCTGCTGCTGCAGGTAGGTACTGCTGCTTGCACGACTTCTTGTGTTCGGCTCGTTTGGTGCAAAGGTGCTGCCGCTGGCGCATGTGTTTTTTTTTTCAAACATAAGAATCCAATATTTAGCTATTTTTCGTCTACGATTATGCGCATGCCGAAAGGCTCTTGATTCTGATTACCTTTCCGACGGAAATCCTTGATCAACAAAATATTATGCGCAGACACTCTAGTATCACGGAATGATTATTTAAAATTGTCCTGTTGACCCCCGGGGGCAGCATCCAGGGGAGCCGCTGGCCTATATCTTTGACAAGGAATTACATAAAGAATACGCGCGTTCGGTTTAGCACAATACTTGTAAAATTCGGTCAAAATGGAATATAGATACGATATAGACGAGACGTACTATACAGTAATTGGTGGTAATGAGGCGCGACCTCAGGAACACCTGCAGTAGTCATATCTGCGATGCATCATGCTGGGCAAATACGGAGTATTCTGTTTTGTGCTGAACCAACACGAATTAACATCTACTGCTGCTGTACCTACTACCTAGACGCCGTCGTTGGTGAATCTCATAACCGTAAATATTCTTGGCATCATATCCTGCTCTTGAAAAACACAGACAGCACAGCAGTACGGACACACCTGTAACAAATGCCAGGTACTGGATTTTGTCGTGTGTATCCTGGTATTTCCACCTCGAAATCCGGCATAATAATTTGAACACGAAAAATATGTACTGCTGTGTGACCACAGAACTTATTACTTGTATTCGTATCGTATCTCTCGGAAATTCAAGAATCGGCACGAACACTGACTGGTTGTGCTGGATGTCGACGGGTGGACAAAACAAGAAGACAAATAAACACACCGAACATATTTTTTTCTTTTTCCAACAGCAAGCAGTGTTTTCGTGTTTTCTGGTTAAAATTTGGCGTAATTTGAAGACGAAAAATCTGCATCTGAAATGATTTGTCCAACAGAAAGAGCTTCTTTCTCGTAGCAGGTGCCACTACTTGCTTGTACTGATCGACATCTACAGCAGCAGTGTTTCTCCAGCAACAAAACAGCAGCAGCAGTAGCAGTGGGACGCACGAGGCCAGGGTCAGCGTCGCTGTACACTCGGCGGCTCGGCTTGTCAATCTAACCCTTGAACCCTTTGTACACATCTACAGCAGCAGTGTGTGTCCAGCAACAAAACAGCAGCAGCAGCAGCAGCAGTAGCAGTAGGACGCACGAGGCCAAGGTCGGCGTCGCTTTACGCTCTGTTTGCCAATCTAACCCTTGAACCCTTTGTGCACGTACTCGATTTTGTCCTGTGTTGGTTTTGAACAAGAAATTCGGCATAGTAATTTCAAGACGAAAAATCTGCACTCGACATGCTCTGTCCAAGAAGAGAGAGAACTTCTCGTAGCAGGTAGCAGGTGTGTCACCGCCACTACTGATGCACGACATCTACAGCAGCAGCAGTAGCAGTAGGACACACGCGGCCAGGGTCAGCGTCGCACTACGCTCGGCTTGTGTGTGAACCCTTCGTACATGTGTTTCCTGGTTCCAAACTCATAATTTGACGAAAAATCTACAACCTGACGTGTGTCCAACAGAGCTTCTAGCAGTGCCACCGCTACTACTACTGCTGTACAACAACTACAGCAGGTCTTCTCCTGCTTCTTCTCCGTCCCCTCATCAGTAGGAGGGTGGGCCTGCAGCATGTCTCGGGGACATGGCCCGAACGCTCGTTCCTGTGGACAGTCACAGTCTGCCTACGAGTACTCGTAAAGCTGGGTTTCGTAAGGTAGAACTCAAAAAGCAAAATATTGGTGTTTGGTTGGTTCTGTGTTTTTCCAACATCATGGCTCAGCACAAACATGTGCCTACACACGTTGCCCCACCTAGCTCGAGCTACTGTGAACGACTTACCACCGCACCAGCACGAGGTCTATTTTGTGCGTACGTGCGCACAGAGCCCGCCGGGACTAGAATTGGTGCGGTGTGCGTCGAGAGCGGTGGTCAAACGTTGCCCCAAAAAATGTTGAATCACACACACATACAGAGAAACTCAAACCAAGGCACCCTACGCTCGTACCCGAGCCGCTATGAAGAGGCTTTTTTTTTCTTGGAGTATTCCAAGAAAAAAAAAGGCTCGGACGCTCTGCGCGCTTCGCGCGCCTCATTACTAGTAATTGGTGGTAATGAGGCGCGACCTCAGCAATACCTGCAGTAGGCATATCTGCGATGCATCATGCAAAACATTTGTGCTGAACCAACACGAACGAACATCTACTGCTGCTGTACCTACTACCTATACGCCGTCGTTGGTGAATATTCTTGGCATCATCTGATCATTTCCTGCCCTTGAAAAACACAGACAGCACAGCAGTACGGACACACCTGTAACAAATACCAGGTACTGGATTTTGTCGTGTGTATCCTGGCATTTCCACCTCGAAATCCAGCATAATAATTTCAAGACGAAAAATATGTACTGCTGTGTGACCACAGAACTTATTATTACTTGTATTCGTATCGTTTCTCTCGGGAATTCAAGAATCGGCACGGACACTGACTGGTTGTGGGTAGGTTTCGCAATCTGGGAGAAGGGATCTTCAGGGGTGTTTTTGACTTGAAAATTGCGTAGCGCGGTCTGCACTTCGGAATTGTCGTCTGCAATTGAGAAATTTCCTGGTTCGATGCACACGCGGCGCAGCCGCGTTTATGGCCAGTTTTGGCCCGTTTTGGCTGCGGTTTGGGGTCAGGGTTAGGGTTAGAGTCAGGGGTTGGGTTGGGTCTTCGCGTGTACCTTGATCCCAACAGGAACCAAAATACCTGAACAGCCTACCAACCTAAAGATCCCTTCTCCCAGATTGCTAGGGGGCCTCCTGGTTGTGCTGGATGTCGACGGGTGGAAAGAACAAGCAGACAAATAAACACACACCTGATATACTTTTTTCTTTTTCTGTTTTTCCAACAGGAAGTGTTTTCTGGTTGAAATTCGGCATTATTTGAACACGAAAAATCTGCATCTGAAATTCTTTGTCCAACAGAAGGCGCTTCTTTCTCGTAGCAGGTGCCACAACTTGCTTGTACTTATGTACGACATCTACAGCAGCAGTATTTCTCCAGCAACAAAAACAGCAGCAGCAGTAGCAGTGGGACGCACGAGGCCAGGGTCAGCGTCGCTGTACGCTCGGCGGCTCGGCTTGTCAATCTAACCCTTGAACCCTTTGTTCACATCTACAGCAGCAGTGTTTCTCCAGCATCAAAACAACAGCAGCAGTAGCAGTAGGACACACGACGCAAGGGTCAGCGTCGCTGTACGCTCGGCTTGTCAATCTAAACCCTTGAACCCTTTGTACACGTACTCGATTTTGTCCTGTGTTGGTTTTGGACTCGAAATTCGGCATAAGAATTTCAAGACGAAAATCTGCACTCGACATGCTCTGTCCAAGAGAGAAATTCTCGTAGCAGGTAGCAGGTGCCACCGCTACTACTGATGTACGACATCTACAGCAGAGCTTCTCCAGCAGCAAAACAGCAGCAGCAGTAGGACACACGAGGCCAGGTCAGCGTCGCTGTGCGCTCGGCTTGTGTGTGAACCCTTCGTACATGTGTTTCCTGGTCCCCAACTCATAATAATTTGAAGACGAAAATCTACAATCTGACGTGTGTCCAGCAGAGCTTCTAGCAGTGCCACCACTACTACTACTGCTGTACAACAACTATACAGCAGATACTCTCCTGCTTCTCCGTCCCCTCATCAGCAGGAGGGTAGGCCTGCAGCATGTCTCGGGGACATGGCCCGAACGCTCGTTACTGTGGACAGGCACAGTCTGCCTACGAGTACTCGTAGAGCTGGGTTTCAAACAAAAACCGTTATAATGTGTTGTTGGTTCTGTGTTTTTTCAACATGGCCCAGCACCAACATATGCCTACACACGTTGCCACACCTAGCTCGAGCTACTGTGAACGACTTACCACCGCACCAGCACCAGGAGGTCTCTTTTGTGTGTGCGCGCCCACAGAGCCCGCCGGGACTGGAAGTGGTGCGGTGTGCGTCGAGGGCGGTGGTCAAACGTTGCCCAAAAAAATGTTGAATCACACACACACACCCACACACACACATACAGAAAAACTCAAAACGAGGCACCCTACGCGAGCCGCTATGAAGAGGCTTTTTTTTCTTAGAAAATTCCAAGAAGAAAAAGGCTCGCACGCTCTGCGCGCTTCGCGCGCCTCATTACAAGAATATATGCGTATCCTTGGACCAGTTCTTCTTCTCATATAGTGTGGGATAAGAATGGTGGAAGCACCTACCGAAGGGTCGGTGCTGCCACCCCGACGGCGAAATGCCCCCCCGAGTGTCGTCGAGATTCTCTTGTGTATTTCGGCAGTACAAGAGAAAACCGGACACTCGGCCCTTTCTACCGGCGGTTGAAAAGAACTTTAGCATCATGTCCAGGAGAGCCTGGTGTCTCCCGTAATCTTATGTTATACAGTACTTGGTAGTGTTTATAGGTGGGGTGGGCGGGCGGTGTCTCAAATAAACTCTCACTTATCCGGTCGGTGTTTGTAGAAGAACGGCTTGATGACTTGTGGGCTTGTGTGCCTGTCCACTGTCCCAATAATGAAGCCTAACCTTTGGACCGGGATAGGGGATCATTCGAGGACGTTCCCCACTTCGGTCCTGGATAATACGCATTTATGCTTGGACCAGTTCTTCTTCTCATATAGTGTGGGATAAGAATGATGGAAGCACCTCCCGTGGCCGGTGCTACCTACCCTCCCATACTCTCCAGTCTCTCATCATCACGATTCTCCGTCGCCTGCGGTTGATCGTTAGGGTGATCGAGTCTGCCTCCCACACTCCTCTCTCTTATTGCGTGCTTTATCTTGTCCCTGTCTTGTTACATCATTGGTGCATTTCCAAAAGCCGCCCATGACCTACTCTGCTCACTCAGCGGAAACTCATTGATCAACTTGTACTGGTCTTCTGTTACACCGGGGATCATGGAATACCCCGAAGACCCAGGTGACACTACTTGAGCTAACTGCATGTATCTCCAGGCCGTTTTGGGGTTCTTCCAGAACGCCCGTTGCATGATAGTTGATATATCATCTCCTGCTATTGCTCGCGAAACCGCCCCCCCAGACCTGAAAGAATGCATGGAAAAATCCCCTTGTACGCCAGCTGCCGCGGCGCTCTGCTTCAGAAGCACCGTCATTTTGGCTCACTGAGAGTGGTAGCGAGCCCCTCACCGGTCTGCGATCCTGTCCTATCGTAGAGATGGTCGGGAAAAAGTAGCTTTTCTCCATGTCCCATCCCACGAATTTTCCCATTGCTATCCAGTTTTCGACCGCTGTGATTGGGCACGTGTCCGCATGCTGCTCGTCGTAAAGGACTGTGAGCAGATGGTGTGCACCGTCCCGCATAGTCTTTCCCCATTGAAAATTAAACAGAAAACCGCAGTGATTCGGGAGTCTGAGAATGCGCTGGATAAGAGTGTGCGTGAGTTCGTCCCCGCGCTTTGTTGTACTGAAGGCTACCGTAAACAATGCGATATTTCGTGCGAGGATCAGCTTCTCTGCTTTATCTACTGTACCCTGGAGGCGTACCCTTAGAGGTGCTATGGTGTCTGCCAAGTGACTGCGCAATAGTGCCGGTGCCTGTTTCACCCTTATTTGCGACACGCGTGTCGCAAATGCCGTATTTGCAACACCGCGCCGTGGTTGCTGCGCGCTCCGGATCGGCAAAGCACTACCAGTAGAGTCTCAGCATGGTGTAAGGCTACCATTGAAGCCATAGTGTAGCCAAAACGGGCCAGTACTCGAGGAGATATGGGGTATCCTGGTACAGCCCGCAGAATCTTCTGGCTGGTGTCGCAAATAAGCCTTAGTTGCGACCGTGTCGCAAAAATCGTATTTGCGACGCCGCGTTGTAGTTGCCGCACACGCTCCGGGTGCTCTGTTTACGCGTCTATTAACATGGGCACAGACGTTTGAGCATGCTGCGCTCTGTATGTGGTTTTTACTAGCTGAAATTGTCCGCACAATTGATTTCGGGTGCTGTCAATTAAATGGAATTGTCCAAACGGACTTCGGCGACTGGAAAGTAGTTGGACCGGTCCGCACAATTATTTTCAGATGCCGCGCAAGAAAGCAATTGCTCGATAAATGTCATGGCCGTGTACCTACAGTAGTCATTGTATTATGATAGACACTCCCCATTGAATTGATACTACTCGTAATATGGCACAATAAAGGACCTTGCAAATACTTGTGTATTGAGGGAAGTTCCCGATCCTGTTGTAGAGGCGATACTAGCATGGTGGTACTGTTGTGTACTGACCAAATCAAATGTAGTTCTACAAGTAGCTGCCAGCTTTCAATTAACAGAGCCCTCGTAAACTCCATAGTCATGACAATTCCAATTAGTAGATCGCTTCCGAATCCCATTGTCCGGACAATTCTAATTGTTAGACGGTATCTCAAAGCAGTTGCCCCGACAAGTCCAATTCATGTAAATCACCCGGAATCAGTCGTTCAAGCAATTCCAATTAATAGACAGCCTGTGAAGTCATTTGCCAGCACAATTTCAAGTGATAGGCAGTCCCCGAGCTCATTTGTCTGGACAATTCCAATTATTGATAAGCACCAAACAAAAAATGTTCAGACAATTCCAATAAGTGGACAGTCTCTGAAATCAATTGTCAGGGCAACTTCAATTGATAGTCTCCGGAAATATTCGTCCGGACAATTCAAATTGTTAAACATTGCCCGATATCATTTGTCCGAATGAATCCAATTGTTCGGCAGTATCCAAGATCAATTGTCTACACAATTTCTATTGATATTAATAGACAGTCTATGACATCACTTGCCCGGACAATTCCAATTTATGGACAACTTCGTGTCTCTGCTGTAGGAGCAATAGTCTATCTTGATAGGTCTATTGTCCAAGGCATAAACAGAAAAGGGCGGGACACCTCAACGTTAGCTTTGTATTTTATGTCCGCAGGGAGGAAGTTTTGATACCGCTTAGCCCATGTGCTCAGATGTAAATCATTTAAAAAAAAATTCACGGAACCAAGTAATCCGTATGCACTGTTGTGAAATGTACGGGCAGTTAATTTAGGGGACTGCCCACCAATGATGGCATTATCTCAAGTGGTTTTGGAGATTTCGTACTAGTCGAAATTGTCGGGATAATTGATTTTGTATACCGTCTATTAATCGGAATTGCCCGGACAATTGTTTTAGAAATCAGTCTGCTATTTGAAATTGTCCGGACAATTGATTTTGGAGACTGTATAAATTGGAATTATCGGTTTCCGGACACAAAGTATTTCGGGGGGCCGACTATCAATTGGAGTTGTCGAGACAATTGATTCAGGAGACAGACCATCAATTAGAATTGGCCGGACAGTTTATTTAGGAGAAGGCCCATTAATTGGAATTGTCCGGACCAATGATTACGGAGACTACCTATAAAGTGAAATTGTCTGGACAATAGGGTCAGGTAGGGGTCACTTAATAGAGATTGTCTGGATGAAAGAGCTCGACGCCCTTCTATTAACTGGAATTAGGGACCAGTATAGACAGTCAATTGCAATAGGAAGCTATTAATAGACTATTGGACTATTGTCTATTGTCCAGGGTGACCTGTTTATAAGCGGATAATATGAAGAGCAAAAATGTTCCACATATTTCGTCACATTCCTACCTATGTGCTCTTTTGCCTTTTTTTCAATACTACATCTTGAATCCTACCCCCGGTGTTTAATTCGGGAAGGAAAGTAACAAGAAAAACAAAAACTTTCTTGAACACTCTCATAATGTGGTTTTCACCAGGGGACGTATGTCTGCTGTCGTCGGACTCTTCCCCGTCCCACTCCGACGAGCCGCCTTCGGACTCACCCGCTCTCCCGAGGAAGCTATCGGACTCGACGGATTCTGGATCCCAGGCAACACAAGGCCGTTGTGAGTAGATGCCCGTCTGGAGCTTGCGTATCAATTATAAGTTATCGAGGATAAGTGATTTTGTGTTACCATATATTTTTTTGATCTTGAGCCCGTAACGTATACTACTGTAGGTATACATCTGATATAGGTGGGTTAGGGTACCTGGGAGGGGATGCGGTGGGCACTGGGCAATGGGGGAAAATGTTATGGACGAATTTGTAGAGCTCGATTATGATGTACAAATAACAAACAATTCGTTATACGGCTTCCATTCAATGTCGCCCTAATAGTCTACTATCGCAGCTATACATTTCAAACCAGGTACTGAAGATCGACGTGACGGGATAACAAATACATTGGTGTTGTAACCAAAGTAAAAATATGTCGTCATGCATGTACGTGCACATAGGATCATGGCGAAAAAAGAAACCATCAGGATATTGATATTTTTACGGTGTTGGGACGAGCCGGCGCTCTAAAGCAAAGCTTCCAGAATGCCATAATAATAACATTAGTATAGTCACACTAAGCAAGGAAACTTGGAGCAAGCCTCACGTTTGCTCCCGTTCAAGGTCCTTTCGTTGTTTTGCTTTTGGGCAAATGCCAAAATCAGGTATACCTGATCCGTTTGAGCCAAAATCAGGTACATCCTAAAACCAAGTAAAAAACGCGCGCCACGAGCGGTGCAATGTCCATGAAAAACCGGTAAAAAAAGAATGCGCCTAAAGCATTAAGCGTGCCACATGACCTCCAAAATCTGAATTGTTTTGTCGTTGTTTTTTAGGGTGAAGGTATCACGGGCTCCACTTGGACCTGCAGAGAGTCACTATTAATATGCTTCGTTTGTTCCGCCACGGCGGGAGCGCCAAGAGTATTTATTTACTCTGGCGCCCCCCCCCCCCCGTTGACAGCTTTAAAGCTCCTATTAATAGACCGTCCTCGCGCGATCCACCTGCTCGGCACGAAATTATCTTGCCGTACCAAACCTGACATCACCTCGACGCGGGGTGGTGCGGACGAAATGCCGTGTGACCATGGTGCTGTATAGACTGCTGTTGTGACCATAGAAATCAAGAGAGTACAAATCACGACAAATATTAATAACTGAAGCACATCGCACACCCCAGAGAAGAAAAGGTGAAACCAGTGTACCCATGTATGCATATATAAATACGTACGTTTACGTACGACGTACGAGCACAGAGTTTAAATGTCAATACAGAAGAATTTCAACCGAGGGAGGGCAGACGCATACGGAGAGAAAAAACAGTGTACGTATGGCCTCTCTGGTTCAAAGTTGGCCACAATCAGTTAAAAGTTAGACAGAGCAGTAAAGGTCAGGTATATCTTGGCCTTTTCGAGCCAAAATCAGTTCCGATGTCAGCCTGGCAAATAGCAGGGCTCCTGGAGTGTGTTTTGTGCTTGTTTTTAGAATGGAGCTGTTTTGGGCGAAAAGTGGCCACAGGTATATACCTGATTTTGGCTAAAATCTTTGCTTTTTATTTAATTTTACAATGAATTAAAAACTTTCTCCCCCATCAAAAAGACAATAAAGAAAGTATGTAAAAAAACTGCGACAACCACCAGTCTTTTGATTTTTTCACCGTTTCTTCGGTTAAGCGGGGTCTAGGTAGCCCAGTGAATTGTCAGAGCGCGGTCAACGCCTATGCCGTTTATTAATAGTCGAGCGTGAAGCCTAATTTGTTTTTGGGAAAATCGTTATTATTATCAAGTTCAGAATCGGAATCGAACGAAAATAGAACCCGGGTATTGCATACTGTATACCTAGTACCTGGTATTTTTTCCCTGCATAACCTTGCGAATGCTCTACTTCACGTGAAACAAACAAAAACATGATTCTGGGGCCGTAATCTGCGTGGGATCATCTAGACCAACAAATGGTCTCCTATATCATGGCACAAACTCTGCGGTCCCTATAGAATGGGACAGAGACCCAGATTGGGGGGTATACTAAAACGAAGTTCAAAAACTCGCTTATCGTATTTTGGTCCAGAAATCCCACCGCGCTGGTTCGTTTTTATTTTTATTTCGACCATATTATTGTGGTCTCTTTTCTGTTTTGGCGTGCACCCCTGACTCATGCAGTCACGTAGAGTAGTGTAATCATTTTTAGAGAGGACCCATTACAATCTGTGAGCTCGGATCTTCAGGTTGGTAGGCTGTTTAGGTATTTTGGTTCTTGTTGGGATCAAGGTACGGGCGAAGACCCAACCCAATACCTGTCTCTAACCCTAACCCTAACCCTAACCCTAACCCTAACCGCAGCCAAAACGGGCCAAAACTGGCCATAAACGCGACTGCACCGCGTTTGCATCGAACCAGGAAATTTCTTAATTGCGGAAGACGATTCCGAAGTGCAGACCGCGCTACCCATGTTACAAGTCAAAAACACCCCTAAAGATCCTAGCTGACAGATTGTAAAACCTACTATTGTAAAACCTACTCTTTTTAGACCGTCCGGTTTAAGGGGATACCTGGCATTAGAGATTAGACCAGGCAATCGGCTTGTCACGGGAAAAAAAAAACGACTGGGAATTAGGGCCCATGTTGACGGGGAACGCTAAATTTCGTTATTTGGATTTTTTTTTTTTTTTGTTTCAATGAATTTTAATTTGATTCGACAAAAAACGTGTTTGTGTCCTATCGGGAAACGGCGTATTAATTGTCGAACAGAAAATATTTCGGATTAACCTGGAATAACGCACCGCGTCACACAACGCCCAGCCGACAAACAGCGACGAGCATAGACGAGAGCGAAGGTTTGCGTTGTCGCGTGGACGCCGCCGCCAGCCTCTTTTTCTTTTTGGTGGCGCAGGATAGGAAGCTATCACTCTTAGGGTGTCTTGGGTGGGCGGAGGGAGCCCTCAAGCGCCACGCGCGGAACGGCAACGGTGATGCAGCTATCGAGGTCTCGGGCGTATCCTCTGTTTTTTCGCCCGTTTGCTCGGTTTTCTTGATGCTTGGCCGATCGAGCAGGCCGAAAAATTGGGCTTGCGGCCGCCATGATTTTTTTTGAAGCGCCACCGCCGGGGTACGATGTGCTATGGTCTGTGGGCGTGGGCGCGGCTATTGCACTGGTCGCCTCTCGTTGAGGTTTGCGTTTTATCGCCTCGATCGTGGTCACCGAAGCGGCCAAGAATCACCCCAGACCCCACCGGGGGTGTTGATCCACCATGAACATGCTACATCAAGGCTGATCAACTCCCAAATTCCCAATTGAAATAAAAAAAAATCACAAGAAAAAAGTCTATAAAGACTTTTCAATCAATTTTTTTTTTTTTTAATTTGCCTTGGGAATGCCTGCTTTGTGATTCACTCTTCGGCCAATCAGATGCAAAATAAATTAGAAGAAATAAATACAATTGAATTGAAGAAAAAAGTCCTCCATAAGATGGGCTCTCACAATTTGTCACCAGTATTCAGTAGCAAAAGATGAAAGCTTGCAAAAGATGAGACCAAGTTTGTGGTCTTGTCACGGGGTGGTCGTAAATTGGTACGCCACCGATGTTGTAGTGTGTAACATTTCGCCTCACCGTCAGCATATGTACGCCGTTCGTAGTCCAGGCAGAACAAGTTTTCCAGAAGTTCGGCATTTAATTATATATTGAATTGTTTAGAGGTTGTCACTTATTTTCAAAAGACATAAATATGTTGCCAGAAAGGTCTGTTTCAGGCGGATCGACCATCGTTTCAGATTTTTTGTTTTCGTCATTGCGTCGGAGTAATTCGTTTTTACGACAAAAATTGGTTTAAGATTTTGGAGGTCGCCACAGTTGTCATCTTGTTTTTTTTACACCGGTTTTGAATATATCGCGTCCAAGGGGCGAATCCCTGGGGAACATATTTTATTTTCATCTATTGTGAAGCGAGATATAGGCAAAAACCCCACTTTTCCCGTCTCCAGCCGTGAAGATTATAGCGCAAAACTCCTTGGATTCGGATGCATTGGAGCTGGACACTGGATCTTTCTTTTCCTTTTTTCGGAAAAAAAAAATATTATGAGGGCCGAGAAAAGCCTTTTCATGAATCTTCATGTTGATATTACTTCGTATCAAATTGACTTTTTTTCCGGAATACTTTACTTTTCTTTTCCGGCCGCGGGTCTTTTCGCACACTCTAGGCTGCGTGGCACACAGGGAGCCCGCGTGTACACCACAGCGCAAATGCGAGCCCCGGCCAAGGTCTGTGGCGCGCGCTCTGGGCCTCCGAAGTCACGAATTTTGGCAAATAACTACGGGGAATCATTCCGACCAACTAGAGCCAAGCAGGACAATGGAGATCCCACAATTTCAAAGATTTTTGTCTGCTGCTGGCTACTGCTGTATCATATCTGATCACACCGTCCCTCGAGCTCTCTACAGAGGCAGCCACGGCACAGCAACAGTCGTTCATCAAGCTCTCCCTTTAGTGACGGCCACGGATAGCGCATTTTTGTGTGTGCGTGTGTGAGCCGTGATTCTTGTCAACCTAGGAAGTAGGAATGAACACACACATAATGTCGAGAAAAATGCAATTAAGTGGACGCTGTCCAGGGGCAAGACGACGATCCGTACCAACTCACACTTCCTCCGTATTTCAAAAGCAACGCGCAGCCACGGTGCGCACTACAACAGCAGCAGCAGTACAACAACAGTGTTCATATAGTATGTGTGTGCAGTGTTCACCAGGTCGAGAAATCGGGTGATAGTGGTCTCGAGCTCTTTTTTTTCGGTGCAATAGGCTTGGAAACCTACCCGTGAGCTCGCGAGTCGTGGCGAGCAGTCAACAATAATAATAAAGCGCACGAGCACAAGAGTTTTCTCTTCTTTTCTCTGAATTGAAAATCTCAAAAAAATTGAAATCGCCCGTTTTTGAAAAACCTCATCATCAGCAGATACAGCAGCAGCAACAATACACGTCTATCGAGCGTCATATATGTTTCATCTAGCCCTTTGACGTTCACCACTCTTCACACCGAGCACGTACGTAGCCACAAAACTGGCTCCCTTCGGTCCGTCCACCACTGCATGCTGCCTCTACCTGGCCACAATAGCAGTAGAATCTGATGCCCTCAACCGTCCGTATATATATATATTTACCTGTACCTGTACATTTACAAAATTGTTGTCAAGAATAGTTTAGTACGAGGTAGTTTGCAGCGTGCATGCTGCTTTGATAGTATGCCTGCTGTACAGGCTCATTAACGGAGCACAAAAGGGGACGGTACCTACCTCGCCACGAGTGCGGAACATCTCACGGGGTACCGTCGCTATGCTCTGAAAATACCGCAAAGGCACCACACTATGGACAATGGACACAACAATAGTCTATTGCTTCGACAATAGACGAGGGGGGTAATCTATGGATGTATATTGTCTGCGACAATAGATTGTGGAATTTATCTATCGATAGATATTGTCGGCGACAATAGACTGGTGATATTGTCGATCGATAGGCATTGTCCAACACAATAGATGGTGAACTTCGTCCATCGATGGCCATTGCAGGCCACAATAGAATGTGCGAGATGTCGATCGATGGCCATTGCCGGCCACGATAGATTGTGCGAGATGTCTATCGATAGCCATTGGTGACCACAATAGATTGTGCGAGAGGTCTATCGATGGCCATTGCGGGCCACAATAGATTGTGCGAGAGGTCTATCGACCGCCATTGTCGACCACAATAGATTGTGCGATATGTCTATCGATGGCCGTTGCCGGCCACAATAGATTGTACGAGATGTCTATCGATAGCCATTGGTGACCACAATAGATTGTACAAGCTATCCATCGATAACCATCTCGAGGATATTTTGCACTCATCCCACGATATACGAGGTATGTCATGTTCTGTATGTATGTGGTAATTTGAACCGACGTCATGTTGTGCATTTGAAGAATACATTATATATAGATGTCGCCATTAATAGAAACTCGCGCACCAAGATATGGGTAACTGTCATCAACTTGTGTGCGCTCTTAGTTTCGGAAATTGACTCGATTTACTACCGTTGCTTTGCCCTACAGTCTATTAACTCCACTTTGA
Source organism: Macrocystis pyrifera (assembly GCA_031763025.1). NCBI lineage: Eukaryota > Phaeophyceae > Laminariales > Laminariaceae > Macrocystis > Macrocystis pyrifera. The sequence goes on along the minus strand of JASSKH010000002.1, from coordinate 11,708,949 downwards.
ATTAAACGTGGATCATTAAACTCAAACCACCTTACGCTGAAAATTCTAATCTTTCCGTTTCTCATCTCGAGTTTGTTTGTCCCATACTGAAACCAAGAAAGTTAGAGTTATTGTTCGGATGCTGGTCATCTATATATATATATTTTTTTTTTTTTCGGAAATAAGTTCGATTTGTTACCCTTACATTGTCCTCGATTAACTGCACTATCAAAAATAATCTGCATACTAAAAACAAAACCACCTTGACAAGAAAATTATCAGCTTTTCGTTTCTTAACTCGAGATTTTTGTCTCGTACTGAACTGAAGTAAAGTCAGATTCATATTTTTCGGAGCCCGGCCAACAATCTGTTGTGGGTGGCGATGGCTATTGTTGTTGGACACAATCGCGTACCTATTGTTGGCGGCAATAGAAGCTTCGGCGGTCGTCAAGAATGGCCATCGACATACATCATTCCACGGTATGCAATAGGTTTAGGTAGCAGTCTATTACGAAAACACGCCCGACAGTCTATTGTGGGTGACGATGGCTATTGATGGATACAATTGCGTGTATATTGTTGGCGGCAATAGCCATCGATAGGCAAACGTTTTGGTCTATTATTCGAACAATATATGTCACGGTTGCTTCCCCAACATCTATTGTTCAGGACAATGGCCATCTATGGACAACCTTGTGACTCCATTGTTAGGGCAAAGGCATAGTCTCCATTGCCGAAAATGTATTGTTCCCTGATAATATCTATCAATAGACAGCGTTGCCAGTCTATTGTCGTTAACAAAATCTATCGATAGACAGCGTTGCCAGTCCATTGTGGTTAGCAGTGTCTATCGATAGAGAGTGTTGCCGGTCTATTGTGGTTCACAATGTCTATCGTTAGCCCGCGTTGCCAGTCTATTGTCGTTAACAATATCCATTGACACACGCATTTTCGGAGCTACTGTAGCGGCAATGTTCTATTTCCTTTCTATTGTCCAGGGTATATACACATCTTACCTCATCTATCTTATCCGTACAGAGTGTAACCGAATTGGAATCACCATTAATAACAGAGTACTAACCACAACAACACAGCTGACAATGCAACACACTTAACCCCCATGATGCCCACTGCCTTGTTGAGACACACAACGTTGCAGCCCTCCTTCACGCTATGCCATGCACCGACATTGCTGCTCATTCACGATACACCATGCACTCATTCCATACTGGTGGTGATCACAAGATGAAAATATAGCATTGCTGCGGAACAAAATATTGCGTTGCTTAGTAAATCAGAGTGCATTGTAGGTGTGGAAACAGGCTAGTGATGGTGTCCATCGATAGACATTGTCCACCACAATCGATTCTCAACGGTGTCCATCGATAGCAATTGCCGGCCACAATAGATTAGAAACGTATCTATCGATAGCCATTGCTGGTCACAATAGATTCAGAAACATATCTATATCGATAGCCATTACCGATCACAACAGGTCAAGAAATGCATCTATCGATAGCCATTGCCGGCCACAATAGATCAAGAAATGTGTTCATCGATAGTCACTGTGGACCGCAGTAGATTCTGCAAGCTATCCGTCGATAGCCATTGTCGGTGACAATAGCTTTCAACCCAGGTACTTCAGCATACTCCTGCCTGAACAATATGTTGGGGACGTAACCTATCGATAGGCATTATCGACGACAATAGATCGGGGAACGTGCCAATCGATAGCATTTGCCGACGACAATAGACCCGTCCATTGCACCAAATTATATTGATATTGCAGGGGCCATTGTCTATTGTCCAGGGTGTGAACTTTAGGCACCGCCAACGGTAACGCGCACTTTCTATCAACGTGACACTGCTTCTATCTTTCCGACAACATCTATTTGCTGCGTAGTGGTGGTAGTGGTGTACATTAAGAGTAACAGTATACCAGGTAGTAATGCCCCCAACTCATGGCACCGCTTGCATGCCACGTCGCCGTCGTGTGGAAACTTTATTAATATTGGAGCAGTAGTAGCAAGTATTGTAGTGTACCAGGTAGTATTTATTCATGCTGCTTGTACCCGTACTGCCTCTACGTATTGCTGGTGGTGGTATGTATTACGGAGGACCAGAGTAAATAGGGCTTGCGGTAGACACAAAAACCTACCGGTATATAGTTACATTTTTTTACTATCAAGATTAAGTCCAACTTACTATGGTCCCCCGTATTAATATTAGTATAGCACTCATGCCCTAACCCGTGGTACCGAGTGGTTATTTGACCTCTCTGTTTACCACGGGGTTGCCTGCATATTGTATGAGCGTTTGGTCAGCAGTAGTCCTGGGTAGTAGGATAGTTAGTAGTCGTAGTAGTAGTGTACCAGGTACGAAGTGTTTTGTAGAGTGATTACTGCTTCTATCTGTATTACATCAGCGTAGTAGCGGTAGTGGTGTACAAGGCGCTTCGCTCAGGAAGGAAAAGTACATCAAATTGCGAAGCGGACAGAGGTCCATGATTGAATATTGCTTTTTTCATGACAGCTGTAGTTGCAAACTGGCAACTTGATAATGCCAAGCGTCCCGCTGCCATGCTTCAGGAGAAATACAGCTCGGACGCCACATACGCTTCGCGTCGCGGGCGGTTTTCCGCTACGCTAGTTCACACGTCGTACGTACGTACGTACATACCCCAGGTAGGGCACTTATTTTCTTCTTTCGATATATGTGATCTGTCTGTACTCGTATGTACGAAAGATAAGGCAAGCACAGCACGGCACAGCAGCACAGCAAAAACAATGAAAATGCAACCGAAAAATTCTGAAAGAATAGAAATCCCCGTCCCCATTCGTATAATAATGTACTCCCTGATTGGAACACCTTGCACCAGTCAAAAAGAAGAAATGAAAAAAGGCCTGAAAAGATCAAACAGCAGAGCTTCTCAAGGCACACGAGACGCCTAGGCACGAAAGCGGCGATGGCGCCCCTTGCAACTCCCCCTCTACCCGCCAGCACCCGCTGACACCCGCGACGGTGCCGGGTTCGCCCGCGAAACCGTGCTCGGAGTACACGCATGCACACGAAACGAAAGAAGACTAAAGAAAAGAAGGACTGAAAGTACGAAGAGAAATGGAGAAAACAAAGACCCGCTGGAAAGGTCCGGCAAGTAATAAAAGGAGGCGATTTCCAAGTGGGAGCTCTGAGAGGCCAGGGATGTACCAACCGAGCACGATCAGAGAGTGAGATGTAAGTAGCTCTATACAAGGCGCTTCGCTCCTCGGGCGTCCTACGCCGCCCGCTACGCTCGCTCAGGAAGGAAAAATACATCAAATTATGTGAACCGGACGGAGGTCCATGATTGAATATTGCTTTTTTCATGACTGCTGTAGTTGCAAACTGGCAGCTTGACAATGCCAAGAGTCCCGCCGTCAAGCTTCAGGAGAAAACAGCTCGGACACCTCATATGCTCCGCGTCGCGGGCGGTTTTCCGCTACGCTCGCTCACATGTCGTAAATACGTACATACCCCAGGTAGGGTACTTATTTTCTTCTTTCGATATGCTCTGTCTGTACTCGTATGTACGAAAGATAAAGCACAGCAATACAGCAAAAACAATGAAAATGAAACCGAAAAAATCGGAAAGAAAAAAAATCCCCGTCCCCTTTCGTGTAATAATTTACTACCTGATTGGAACACCTTATTATTACACCTATTAATCGTCAAAAAGAAAAAATAGAAAAATAGAAAAAATCAAACAGCAGAGCTTCTCTCTCAGCTTCGTACGCCGCCCGCCCCTCTCGCGACCATCTCGCCACCGATTCGATCCGGGTAAAGCTTTCCTCCCTCTCTTCCACAGTGAGCCCCGTCGCCCGCCTCGCGTGAAGCCCGGTGCTCACCGTGGACCTCGACGCAAGCTCGAATGTTGTGCTCATTCGGGGTACCTCCCTCTTGTGACTTCCAGCTCGGTCGCAAAAATAAACACCGCTTGAATATTATCTTACAATCCCGAACGACCCTTAAATACTCGTACGTACTCTATCCAAAATCACAAATGGAGGCCAGACAGAGCCTATTGATACATCCCTCGTGTCTCGAGGCACACGTGACGCCTAGGCACGAAAGCGGCGACCGCGCTCTTTGCAACCCCCCCTCTACCCGCCAGCATCCGCTGACACCCGCGACGGTGCCGGGTTTGCCCGCGCAACCGTGCTCGGAGTACACGCACGCACACGAAACGAAATAAGAAAAAAGGAAAGAAGGACTGAAAGTACGACGAAAACGGAGAAAACAAAGACCCGCTGGAAAGGTCCGGCAAGTATTAAAAGGAGGCGATTTCCAAGTGGGAGCTCTGAGAGGCCAGGGATGTACCAACTGAGCACGCTCAGAGATCGAGATATATGTAAGTAGTTCTATAAAGTGGTCAACTCATGGTACCGCGTGCAGTTAGTAGTGTAGTATTCACCACAGAAAGAGTAGTACTCAGTTCCTGCTGACTACTATTATTACTCTTTCCGCTAACCCATGGCTCACGTTTCCGCCAAGAACAGCTATACGTGTGTTACCTGTGACCCCCTTCTCGCCTTGCGACGCCCCCGGGAATGCACGTTAACCACATCCCGAAGGGCAACCTTGTTGTGTATATGGCATATATATTGTCGTGTATGGACAGATGCATCATTGTGGATATAGAAAAAATACATTATTTTCCCACTCCTGTATCCACACATGTTATTAATAGCTAATATATGTGTCTTCTCGACAAATCAGGTATGCGTTGGGCGTCCTCTCTAGAGGTGGGCTCCTTTTTAAAAACAGTGTAAACCGGTTTTTGGAAACCCAGCAGGCTTATTCAAGTAGTCGGTTTTTGAAGAAAAAAAAAAAAAAACGGGTTTTGCCGGTTTAAAACCGGTTATAACCGAAAACCTGACAAACCTGGAAAAAAACGGAAAACCGGTTTAAACCGGCAGAACTGGACATATTTCTAATATGTTTTCGACAGAATGAAACCATAACCAGTTTACTACTAGTAGAGCATGTTGCATACTACGTACCAGTACCCTGGCGAGTGTTTACATCAACCAAAGCTCAGCTGACAATTTTTTTTAAATATTGATTGTATAGTAGGAAAATTATGTAAAGGAAACGTAGACCCGTATACGTACCAGATAACAGATACCAGGTATATTATATGATGTCCATAAGCATATACAAGGGAGCATATATATGTGAAAATGCGTTTTGTGTGTGTGTGAAGGTGGCGTAATTGACACCTTGCTTTTTTTTTTAGGAGACGATATACAACGACCCCCCCCATATCATAGGAATGCTCGTATGTCCTATCTGTCGTATGGATATTCGTATACACGATGCGAGGACTAGCGACGGCACAGGCAGTCACTGTCGTGTGAATTTCGTGCTGTGAACTGCTGTAACTCTAAATTGCACTGGTTGGCTGGCCAGCTTGCTCCACCCCTTGGCAGTGCGTGCCAGCGAAAAAGCGTGACACAAGCCACACGAACACACGAACCTTTCGATAGTCTTTATGGGGGGGTACGCAGGCAAAGTCAAACGATACATAAGCGATACATTACTCACCAGCGGTTGTTTCTTTTGGTCCCACGCAGTGCATCATTGCGTGACCAGTATAATTTCCTGTTCTCTTTTTCGTCTCCTGTGATAAATGACCACGGTCCATGCCGACTTGTGTAGAACCCAACCAATAAGGGTACTATTACGGGGGACCATATTAAATAGGACCTGCGGTACACACAAAAACCTGTATGTTTCGCTATTTTTACCAACAATATTTGGTCCTATTTACTATGCCCCCCCCGTAATATTATATACCAGGAACACCTCATACGTGTGTATCAGGTATACAATTGAGCTCGTCGAGCTTGCTGCATCCTCCCTGCCTCAATTTATTTTAGAGATTGCTACATTGCCAGAGCAGCAGTATAATAGCCTTGCAGGGTTGCAATAGTTGAAGCTCTACACAAAAATATGATGTACTACCAGGCGGCAGGTGTACGGTACTGCGGCTGTGCTACTTGTATACTTGAGTACATCTAAGGTCTTGTTTTATTCCATGAAGTCACGTCACCCCGTACCATTACGTGCTATTGTTATGGCATTGAGTGCCACACCACCTCATTTTATGGTCGCACGCCACCAGTAGCTCATAATCCACATAAACAGCACGTATTGGACGCAAAATTGCCGTTTGGCTCAATGGTATGGAGGCGTTTCACTTAACATCCGGTTTGAGCCGGTTTTCCGAAAGCCAATTAAAACCGGGTAAAAAAAAAAACGGTTTTATCCGGTTTTCGTTTTCAGAATAACGCCTCGTTATCCGGTTTTCGGTTTTGTTATTTCCCCCCTAGGTCCCCACCTCTACCCACGAGGCAGTTACATAGTACTCCCATTGCTGTCTCTGGAAGTGGCTACACCCGAAATTAAACTAACTCATTGAGGCTGTCATCCTTATGCAAGTCCGCCTCGCAAGCGGTTCTTAGTAGGATGCAACTCACCCTTCATGCGACTCGCCCAACACCTCACGGCGCTTCGCGCTTGGTGCAAGCAATGTCTGCCTGGTCGGTGAAAACCCGACATGCTCCGTCCCGGCATTGTAGGGATGCGAGGGTCTATGGTCATACGACTACGGCCATGCATGAGATCGAGTACATCTCTCCTATCGAGTACACCCCCCCCCCTCTCCAAGGTACGTTTTTCTCATATTCTCCACATGGTGTGTCACGCGCCCACGTCTGTGTCCCCCCTTTCTCCTTTTCGTTGAAATCCTCTCTTGTTTGTGTATTTTTACACGCGATCCCCCCTCGCATCTTTTCATTGAAACCTGTTTTTTGTTTGTATTTTTAATAGGAGGCGGAACACCGACAGTAGTCTCGTGCCGGCCGGTCTGGAGACGGTACGGGAGAATACCTTGCTACCCCCCCTCCCCTCATCGATGTTAACAACGACCACAGCAACGATGACGGCCCCAACATCAAAGACGGGAGCCCCAAAAACACCAACATCCACAACAAAAAAGACGACAACGATCAGAAGGCCAGCTCCTCCCCCTTTTCGTCGACTTCGGAGAGTATAAGCTGGCTACCCGATACGACAGCCCCCTCCATGACTACACTGCCCTTCCGCAGGCAGGTTGTGAACATTGAATCATCACTCGGTGTCATGGACAGGGGGAAGGGAGGCAGCGAACCTCATCACCAGCTGCAGAAGCAGCAACGGCAGCGGAGCGGGGGTATAGGCGCGGCTACCACCAGCTCGAGGGATGGTGATCGTGATGGTGGTGATGATGGTGGTGGTGGTGGTGAGGTTGCGGCGGCGGCGATTTCAGATGAGGCCTTTACGGATAGAACCCTTGCAGATCGAGGGGTTGCAGCCACAGGGCGAACCGTGTCAAACGCGATTAAATGGGTAAGTGTTATGCCGCTACCAGCTCTGCGCTTGGGTGGGGATGACGGTGGCCATTTGGGTGATAAGGACCATGATGATGACATATTCGTAGAAGACACCGAGGACTTGGAAGGGGAGACGGAGGTGGAGGAAGGGTGGGAGAAGGAGACAGAGGGGGGAGAGGGAGGGAAGGAAGAAGAGGGGGGGACGGGAGGAGGAAAACGGCGCGGAAGACGTTTTCGGCGGCGGTGTTAACGCGTTGCAGGAGAAGGAGAAGAGCAGGGGCAGGTATGGCCCGAGCATTCCTGGAAGTCTAAATTAGGAAAATACACCTTTTGTTTGTTTGCTTCGTTTGCATGGTTGTAGTATACTGGTATTTGTACCAATGTAATAGATGATAGCTAGCGAAAAAACGATCGCTATCCTAGGAGATACTATACAGCACATGGTGTCCACAACAGGCAAAACAGGAAGGGGATGAGGTAGGCAAAACAATTTAATGAAATATACGAAAAAACGAAATGAGTCCCCAATTTTTGGAGGTGCCTCTATTAGGAGTAGGAACGGTGCTCCGTCCCGACAGGCATGTATGGTCAAATGGTGATCAACAACTAATTCCAAGCCCCCCCCCCCCCCCCCCCCCCCCCCCCCCTATTATATATCTGATATATAGGTTGGGTTGGCGTCTGTTGGCGACGACGCTGTAAAACACGCCTCTCACTGCGTGAGCTAGACATCCAGGGTACCGTTTTTTTTTTTTTTTTTTGGCTGTTGCCACGGCTGGCGGTCAAGTTTAGATCATTTTTGTGCGGGGAGAATCTTCACTCCGCACAAGGGGGATGGTCGTATCACGTAGTGTGTATATGGTGAGGCACCCCGAGGCATTTACATAGTAACCCCATTGCTGTCTCTGGACGTGGCCACACCAGAAATCAAATCAATTCATTGATACTGTCATCCATATGCAATTTAAATCCGCCTCTAAAGCGGTTCTTAGTAGGATGCAGCTCACCCTCCATGCGACCCGCCCAACACCTCACGGCGCTTCGCGCTTGGTGCAAGCAATGTCGGCCTGGTTGGTGAAAACCCGACGTGCTCCGTCCCGGCATTGTAGGGATGCGAGGGTGTATGGTCATATGACTACGGCCATGCACGATAATGAGTACCCCCCCCCCCCCCCCCCCCCCCCCCCCCGCTACACATTTTATATAGGTTGGGTTGGCGTCGGGTGGTAACGACACTGTAAAACATGCCGCTCACTCCTTGAGCTAGACAAGCAGCGTACCGTGTTTTTTTTTTTGGCGGTCGGTCACAGCTGGCGTTAGAGTTAGATCATTTAACGGGGTGGAGAACCTTAACTCCGCACAAGCGGAATGCTCGTGTCACGTAGTGCTTATGGTAAGACACCCGAGGCAGTTACGTAATACCCCTATTGCTGTCTCTGGAAGTGGCCACACCGAAATATGAACCAACTTATCAAGCTTTCATCCATGTGCAAGTCCGCCTTACAAGCGGTTTCTTAGTAGGATGCGGCTCACCCTGCGTTCATGCGACTCGCCGAACACCTCACGGCGCTTCGCGCTTGGTGCAAGCAATATCTGCCTGGTCGGTGAAATCCCGGCGTGCGCCGTCCCGGTTATATAGGGATGCGAGGGTGTATGGCCATACAACTACGGCCGTACATGATATCAAGTACACCCCCCAACCCCCCTGGCCCTCTGGCCCCTTATATTATAGGTTGGGTTGGCGTCGGTTGGCGACGACCCTGTTAAACGCGCCTCTCGCTGAGTGAGCTAGACAATTAGGGGCACCGTTATTTTTTGGGGGCCGTCACCATTGCCGTCGATCGAGTCAAACCATTTACGCAGGGTGAACCTTAACTCCGCACAAGGGAAATTATTGTATCACGTGGTGTGTGTATGGTAAGGCACCCACCGGGCAGATACATAGTGTACCCATTGCTGTCTCTGGAAGTGGCCACACCAGGAACAAATCGATTAATTCAAAACTGTCATCCATCTGCAAGTGCGCTTCACAATCGGTTCGTAGTAGGGTGCAGCTCACTCTTCATGCCACTCGCCTAACACCTCACGGCGCTTCGCACCTTGTGCAAGCAATGTCTGCCTGGTCGGTGAAAACCCGACGTGCTCCGTCCCGGTTATGTAGGGATGCGAGGGTCCATGGCCATACGACTACGGTTATACATTACGTGAGTACCCCCCCTGGCTAGGTCTCAAAAATTGCAGGGCATTCCTCGGTATTTATTCTGCGGTTTTGTGCCGTATTCGGGATAGTCCCGTGGTCCTGTGATGAATATGAAATCCCGTGCCCGCACAAAGGCATCCCGCGGTAATTCTAATGTTCAGCTTCCGCGCCATGGAAAAGTGTAAATCCCGTTGCCGCACAAACGCGTCTCGAACAAATTATAATATCCCGTACCCGCACCAACACGTTCCGCAAAAAAAAGAGACGAAAACCAAACCCATAACGAACAGGTGTGTGAACACGTCGGATGCACCACACAGCAGTCAAAGCCAGCCAGAAATATCGCGGTCCCGCGATGAATGTGAAATCCCGTGCCGGCACAAGCGCGTCTTGCCCAAATTCTAGTATTCCGCGCCCGCGGTGGCCACGTCCCATACAATTAGTACCGCTTAGTCCCGGGGTAACTGAGTCCCGCGGGATATCGTCCCGGAGCCGAAAAGGCGTCCCGAGGGTTGCCCTGAAAAATTGCAACTGGGTCGGTGGGGGTTTCGTTTTTTTTTTTCGGGTGTTATTATCTAGGATTTGAGTTTGCTGCACATTCACGCGCTGCTGTAGCCACTGAGTTAGGGCCGTTAGGGCCGTTTTTAACGACGCTGTGAAATTTGAGAAGTGTTCGGAAATTTGGATTTTCAAGTCTTGCTAAAAACTTGCCAAATGAAACGGCAAGCCCAAATTTCTATAAACTTGCCAACGAAGGGCTTGGGAAATATCCATATAGAAATCTTGGCAAAAAACTTGCTAAATTGGCAATCCCAAATTTCCAAAAATTGGCAAGTTTTTCGCCAAATGCCTGTCGTTAAAAACGACCCGCATCAAGATTGTTTTTTTCTTTTTTTTTTTCATTATTTTCCTGATTTGGTTTCGTGGTTTGCCGTATGTTGTTTAAAGAAGAAATCTAAGCGTTCCTGTTTTTTTCCCAGCAGATGCAAGAAGATTTTCTCTCCTCTCTTTTGGCAAAGAAAAACCAAAACAAATCAGGAAAATATTGACTAATGAGGGCCCTGAACAGGCAATATCACTCAGCGCTAATTGCTAGTCCAGTGCTTACATTCTGGGTGCATCTGCTGCTGGTTTTTGGCTCGTGATGGCTGCTGGCTCTTATCTGCTGCAGACTGTCACCAGGTAGCTGGCGCCTCATCGTTTTTCATGTTGCAATAATTTTTTGTGATATCCATTTAAACAACCAGATGTGGCAATTATTTTTTGCATGTGAGTCTAATTATACCGTGGATTGGTAGGGTCGAATAGGTCGGTTTTCGATCCTCTATTAATTCGATGCGGTGTGTCTGGATGCCTGCCCTATTGTAAATCGGATCGAATTTGTAGTATTTTTGCTATTTCGAGTAGTGCGGGCGAATGCAATCGGAAACTGCTTCGTGTCCTGCTCGCGGGTTCTAGGGGCGATGCGCTGTGAGCAAGAGCAAGAGCAGCAGCAACAGCGGCAGTAGAGCAGCAGCAACAGTGGCAGTAGAGCAGCAGCAGCAATAGAGCAGACAACTCGACATCGGAGAGGTGTTTAGGCTGCTGCTGTGTGGCGTCACCGTATATGTTGTTTAAAGGGGTAGACATTGATCTAAAAAATTGGGATCTAAAATGCTCTTTTTCAACGGTAATAAAACGCCCGTGTTTGTATCCGATCGGAAACGGGCGACAAAGACCGGGCTTTTTCGATACTTTACCAGGTACCATATGATCGATACTCCACACCTCGGACGGATAATCGATTCCCAAGTGACGATCTAGATTTTTCAGGGTAGACATATGCCCGATCTATGGGATCTAGGTCATGTTGCCGGGGTGATCTACTGTAGCACAGGCTCCCATTTTGTACTGTACCGATCCTGCGAAAGTTTTACCTTGCTTTCATGTCTACTGACTATTACGCGGGTCCATAGTTAACAGGACCAAATATTGTTAGTAAAAATACCTAAATATATAGGTTTTTATGTATGCCATAGGTCCTGTTAACTATAAACCCCCGTAATAGTGTTTGGTATCATATCGAAAGGTTGGAACATCCGATGTAATATTTCAATTTTTTTCGCCCTCAATCCCCTGGCATGGCCCGTTTTTTATGGTGACACTGAACGCAAGTCGTAGATGTACCTTATCAAACATCGAAATTGTGTTTGTTTTTTTTGTTTATCGATATCGTATCAAGCCCTTGAAATTCCTCGACGATACTGATACCAAACTACTGGTAGGTTTCAATGTGGGACAGTTGGCTCTCATCCACTATTTTTTCACGGCGCACGTTTTCCCTCCTTGATATCTCTCCTCACATTTGTTGCCCCCAACACCACGCGCCAGGTCTACAAACTCAACTGCATTCTCAGCTTCAATTTCACGCACCTCCGGCCTGGGTCCTTCACGAGCGCCCTCGTTCCATCTGCCCCTTCGCTTGTCCCTCAGGGGCCCTGACATACCTCGCCGCCCGGCATCAGCACCGTTTTATGGTGTTGGTGCTGGTGGTGATGATGGTGGAGTTGGTGGCAGTAGTGGTGGTGATGGGGTTCGTATTGTTAACAGGGTCCCCTCGTCGCTCTCCTCTGCCGCTGCTGCTGCCGCGGCGGCGGCTGCTGGTGGTGAAAGGGGTCGGCAAGGTGTCGTCCAGAACTCCAACTTCACCAGGACCGTCACGGCCACTGCTGCTACTGTTGCTGCCACTGGGGCTACTGTTGCTGCTACTGGAGCTACTGCCTCTACTGCTGCGACCATAGGGTCTGCTGCGAGGGGTATCCTAGGGGTTGCTTGGAATGGCACCGGTGGTGATGGTGGTGAGAGCGGCAGTGGTGGTAGCAGTAGTGGCTGGCCCGGAGTTGGAACAAAGAAGGCCCCGAGACACCGGTTGTCGAGGTCTGACTCGCTGGGAGGTGTGCTGAACCGAAAGACTAAAGCTTTTCTGTCGCCGTGGCCGTTAAGGTCGTCTTCCTCCCACTCCTTGAAGCTCGTTCTCGCTACTGCTAAAGCCAACGGCAACAATGCCAACGGTAACAACGCAAGTGGTAACAATACCAATGGTAACAACAGCATCGCTAACAACAGCAACGGTAAAGTCTACACCAACGGTATCATGGGCGGGCGGCTTCGAACAGGGGGGCGGAGTAGAATTCGCGGCAAGGCGGCAAGAGAACGGTCATATTCCGACTCAGCCACGGCTCCTACGCCTGGTACGGTTTCGACGGCCACCGATGACTCGTTGGCGGCAGGGGGGGGTCGGAGGGAGGTAACTGCCCCGGGAGAGTCGTTCATTGAAGCTTCGCTGGTAGGCATCCGCGACGACGGCACCACCAACGGCCTGATCTCCTCAACACATGCTAGCGCTGCCACCGCGACTTACAACGAGAACAGCGCCGACTTGAACTACCGGCGGCGCAACCAATACCAACACCAACTGCATGGCAGCGGCGGTCGGAGTGATGGGCAGCGCCCACGCTTGTCAAAGCTTCGCAGCAGCGCTAAGCTGCTTCCCTCCGCTATGGCTTGGCCCGTGTCCTTTTCCCTCACCCGGAAGGGGGGACGCGGAACCGGCATCCCCTCCCCTGAAGACGGCTTGCTGTCGCCCCTTCCTCGAGATTTGTTGTACCCGGAAGATTCGACAATAGCAATTGGAGACAGAGGATGGGCGGCGGAAGGATTTAGCCGAGGACCGATGATCGATCGAAGGTTGTTGCCCGCAGGAGGAGTAGCAAGAACAGGGGGACTAGGAGTTGGAACAAGAAGAACAGGAAGCGGGGGGGTGGGGGGCAGAGATGGAGGAGAAGGAGGAGGAGGGGGTAACGCAACCTGGATTTCTCCCATGTTCCGTCACAGGAGAAAAGTCAGCCGCAGCAGCAGTAACGGGAGCGTGGGCAGCTTTTGCCCGCCCAGCCCCACCCCAGAGTCACCCCCCCAAAAGAGCTTGGCGGCGGTGTTGGTGGCGGGGGCAGGGGATGGAGGGGGGGGGGGGGGGGGGGTCAGAGGAGGGGGCTAGTGGATTGGTGACCGGGCTGCAGAAGGTGTCCCGCCCGTTATCCTTAGACGAGGCAAGACAGCAGCGGCTGAGGCAGGTGGAGCACTTGGAGGTGCAGCAGGAGGAAGAGGAGGAAGAGGAGATACGACTGAAACAGGAGAAGGGGCAGCAGCAGCATCAGCAGCAGGTGGAGCTGGAGCGGCGGCAGCAGCAGCAGCAGCAGCAGCAACTCGAGCGGGAACAGAAGCAGAAGCTGAGGCTGAAAAAACCGAAGAAGCAGAAGAGGCAGAAGCAAGCCAAGGGCATGTTCTTCCACGGACCTTTTTCGAGCCCTCCCTCCGCCCCCCTTGCCCCAACCGCTCCCTCTGGAACTCCCACCCTTACCACAACCGCCTCCACCACCGCTACTTATGCACTCGATGGCGGCAGCACGACTTCCTCAAGACCGTCTGCTGCAAAATTCGTAAGGAGGCTTTCTGGTTCAGCGTTGCTGGAGGACTCTCGGGGGGGAAAACATCTCCGCACCGCCCCCCCGCCCCCCCCCCCCCCCCCCCCCTCCACTGCTTCCACTGCCTCCTCCAGGTCCCTCGGGGCGAACTCCAACCTTGCCAGTACTTGCACCTCTAAGTCACTACCGGCTAACTTGTTGACGGCTGATATTCTCCCCGCGGCTGTGGCTGCTGTTGGTAGAGTTGGTGGTAGTGGTGGTGGTGGTGGTGGTGGTATCACGGGGTTACCATCAGTGTACCCCCCATCCATTCCCTCGGCATCCCTTCCCTCGGACCACCACCCTCTAACTCACTCCTCGGCACCAGCACTGCACCCATCTTCTTCTTCCTACCACACCCCGCCCTCCCACCCCTCCCTTGCGCAGGCCTCCGCCCTAGTAGCCTCTAGCCTCGCTACAACTGCAATTGCAGCCTCAGAAGTCACTGCCGCCTCCTCGGCGCATCCTACAACGCCCCCTACCGGGGCTGGCTCCCAAACCACCCCTCTGAACGGCAAGACGGTCAAAATGGAATCGCCGCGCCCACCGGGGAGACCTCCCCACGCCCACCGCCGCAACGTGCGACTTCGGCGAGTCTTGTCGAGGGTGGAACCGGCCGATGCCTCCGGGGACGAGGGGGAAGGGGAGGCGGGTGGGGGGGGGGGGGGGGGGACGGGGGCATACTTCACCCGTCGGCTTGGGGGTGGCATTGGCCTCGCGGGAGGGTGGGGGGAGGAGAGCGGGAAAGGATTTTGGGCAAGGAGTCATCTTGGAATGGGGATCGGAGGAGGAGGAGGAGTAGGGAGAGGGGAGGATAGGCGAGGGTTTTCTGTGAGTCGCCAGATTGCGCCGTATGGGAGTGGTGCGGGCGGCGGCGGTGGTGGTGGCGGCAGTGGTGGCGGTGATAGCGGGGTGGTAGCCGCGGCAGGAGGAGGAGGAGGAGGAGGAGGAGGAGTAAGAGGAGAAGGAAAAACAGGGGGGGTGGGGGGAGGAGAAGAGGGAGAAACAGGGGGAGTGGGAGAAGAAAGAGAATCACGGGGAGTGGAAGAAAGAGAAACAGGGGGAGTGGGAGGAGGTGCAGGAGGAGCTGGAGAAGGAGCAGGAGTATCGGGGGTAGGAGTTACTGGTGCAGCAGCTGCGGCGACGCTGGCGCCGCCCTCCTTATGCTCCACTTTCTCAACGCCTTCCACACCACTTTTCAAGCAGCATCAGCGGGGGCAGGGGCTGCAGTACTCCTCCCCTTTACCCCTGACCCCCCCGCTAGCTCCGTCGCCACCCCCCGTCTTTGCCTCCTCCTTTCCCTCCAAGACAGCGTCCGCAGCAGCAGCCGGAGCTCGTGCTTGAGCAAGTTGCATCGGCCGCTGATTTCGCCGGGCTTGCACAGGACGCTCTAAATTTCCCCCCTCCTTCGGCCACTGGAGCCCTGTTCGGCGGCGCAGACGGCGGTGCTGGGGGTGGTGTTGATGACGGTGGTAGTGATGGTGGCGACGAGGGGGGGGCGGGGGCAGGAGAGGGAGAGGAACGTGAGGGTCGAGATGAGAGAGGAGAAGGTGGCGCCGATGCTGACGATTATGTCAGTAGCAACAGCACCGACAGGGGCAACAGCAACACTGCCAGCAGGAACAGCACCAACAACAGTGGCATCAGCAACGTCAACAACGGCAACAATAATCGGTTGGACTTGACCTTCAACAGCGGCGGCGGTGGCACCGGTGACACCGGTGGCGACGACGACGACGCCGCCAGCAACAACAGCAACGAGGTCAATGAGGCCGTCTCTCTCGCCGGCCGCGCCGCCGTCGAGCAGCTCTCGGCCAGGAGGAAGTGCGGGGGGAGGAGCGGTGGCGTCCTTTTCTCCAGCGCCAACCGCAATACTGACACCACCACCCTCACCCCCTCCGACCCTGACGACCACCACAACCACCCGGCCCCACCCTCCATCTCCTCGTTAGATACAAGCAGTGGTCGCGGGTTTTTCCTCTGGTCGGCTAAGCGGGACGTTCGAGTATCCCCGTCGGCGCTTACCAATCCAGGGTCGATAGTGGCGGGAGTGTCCGGCCCGGGGTCACTATCGGGTCCAGGCACGGGGGGTTTGGACGAGGGTTTCCTGACTGCGCGTGGAGGGGGGTGCGGCGAGGAGAGGACATTTTTTGCTCCTGATCGCGCGCTTCCCTCGCAATACACGGGCACGCTTTTTGCCGCTGCTGGTGGCAGTGGTGGTGGTGGTGGAGGAGGCAACGCAAGAGGAGGAGGGGGTGGTAGTGGTGGTAGTGATGTTAGTGATGGAACTAGCGGAAACAAACCTCTTCGTAGCGGAGGCAAGGCGGGTGAAGGAGGAGGAGGAAGAAGCGGAGCAGCGGGCGGGGCAGGCGTTGAAGGCGGAGCTGGAGTGGGAGCAGGAGGGAAAGGCGACGGGGGGGATAACTTCGACAGATACAGGGTGTTCTCGGGTGCTCATCCCCTTTTTTCTTTCTCCGGGTATTTGCCTAGGTCCTCCAACGCTAAGAGTGGTTTGACGGGGTTGCCTGCCGCGCCGCGAAAGCGAGGCTCCGGAGCAGGTACGTTTTATAGTGCGTATGGCAGTGGTAGTGGTGACGATGACGAGTTTTGGTATAAACGGGACTCGGTCGAAGAAGTGGGGGGCGCGGCGGCAGCAACGACGCCATCAGCTTCGTCGGGAGCAGCAGCAGTATCTCTAGCACCGCCAGCACTGGCAGTAGCATCTGCACCAGAATCACCGGTCCTCGCGGCTCATGGCGGGTTCAGGGGTGGCGGGTATAGCGCACACGAGTGGGAGGTCGACGACACTATGTTCGTGCACGCGGGATCTAAAAATACAGCGGAACCTACCGTTTACGGGAAAACCGAAAATGCGGCGCAACTGGTGGTCCGCGCGGGAACCCAAAACGCGGCGCAACTGGCGGTCCACACGGGAACCAAACATGCGGCGAAAGTAAATCTCCACACACACACCGTAGATGAAGCGGAATTTGTCGCCCACTCGGGAGCACAACTTGCGGGGGGAATGGGTGAAATGACTGGTGGAGAGGTGACCGCTTCATCGACCATTTCGTCGACGGTTACGACGGTTTCGTCCGGGACCGATCCGTATCCTTATCCGTTTCGATATCCGTATCCTTACGCTTACTCGGACGCGGCTGCCGCAGCAACAGCGGCCGGGAGAGGAGTGGGAGGGTCAGGGGAAGACGGTGGGGTTTGCGACGCCCACGAGGCAGATGTGTTGGCGGAGGCGGCGCTCGAAGCTGTGCTGGAAGAGTTCACCGTGGATCACGGGGAGGAGCACGACGAGGAAGAGGGGGAGAGAAGGGCGTCAGGGGGCAGCAGTTAGTGGCCGTGGAGGGAATCAAAGAGGTGCGTTTCTGCTTTTTTGTTTTGTTTGAAATTTATTTTGTATTACGAGTCCAGCAGGGGTATTCGGAGAAAACTAAAAACGACACGCCGCTTTTGGTTTGGTCTCAGGTAGGGGGGCGGAGGGGGGGGGGGGGGCACTAAAGTCGATTATTTTTTTTCATTTGAGAAACGATCATTCTCTGTGTCCGTTGAGAAATTTCACCACTCTGGTTTGCTTCTTATTTTGACCTTAGGAAAGGGTTTCCAGTTCATTTTGAATCCTTCGAAATGCCATATTATTCTCTGCGACGTTGACGAGGGGCTCTACAGACATACTGTAGTACGATAACTGCGGCACCAGCCGCTGCTTGCTGTCTTCAATCACGATGCCAGGACGCAAGAGTTCCCCCCCGCAGCCAGCTGGCCGATGCTCTAACTAGGGATGTACATCAACTCAATATCACGTGTTGATTGTCATTATTTTCGTTGATTAATTTCAAATAACTTGATGTGATTAATTGCTGCTGATCGTTGGTTATATATCAACTATTCATGATGAGTTGAGTTTTGAGCTTATTGTAGTCTTGACTTGTTTTTTTTTTGAAAGAAAAAGATTTTGTGATGTAACCGTAAGAATATGCCTTCGGCGCAACCAAAATGGATATATCACCAGCGGCATCTTCCGCACGACGAGACACGAGACATGGCAACGCTAGCCCGCAAGTATATCTTGCGGTTCAAGCGTCATCTGCCGCATCCGAACCCGTCTCCTCCGTAGGCGGAATTGCCATTTCCACGAAACGCAATCGTCTGGGTGAAGAAAGGGTAGGAGATATAATTTCCCCTGATAAAAACGCATGGAGCACAGACTGTGATGGTAGATCGTGTTGCTGCCGTATCCTGAAGCACTACCCACCACCACCAACCAGGTCGTAGGGTGTCTGGTAGCTGCTGCTTGCAGCGCGGGTAAGAGTATCGGCAATCTAGCGTGCACGCCATTCGTGGCATCGAAAACACGCGAATGGTCGCAACCTACCCGGGACACGTACTGTTGGATGGGTATTGTTGAGGCTTACGTGATTTCGATGCCTTCTTGTAGTGGAACATTTCTCCTGTTTGCTGTTGAACGTACTATCGTCGCATTGTACGGTACGCTACACGTGAGAGAGGGTGTGGGGGGGGGAAATGACGCCGTGCATGAGCGAAATAAGATGCCATTCACGCAGCTGGCTCCGGAATCTGTGAAATAATCGGTTGAAAACCATCAATAATCATCCAATAATCATGATTAAGGCGTGTAGTTGATTGGGTTGATTTTGATCAACTCGATATCATGATTAAATCAACCCGATTTGGACAAATTAATCAGCAACGAAATTAACGCCGAAAAGAGTTGATGTACATCCCTAGCTCTAGGCTGAGTCCCCCGATGGTAGTAGACCATTGACACACTCCTCGTAAGCTCTAAAGTCGTTACCAACCAATCGCAAAATTGAGTAAAAGTATAATACTGTTCTGCCCACACCATGTGTTGCCGCTCCGTTCCATTCACCCTCGAAGGAAGAAAGGGCGGGTGGGCGGGAGAAAACGACCGCGATAGCCCAGCGTCTAGGCCTATTCACACCAACAGCAGGCAGTGTCGTGCCGTTCGCCCGTGTGCGTGTATGCTCACGTAGCTACGAGCGAGACACTGGGGGCAGACGAATAGACTTGCTCCGTCGCATGCATGTTGGTGTATACCTTGTTCTAAACGTTCCGTCGGTGTGCCCTTCCGTTCGCATGATAATCAATTACCAGGTATGGATTTCGATGTCCACTGATAAATCCACATAACTATTGCCTCTCTCACTCATGGTTCACTTCATTTTTTGTATCCTGCTGCGACGTTGGGAAGGGACTCTTCTGGCATAGTACAATAACTGCGGCTTCGGCCGCTGCTTCCCGTTTCCTGTCATGATGCCAGTACACAAGAGTTGCCTCCCCCAGCCAGCTGGCCGGGGCTCTAATATACGCAGTTTCGGACGACCGAGACCCCTAATGGTAGTAAACCATCGATACACACCAACTCCGAGGTCGTCTCGAGACTGCGGGGTTCGACCCCACACAGTACCCTGGCCTGGGTGCCTTTGCCCGATATTCCCAGTCCCTGCTATTAATAGTTTACGAGATACTATGCCTGCGTCCTCCTGGTTATTCCGGTTGTACACCTTGGATGATGGTGGCGACTTCCATCTACTCTCTCTGAGTCACCCTCTGCGACATCTCCCCCCCGCCGCCACCGTAGTGGCTGTGACAACCTTGCAGCGAATGGAGGGTGACTACCCCGAGATCATCCTGCTTGTTCTACAACCTGGCGAAGTGCCCCGAGGGCCCCTGTGCATACCCACGCCCTAACTTCGTCATCATACGGATACGACGACAGTGGGGTGCTGTCTGGCAATATCGAGTAACTCGACAGCAGCTCTACCATAAGAGCGACGGCACCGCCGCCTGCTCCAACCCCGGAACGTGCTTCACTGGTGTCGTCGCGTGTGCGCGTAATAATCAACCCTAGTTGTGCTTGGGCACGCTTGCGGCCTCGGGAAGAAACCTCGATGCTAGTGACCTGGTGCCACTGCAACGAGCCCAGCTGCTGCTCCCCCCGCGTATAGCGTAACATCCCGCCTCGTTAAGCAATGTACGGATTTCACCACCCCGGACGCGGAGGCCGAGATTCCGTCCGACCTCGCCACGAAAACAAGCAACCTAGCGCGAGACCTAGCGCGAGACACATCCATAGAACGCGGCCGCCCGGACCCCATGACGGGGGGACAGGCACTGTCCTTCTAACGTGTCCCATGAGATCGCGCGGCTAACTCTTTTGGGAATACCGGCGGCAACGTGCGACCGTACGACCACCTTCAGCGCGCGTTGCATTAACGGCGACGATGTGGTCAATTCCATCTGCACATCGACGTGATGGGAGTGTAACACTGCTACTAGCGTACTGGCAATAGTACTGACTTGGTTGTCCTCCGACGCACCACTCCAGGCGACAACCTCATGTAACTGATTTTTCTCCATGGCGGAGTCTGTTGCGTCTAATTATTGGGCTTGCCCTATCAACCCTCCAAAAGCGGTTCAAGACCGGAAACCTGACAAACAAGCCTTTTTAGACGAAGGCGCAAGAGACTGACTGATGGGCTGGCTGCCAAAACTCCTGAACACAGCTCGACGCCTGCTGGCCCCATTTCCTGCCGGCGCCAAGCGACATCGGACCGGAACGCGCGGAGCTTATCGCCAATCGCCTCCGACTTCCACTGTCCGAATGGAGTTATCTGCTCCAGCGATATGTATCGCGTCAAAGCACCTCCACTGCCTACCTCCAATAATCTCAACCGACGCATGACTGCCCCCGACCGAGGTTCCTTTCCCCACCCCCCAGCACTTCAAGACCCAGTGTACGGCGGATGTATTATCCTTCCGCATGAAGATATTGTCCCGCGCGTAACTAGGGTGCATGTTCGACTGCTCGACGAACAATCCACGCCGTTACGACCATGCCGAACAGCTTGAGTACGTTAGTGGACAGATCGTGCCAGCCGCAGTTTGTCGCCCGCAGTCGTGTGCGGACATGATAGTCAAATCGAAGCGACACCACATGCCGGACCCAGGCTCGGGCCCAATAAAGAAGCACCCATGGGTTCACCGGAAGCGTCCGACCACAAGGTAAACGCGGGCGACTTCATGTACCCGATACAAGGGGGCAGCAAAGCGACCCACCCGCGGTATCAATATTCCGCCAGTGCCCACACAACACCACTTTATGCTATGACCAAAATTTACGAGGAGAAAGCAAAGCGGGGTCCAGTTGGCATTATTTTCCAAACTAATAATATTCCGACGGCTGCACCTCAGACGGGCATCTATAGCACCGACCACCGGGCCACAACTGCAGTCCACCGACATCCCGTCATCTACGCAATGCGGTCCTCGCTCCCTTTTTGTTCCTGATGGATATGATTGTACTATAGCTAGAATATGCAGGAGACGTACAGAAAGAGAACGCAAAGCTCGTACAACAGCTGGAAACAGTACAGATGACAGCGGCTAAGAAAACACTAGGATGCTCGAGTACGACGAGTAATACAGAATTAAGAGCAGAACCGGGAATGTACCCACGTAGGACAAATAGAAACGCGAGAAAGTTTAATTGAAAATTTATGTATATGTATAAGATGCATGCTGCTCTCCGGCGGCCGAGGGTTATTTCTCGCACTTCTGGCTGCGGGGCATGCAAGGAGGCCGTGGGTACATTTCGACGCATGTCTTGATCCCGGCCGAGCACCGTGGCGGTGCTCGAGGCATTGAACGTCGCTGAGCTGGCTCTAAAAAACAAGGGATTGCTTTCCGGCTCGCCGAGCCGAGTAGGTGACATGGAAAACCCCACTTTTTTTTGCATAAGTAAATAGCCCGCCACCCTCGAACACTTTTTTAAGCCCCCTCTGCTGTACATATGTTTTCAACCTTAGCAGAAGAAGTAACAGCACCAGCAGCAGACATACAGCAGCAACAGCAGTACACATCTGTCGGCGGTCTTATCTATTGTACCAAGCCCTTTGACGGGTGTCCACCTAACACCGAGCATGTTCGTGACCACAAAACTGCCTCCCTCCGTCCGCCTATAGCTGGGAGACATTGTTCACATTGGCCGACTACCGATACGACGAGCTGTGTGCACTTCCAAAAACGAAGAATTTTCTCTGATAATTTTCTCTGCGTTGAAAATCTCAAATCTCAACAAATTTGAAATCGCCCGCCTTTTTCTTGTTTGATTTTTTACCAACCTCAGCAGCAGCAGGTACAGCAGCACCAGAATACGTCTCTCATATTTGTGTAGCCCTTTGACGTACACCACACACCTTGCACCGAGCACGCACGTGACCACAAAACTGCCTCCCTCGGTCCGTCTACCTGGGGGAAATTGACACCAGATATTTACTCTTGTATACCTGGTATGTAGATATCATACCACCATGGTAGTGAGTTGTCCAGTCGCACGCTCAGCAGCGGGTAATCGCACCGGCGGGCAATAACCACAGAGCCAGGCTCATTCTGCCGCCCGTCTCCCTCTACCCCCCGTCTCGGTGTGCATCTGGCATAGTAATAGTAGTTGTGGTAGTATATTAGTGGTAGTAGTACAGTAGTAGTATACTAGTACGTAGTAGTATTTAATAGTAGTAGCAGTAGTAGTGGCAGTAGTGTTATAGTAGTAGCAGTAGTAGTATTGATACTGGTAGGTGTCTGGTACAGTGGTGCTGTTGTTGCCGCGAGTCTGCTGCTGTAACCATGAATACATTATACTGCTTTTAACAGTCATCAATTTTAACATAGAAACATTTCATGACAAGTGTACATACTTTTTTGGTGATGCCCTCAATCGTATTTAGGCCCGTCGCTGCCTATTTATTGATGATATTAGTGATGTTAGAGTTCTACTGCTGTTGCCACGAGGCAGCTGCTGTTGCCGTGAGTACTTACTTGACAGTCATTATACTTTTTCGTGACGAACAAAAGCACTTATTTTTTTTATCGCGCCCCAACCGTACGTATGCCTGTACATGAATAAATACATTAAAACTGCTTGCAACTACGAAATACTTCGTAATAGTGATGTTTTTGGTTATTTGGCCTTTCTGTATTATTGACGCTGTTTTGCACACGCAGGTATAGAATTCTGAAGTAGTTAGTATACCTGGTAGTATGTAATACTTGTAGTTGTACTATTAATATTAATAGTAGCCCACGGTACTGAGTGCATGTTGCTTCTATTAATGCCTGTCCAATAGCAGTAACCGTACTATAAGTGGTAGCTATCGTCGTGATCGTTGTGGTGTCCGCTATTGCTGTTGCCGTCAGCGTGCTGCTTCGACTTTGCCGATAATAGCAGTAGATGCCGTCAACCGTGTATAAGACGTAGCCTGTACACTTCCAAAATCTTAATAGTTGTAGTAGTATAGTATTTTGTAGCGTGCATGCTGCTTCTACCTTTAATACAGCAGTGCATCTATATCTGCGTAGTAGAGGTAGTGGTGTTTATTAAGAGTAAAAGGAACAGTATAGTAGTTATACCCCCAAATCAGGGTACCGCTTGCATGCTACGTTGCCGTTGTATGAAAGTTAGTACTGTAGTAGCAGTAATAGTACTCGTAGTAGGTACGAAGTAGAGTAGTTTTTATTCATGCTGCTTCTACCTGTACTGCATCTACGTATTACTGGAAGTGGTGTTGGGGCAGTAGTCATGCTGATAGCGCTATATGGGAGAAAGTCACAAAAGAGCGAGCCGGAGAAAGGTGGAATAACGTACTCCAGAAAATATGGAAGGTTATAGGAGGAAACCAAAAGGACGTGATGTCCATAGATAAGTTTGGAGGATACAAGACAGAAGTAAAACAAAGGATAACAAGAAAGGAAAGGCCGGCGCTAAGAAATAAAGTGAAATACGGTAGACACTAGTGATGTACGAGGGGTTAAGGGAAGGCATAGGAATAAAAAGGTATTTGGACGGCCCAATGAACTTCTCGAAAACGCTAAAACTGCAATTTCGTGTAGGGGACCTGAACCTGCCAGAAATAAGAAAGAGGTATCGCAGTACTCGTAGCCGGTAGGAGGGAGAAGATGCACAGATGTGCCCTTACGGCAGAGCAATAATGTAGAACCTATACAGTGGGAAAATATGAAATGTGCAATGGGAAACGGGATGTTTTACGAGGTGAGAAAATTGGACGAATGTGACACACTAGATAGCAGCGAGAAAGCGATCGCTATCCTAGGAGATAGATGGTGGCCGCAGGCGGTGAAACAGGAAGGGGATGAGCCAAAAGTATGTATGTAATATATTGAGACAACGCATCGAACGCCCAACTGTTGGGGGGGGTGTCTCTATTAGGAGTAGGAACGGTGCTTCGTCTCGAAAGGGATGCGTGGTCAAATGGTTAAATGACTAAGGCAAGCAAAAAATGAGTGCGCCACCCCCTATTATATATAGGTTGGGTTCGCGTCGATTTGCAACGACACGGTGAAACATGCCGCCCACTACTTGAACTGAACAACCAGGGTACCGCTTCTTTTTTCTTCCTTTTTTTTAGCGGTCGGTCACAGCTAGTGGTCGAGATACATCATTTTTACAAAGGTAAAGAACCTTCGCTCCGCACAAGGGGAATGATCGTATCGCGTAGTGTTTATTGTAAGGCACCCAAGAGGCAGTTACATAGTACTCCCATGGCTATTTTTGGAAGTTTATACACCGAAATTTAAACTAAATCATTGAGGTTGTCATCCATATGCAAGTCCGCCTCGCAAGCGGCTCTTGGTAGGATGCGGCTCACCCGTCATGCGACTCGCTGGGCAGCTCACGGCGCTTCGCGCTCGGTGCAAGCAATGTCTGCCTCGTCCACCCTCTTCGACCCCTTGCTCTGGTGTAGCCAGCGTCAATTCGTACCATGGTGGAGGAACGGCGATTTAGGATCCGCGCGCCGGCGCAAGCCAAGGGATGCGTTGTTATGATTGCAGGACAGTTGTCGCCGGCGTTTGGTTTGTGCGTCAGCACTACGGTAATACATAACGTTATGGTGGAATGGCACGCACACTATTTTGAGGCGCACATGTATAAGCATTTGGGACGAGGGGCGAGTGCCGGTGCGCCGGTACCGGCAACGGGGCCTGCACGGGCATATACTCCCATCAGCATCGACCAGCTATTTTTGTGACACATTTGTGTATCCTCTGTGGTATGTTTATCGTGAATAAGGGACGAGGGGCGGGTGTCGATGGGCCGGCGGCGGCAAGGGCACAATCACCGACACAGACTCCACTCAACGTCGATCGCTTATCGCTACCAAGGGATGAGGGGGAAAACGCCGGCACGCCGGCGCCGGCAACAGGGCATGCACCCGCCCATATTCTCATCAACATCGACCGCGGTTTGGTGCACCGGCACTGCATTTGTTGCTGTACGTGTCCTTGAAGTGCACTGCCCAAGACTTCATAACGTAGCATGGTGGGAAGGAGGGCAGCAGGGCATGCACCGGTGCCTACTCCCAGCCCTCACCAACCGCTTGCTGGTGTACCGGCACAACATTTTGTTCATATGCGTATTAGTGTATGGTACATAGGTATCGTTATTGAGGAACGGGGGGCAACTGCCGGCACGCCGGCGCCAGTCTCGGGACATACACCGGCACTCACTACAAACATCGTTCGCTGGCTCGTGCATTGGACCAGCATTTTGTGGTACGTGTATGCATCATTCTATGGTATATTTGTTTAATTATTGAGGGACGAGGGAAAAATGCCGGCGCGCGCCGGTGCTCACAACGGCACACATTCTAACCAGCCGATGCAACCGCACGGCATTCCTGTTGTCGCTCACTTTTATGGTATATCTACAGCAAGCAACTCAGGGGATGGAGTCCCACTTCCGAAAGGCCGTCTAAGGGCCTAGAAACCTACCCGGATCTTCGTATTTTTAGCTGCAAAGATTTTGCTCTTCTCGCTTCTTGCCGCAACTGCAACTGTTACAGCACACAGCAGTGCTGCTCGAGCTCCGGCTGCTCGAGCTGCAGCAGCAAACTAACAGCAACAACAGGAGTACGAGTGCTCTGCTCGAACGAGTGTTGCTCGAGTGTCGCTGAGTGCTCGTGTGCCCGTGGCTGCTTCGCCACGTCGTGCTCGTGTTCGTCTCGCGCTCGTTGTGCTTGAGCAATGGAGTGATCGTTGTCCCGTGTTTTTTTTTGCGGTGCAATAGGCTTGGAAACCTACTGATCATGCTCGTGCGCTCAAGTGATGCTCGGGCAGTACGCAGCAGTACAAGAACAGCAACAACAGGCGTACGAGTGCTGCTCGAATCGAGCGTTGCTCGAGTGCTGCTGAGTGTTGCTGTTGCTGCTGCTGAGTGCTCGTGTGCTCGTGACTGCTTGGCCAAAAAGCGTGAGAAAAGGCTGTATCCAACACGTACATACCTGGTAGCATTTTTTTTTAGTATCTCGGTGCGATTCATCATTTATCGGATCTTTGTACCACGTATTGCGTTGCGTGTAATAGCCAAGTGACCTCTGCCCGTTGTACAATGTGCTCGTGCTACACGGTTTGCCTATTATTCTGCTGCTCCTGATGTTGCTGCCGCTACTCCTACTGTACACACCATCGCAGTATTATACAGTAGCTGCTACTACTGCTGTTGCTAGCACAGATTTGTTTTCTTGCTGCTACCCTCATTTTTATTTTTGCCCGTGCCACGCGGTTGCTTATCTTGCTGCCCCTGTTGTTGCTGCCGCTGCTGCTGCACAGTGCTGCGCACAATCACGGTATAGCTGCTACAACTATTAATACTGTTGCTGTTGGCGCCTTTTCTTGCCGCTACTTGAAGTATTTTTTTGCCCGTGTCACACGGTGGCTTATCTTGGTGCTCATGCTGATGACGCTGCTGCTGCACACTGCCACGGTATAGCTACTACTGCTGTTGTTGCTGGCACAGGTTGCTTTCCTTGCTGCTACTCTTAGTTTTTGTGTCCGTGCGACTGATGTTTTTATCAAACCCTGGCTGTTTCGTGCACCAGAATGTTTTGTACCGGGTGTTGCGTTGCGCGTGTATAATAAGGTTGTCCATCAACTATTTTCGAGCTTGATTTGTTTTGACTGATTCTTTGATCTTCCCGACGAAACATGTGCACTTCATGCAGATCATACAGATCCAACCCGGTGAAGATGTACAGATCACACAGACCAAGATCCCACTCAGGTACACACCTGCCAAATATTACAGATCCTGCAGGTCATGCAAACCCACCGATAAACATATGCAGATCATGCAGATCGTACAGACCCCATCCCGGTCAAGATTAACATATCAGATAGATCACATATAATCCACTCAGGTAGATCATACAGATCCTGCAGATCACACATATGCACAGAGCACACAGATCGAGTTCCCACTCAGGTACACATGTGAGAATATCTACCTCGTACGGACCCCATCCCGGCTAAACATGATGTAAATTTTATAAAGTATCCAGATTTACAAATCCTGTAGATCATACAGAAATACTGCAAGTTCCCACTCAGGCACACACGTGTGAAATATCTACCTCATCATATAGATACCACCCGGTAAATATGTACAGATCACACACATCAACCTCCCCCTCAGGTACACACCTGCCAAATATTACAGGTCCTGCATATCATACAATTTCTGCAGGTCATGCAAACCCACCGATAAACATGTGCAGATCATGCAGATACAGACCCCATCCCGGTCAAGATGAACAGATTATACAGATGACACAGATTGCGCTCAGTTAGATCATACAGATCCTCCAGATCACACATGTGTACACATCATACATATCCTACAGATTACACATAGGTACATACCACACAGATCAAGTTGCCACTCAGGTACGAATGTGTGCAATATCTACCCCATACAGACCCCATCTCGGCTAAATATGATATGAACAAGTTTGAAGTATTCATATTTCACAGATCCTTCAGATCATGAAGAAATCCTGCAAGTTCCCACTCAAGTACACACGTGTGAAATATCTACCTCGTACAGACCCCATCCCGGCTAAACATGCTGAAACAAGTGTGAAGTATCCACATTTTATAGATCCTCCAGATCATACAGAAATCCTGCAGGTCATAGGTCCTGCAAATCGTACAGACCGCATCCCGGTTTAAATGCACATATCATACACACAGATTCCATTTAGGTAGATCATACAGATCTTGCACATCATACAGATCCCACCCGGTAAAGATGTACAGATCACACAGATCCCACTCAGGTACACGCCTGTGAAATATCTACCTCATACAGACCCCATCCCGGCTAAACATGCTGTAAACAAGTGTGAAGCATCAAGATTTTACAGATCCTCCAGCATCATACAGAAATATCGCAAATCATACAGATCCTGCAGATCATACAGATCATGCAGACCCACCGGTAAAAAAATGCATGCATATTATGCAGATCGTACATACCCTATCCTGGTGTACAGATCATACAAATCACACAGATTGCACTCAGGTAGATCTTACGGATCCTGCATATTATACAGATCCTGCAGATCAATGACACCCACCGATAAACATGTGCAGATCATGCAGATCGTACAGACCCTATCTCGCTCAAGATGTACAGATCAGGCAGATTGGACAGATCCCATCCCGGTTGAAATGTACTTCATTATACAGATCACACAGATTCTACTCAGGTGCACATCTATGAAAATTGTAACCACACAGATCCCCTTCAGGCTAAACATTTGCATGTCATTGAGATCAACCAGATCCCACCTGGCACACAGGTGCAAATGATACGGAACGTACACGTCTTTCCAGGCAAACAAATTGGAGTGTGTAGATAATAGATTGTTCAGATCATGCAGAGAGATCCTCCGCATCATGCACACATGGCATTCAGATCATTCCACTCGGCGCGCAAGTGCAATCATAAAGCCCAAGCAGATCTCACCGCCAAAAAAAGGGTGATACATCTACATTATACTAATCCTGCAGATCGTGCAGATCCCTCAGATCATGCAGACCCACCCACGCAAGGCTATTCATCAATTAATCACGGTACATGTAGATCCTTCAGATCATGCAGACCCACCCACGGCTATTCATCAGTTAATCATGGTACATGTATGTTCGATTAAGATGTGTAGTTCATGCAGATCGTACCGACTCCACCCGGTAGAGGTGTTCAGATCATCAAGGATCACACATCTATCGATGATACAGATCCCACCCAGGCGATAAATACCTGGATAATACAATCCCGTCAATTTCCTGCTGAGTGCTACGCTTTCCTTTGAGCAATACAGTAGTCCATGCCTCCTGTACGCCAAGACGTGCGAGAGCATCGAAGACTAGACTACTACTCTTCGCTTTTAGCAAATATTACAGTACTACTGCAACCCATGACTCATTTTACTCCGAGAACATTTTTACTCAAACGAGAGGTGCAAGGGTTTTACCTGCGTCTCCCTTTTCAACTTGCAACACCCCCCGGATTTCATGCCACCCACATCCCGAAGGGGAACCTTCTATGATATGTACGTATTGGCTGTAAACGCATCTTAACGAATGATACCTGGTAAATTATTTCACATTGATACGAGGACGCACGACCGATCGTTCCGACTTATCTCGGTAGCATCACTGATCGCCTGACCATACAGACAAGGCTTCTGTACGACGAGTGCGATTCGATTTTTCACTGTTCCGTCGGTTCCAGTCGTATATTCGTACGAGTATGCATCCGTTTCTTCTGCCATACATAGAACTACTTACAGATATCTCACTCTCTGAGCGTGCTGGGTTGGTACGTCCCTGGCCTCTCAGAGCTCTCACTTGGGAATCGCCTCCTTTTATTACTTGCCGGATCTTTCCAGCGGTTCTTTGTTTTCTCCATTTCTCTTTGCACTTTCAGGCCGGATCTTATTCAGTTTTTTTTTAGTGAATGAAAAAGGCAGGAAGTCTGATTTTTCGCCGGCAAAAAGCCACACCTGATCGGTGCGCCATGTGCCGTCTTGTTTTTGGTTTTATTTCATGGAGAAAAAAAAAGAACAGCACCGAGATTTGAACTCCACGTACGTGGACCACGACACGAACGAGTCGTTCACGCCGGGTTGGGCGATCAACCTTCACCACCAGCTCCTCGAAAGAAGGAACGGAATGTGGAGCCTCCTGGGGAGCTGCGTAAGGGGTTTGCTAGTCGCTGGACCAGCAAGGGGCTCTCGCTCTCGCGGAGCATGAGCTGCTTGCGGCCGTCGTAGTCAGAAAAAAACCCCGTTAGATTGTTTCGATACTGCTGTAGTCTCGTCCTTTTCGTCTCCAAAGTTGCTTTGCCTAGAGCAGCTGCAGTAGGCGGCTGGCTGCAAGGGACGCGATGGTGGCCAAGGTATTGATGCCCTCTCTCTCCGTAGTGACCGATGCACAAGTGCTGGAGCCCAGCTGTGTACAAGAGTAACCAAGCATGTAGCGTCGTGACCCATCATGAGACCATTCTGTAACCTATATAAAATTGTACAATGCCCCCAAGGTCTTGTGCAAAAGCAAAATTCATCGCGTTCAAAGTTGATCAGAAAAGTCTGTCAACAAAAATCCTTTCATGGAATTTCATGAGTGACAAAATCTCGGAGCAACATTTTTTCCTTCAAACAGGCCCCATAAGACGTGATTTTGATAAAAGTCTGATCAGAAACGGGACCAGATACCCCGAAGCCTCCGTAAATAGCCATATAATCACCTAAAAAAAAAATGCATAAGATCTGGCCTCAGTCCTTTTATTCTTTTTCTTCTTTTGTTTCGTATGCGTGTGTGTACTCGGAGCACGGCACCGCGGGCGAGCCCGGCATCGTCGCGGGTGTCAGCGGGTGCTGGAGGGTAGAAGGGGGGGTTGCAAGGAGCGCGGTCACCGTTCTCGTGGCTAGGCGTTGCGTGTGCCTCGAGACACGAGGGGTGCATGAATGGGCTCTGCCTGGCCTCCATTTGTGATTTTGGTAGGTGTATGTACGAGTCCATAAGGGTCGTTCGGGATTGCAAGATAATATTGAAGCGGTGCTTATTTTTGCGACCGGGCTGAAGTTCAAAGGGAGAGCTACGCAGTCTGAGCACCAACATTGTCGAGCTGGCGAACGACGGCCACGGTGAGCACAGGGCTTCACGAGGGGCGGGCGACGGGGCTCACTGTGGCAGAGAGTGAGGAAAGCTTTACCCGGACCGAATCGGTAGCGAGGTCGTCGCGAGAGGGGCGGGTGGCGTGCGAGGCTGAGAGAGAAGCTCTGCTGTTCGATTTTTTTTTTTTGACCTGTGCAAGGTGTTCCAATCAGGCAGAAAATTATTACATGAGGAGACGGTTTTTTTCTTTCCAAAAAAATCGGTTTCATTTTCATTGTTTTCGCGGTGCTGCTGTGTGCCGTTTTGTGCTTTTTCGTACATACGGCACCCATATCAAAAGAAGAATATGATTATCCTACCTGGGGTATGTACGTACGTACGGCATGTGAGCGAGCGTAGCGGGCGGAACCGCCGACGACGCGAAGCGTATCTGGCGTCCGAGCTGTATCTGTTATCATGGCGGCGGGACCCTTGGCAATATCAAGTCGCCAGTTTGAAACTACAATCATAAAAAAAACTATATTCAATCATGGACCTCTGTCAGCTTCGCCTAACTTGATGTAATTTTCCTTCCAGCGCGAGCATAGCGGGCGGCGTAGGCCGCCCGCGGAGCGAAGCGCCTTGTATACTCTTACATTAGCACACCAGGTACGTTGGAGATATTTCGGGTCCTAGCAGGGTGGTGATTCGTCACATTATCATACCAGTGCTGTTTTTGTTGTTATTTTAAAGGACGTTGTAACATTGTACGCCCGTTTATGATCGATTATGCTGTAGACACCAAAGTTGTCCGGAAATATCACTTTCACCCCTTGACAGACAGCAACTTTGCCTAGACATGCCTTGACTTGACACTGAACTACTACCGAGTACGTTATGGCGTGGAACACTCACGTTGTAATGCAGTTTTGATTGCTTGTGTTGTATTTTGGTGCGCCCGTTCACGATCGACTCCCCTATTGGCGTTGGCAGTTGGTACTGGCACCGGAAGAACTTAGACACTGGCGCTATCCCCTGTTGGCACGTTGGTCTGGCACTGGAAAAACGTAGAACACTGGCGCCGTGTTGAATGCATCGATGCATTGCATAGAGTGCTGAGCATGCGCTTTTGGAGGCATACCGTTTATTTTTCCGAGTTCGTAATAAATGTTCAACATTGTGGGCTCCGATGGGTAGACTTTACTGGAGAGTTATGTGTGCGCTGGAGGCATGTCGTTAATACTTCCGATAAACTGCAGTTAACGACTATTGTGGGCTTCGGGCAATGTCGATCCGTGGGGAATATTTCCATAAGCGTTGAGTGTCGTGGGCTTTGATCTTGGAGCAGTGTTGGATGCGCGAAACATTGAACGAGACATGACGTGCATTGACGTCGTGGAGCATAGCGACACTGGCAAAGTTTTATGACCTGCCGTGTCCTCTTGGTGACGTTAGTTTTTCCGGGCAATCGTTGAGGTATATTGTGTGTAGAATACAACGAGGATTTGTTGGAGTGTGGGTTTTTGGCGGCTTCGACACACAACGTGTTATATTGTAGATTAATTTGACCAAGTACTCTTTGCGCGCTGTCTTCGTGAACGCATCGCGTTCTTTCATGTCATGTTCCTTTGCGGTGGTGCGCGATTTTTGGTGTTTTTTCAGCAGAACCAGTGAATAACAATCTTGATGCAAACAAAAAGTCAATATAACTTAAACGCTTCCCGTACGGCGCGATCAGCTCTCAGCCGCCATCATCGCTGTCAAGGACTTGGACTCGTTTCGACGATGCGGGCCGCGTCAGCCGCAGAACCTTGTCTGTGTGCGCATCAAATGAAGCACACGATGCATCTCATCTCTCTAAAAGAAAAAAAACATAGTTCGTTTCGGTACTTCCACCCGTCGACATCCAGCACACCCAGTCGGTGTCCATTCAGATTGCTGCTACTCCTACATAATCGTAGTATATCACCGGGCACTTCGCCCCATTTGTTGGAATATACCTGGTACGCTTTCCCCCCGCAGTGGGCCCTTCTCATACGGCACCTATAACACATACCAGGTACGCTGAACTGTCCCGGGTGACATAAGTATCAGATCCATAAGATAAGCTGTACGAGCCGGAAAATAAAAACGTACACTACGAACGGAATTTTGCCTCCGGGTATGTTCCCGAATTCCTCACGTACTATTTTTGTGCTTCATGGATGAATGGAAGCTTAGTGTTGATACACTAAGCAATACCAGGCACCAGGTATGTATTGTATCGCTTCCATCTCACTTCGCGAGCCCTTGGCATCGTCAACTGCCGTTTGTTGGCAGATTGTTTTATTGTGCCTGCAAGTCCTAGCTTCGTCGGCGGCCCTGACAAATAGGCCCAAGCACGCTGGCTTTTAGTGTCAGCAGCTGACAGCAGGCGACGATGCACAGCACGAGTAGCCTGGAGCAGGCGGGCTATTAGTGTTGGCACCTGAGGTGACATACACAGGGCAAGACGACGAAACCCCTATGTCCATCGTCAGCAATGTCACGATTTGCCCGCATTCCGTCACCACGGACAGCTGTGTCTTGACAGCTGTGACAGCGAACGAACGTACGTGCCAGGCATCTTCCCCAATAAATGTAGCAAACTCGGATTATTCTTTTTGAAACAAGACATGCGGGCAGAGCAGAACACCATAAAACTGTAAGTAACAGGAAAGCAAGAGTACGGGAGAGGGGCAAATTTGTGACCAAAGGCTCTCTTCGGTCTGCGGGCTGCTGCTGCTACTCTGCTGCTCCTGCTGTACTGGTGTGTCTATAATGCTTGCTGCTTTCAACGTTGTTTTATGTTCTTTTCTAGCGTTTTCGGTGTTTTCGCCCGCATTCCGTCACTACTGAAACTTGTGATTTGTTAACATGACAGCACACGTACGATGTATGGTTTACCAAGCAAACTCACATCGTTTTTTTTAAACCCGACATTGGGACAACGCAAGACAGAGCATAACGGGAAGGAGACAGGTCCTGCTCTGCTCTGTGCTCCTGCTCCTGTTACTGCTGCTGCTGGCGGTGCCAAGTGCTGTTGCTGGGGGCTTTGCTGCGAACGGCCAGATAATCTCCTCGGAAACTTCTGCTGACTCGAGACTACAGATTACGTGTGCTTTCGTGTTCTATTTTTATGATGTACCTGGTACGACAAACACACGTTGACGTATCATTTTGTCACTAATGTTTGGCCGTGCGAAAGTCGTCAGTCTTACTCCTTTTTGCTTTGTTTTCGGTTTGTTCTTGGCTCTCATCATCACGCACCGACTGCTATCTTATCTCTCCGCAGCAAAATATGTCACGAGAAAGCACTTTCACACGTTGGCAGACAGCAACTTTGTCTTGACATGCCTGGACTGACAGACACCAAACTACAAGGTGTTAGTCCGGAACCCTCGGGCCTTCGACAGGGTACATTTGGCCTTGATTGACATGTTTCCTGGCGTATTTGCTTGGCAGGTTGCTCCGCAGACTGCTGTGTTACCTGTATGATATACGTGTACGTTCCGGCTCCAATATGGCGAATACGTTATGAGTGTTTTACTCGTAAATTTACATTTTTGACACTGCTGCTTTGCTGTTGTTTCTCTGATCTGCCTGTAACAACGCCCTTGGTGACCCCGACGGAATAACGGGCACCGATGACGAACTCAGCGAGCGGGAGGCACGGAGAGGCGCCCTCCCGGGGACGGCTCGCTCTCTCCTTATGAGCGGGGACGGATCTCCCCGGAACTGAATTACGATAAACCAATCCCTGCTAATTTGATGACACTATTTCCACACTATTTTGAAGACAATGATTTCCACACGAATTCGAACACATATTTTCCACACTAAAATCGACATTTTTTTCAAGGAGTCTAGCTGAAGTTAAAAGTTGGATCCCCAAAACTCGTCGAAATCGAAAAACACTCAAAACTGGGCGAGATAGACGTTCCTGTGCTAAATCCAAGATAAAATGTTCCAAAAGACCTCAATCGCAAAAAACAAAATTGACTTATAAAAATGAGAATGGGTGTTTACGTCTACGAGGTAGTTCCGCGGCACGGCGCCCAACTGTCGAGCGCAGACACGTGAGTTCGAATCCCACCTGCATTGCGTTTTTATTTTTAGGTGGGTAATTTTATGTGTTTCAGAGCTACTTTTTGTTCGTTTTGGTTCAATTGTATGGGTTTGGGTATTACGTATTTAATCGTACAGCAGTACTTCGGCAAAGAGATGTGGGTGGGTCGATGTGTCGATGATTCGTGGGTGGGTGGGCGGGTCGGTGGGTCGGTCGATCGGTCGGTTCGCACGTGGGTGAGTGCCTTCTTCGTGCCTGTGGGTAGTGGCCTTGTTATTGTTTTGGTATTAACCGTTTTTCGTCCATTATTTCACCGGCCCCGTCCCGGCATACTTCAGCGTTCCACTGTTGGGCGTGGGAATGGATTCGTCTTAGACCTGAAAAATATCCAGTCTATTCGAGAAGCCGTCCAAAAGAAATCGGAAGAACAAATGGTGAAAACAGTCTGCCACCACCCTATTTACTTGGTTTTAGACAACATTCACGGTTGCGCCAAATACATTACCAGGTATATCTCCACACCTGGAAACGAATTGATGATAGCGTTCGACAAACACATGCAATCAAGAGAGAAAGAGGCTGTGATTGGTAACATTTGATATATATAAATATATGGCAGTTTTTTCCCGTCTGCTTCAATGGATGTATGCACGAAAACTCGATTTTTCAGGTGGTATTCGTATATTTCTCTCTAGGGAAATCCTATTTGACAGTACTAAAAAATCTGTTGTCAGCTCTTCCGCCAGGACTTGGCGCACACAGCAATGCAACCCGCGCTTGAATCCGACAATTAGCCGACAAGAAACTTGCTCCAAGAGTTGACCCTCTTTTGATGAGTCAATTGTTGATGGGAAAATCGACAAAGAATATGCCGAGATGAAAAAAAAGGACGTCCAGTCTTTATTTTATCGGGCAAACGGTGCCAGACACGAACGCGGCCGCACGCCGAGCGATTGCCATCACACACGGTGACATCGCCGCAGCGAAGACCATCTGTGATCGGGCCTTGATGCAGCCGGAAGCGAGTCACCCCTAGTGTTCAGTTGTAAACGCATCATTGTAGTCTCACGTAAAAAAACGATCTACGCTACAATCTCGAAGTCGGCTAAAGGGCTCGCGAAAATGATGACAGTCATCGTGACTGTCTTAGAAGCAGCAGGCCTCACGGTGTCGGAAAAGAAGACAGAGACAATGCTGCTACAAACACCAGACCAGAAAACCCTCGCACCACCGCTCGTCATCGAAGCAGCAGGCCAGAGGTATAAGCAGACGTCCCAGCTCTTACACCTAGGCGGCATTATCCGCGAAAACGCTGACCTCTCGCTCGAAATCGACCGACGGATCCGTCTCATGCGAATATGCCTCAAACTGTTCGGCCCGGAGCTGTATGATAGGACGACCGCCCCCCTTAGCCTGAAAGTCCGAATGCTGAAGGCCGAGGTGATTGAGACCCTGCTGTACGGGTGTGTGACGTGGACCCTCGGAACACTTTGCCAAGCTTCGAACGGTTCATCACCAAGTCCTGTTGCGAGCCATTGGCTTCCAGCGCCGACTTCGTACTGGCCATACCACCCTCTCGTACGCGAAGGCAGTCAAGATGACACGTTGCCCGAGCACCGGAAAGACCAGTCATAAACGGCGGCTCTTCTTCGCGGGGGGGTGGCACGGTAAAGCAAGGAGCGATTACCCAGTCGGGTAATGTTCGGGACGATGGCTGGTGGGGAGAACCCGAGACCTGGCGGGCAGTTTAAGACTTGGCATAAATGCGTAGTCAAAGACCTTAGGGAGTTCCGAGCCACCGAAGGGTCAACATAACTTGCCCCCTTGGTGTTTCAAGTTGAGACCACGCCGTGGTCCACTGCTGCAAAAAAGGCGGGGAAGTGGTACCGGGGGATCTTCGAAGCAGCCGAACGGTTCATGATGAGGTGGCACGAGGCTGAGGCTGAGCTGAGTAGGCAGCGCGGCGCATCCGCCGTGGGTGCTGTCCAAGGGAATGGGGGGAGGGGGGGGGCAACAGGAGGAGTGGCAGAAAACCCGACCAAGGGAATGCGGAGAGGGGGGGGGGGAACGGGAATAGAAGGGGAACTGCAGTGGACGAAAGTAGGAAGGAGATGGCAGACAGGGTAGCAAGGTACTGGGAAGACTAGGAAGTAGAACATGCCTATACTACTCGTGCCACCAACTGGTGCAGCTGGTTCGAACGTGGTCTTCCTTTGTATTCCTTTTGTTTTCATGTTTGTTTTTTTCTTATTTTTCATTTTTTCCTCAAGCTGATCCTGTGATTTTCATTTTATTTCTTTTTTTTCCTTTCTTCGATTGATAAGCCTTATTGAAGGAGTCGTGTGGCGTGGGTGGATGACGAGCCTGCTTTGCTTGTTTCGTAGTGTCTGACGCCGAGGTGCCGGGCATAGTTGACGAACGCTGGACGGAGGCGGCAGACACGATAGCAAGGTACCAGGCGGACTAGCAGGGAGAACCTGGCTGTGCTACTCGTACCATAAACTGCTGCGACTACCTGGAGGATGCTTCGTGCTTTGGTTTGCCTGTTATTTTCGCTTGGTTCTTAGGCTTACTCTGTTTACGACGAGTAGTGTCGTTTTTCTTCTTTTTTTTCAGCTCGTTCTTTTCTGCCACATCCCCTGCGGGGGTTTATTTTTCTGTTTGGATTTGTCTTCGTTGTTTTGTTTTTTTTCTTTGTTTCGTTTCGTTTCTGTATTTCATGGAATGTGTATGTCGTGCCTGTCGTATCCAGTATGATGACATGGCATTGCATTGCCCACTGTGCTTACTGCATGCGTGGCAACGTAGTATCTCTGTGGCGTAGCTTTGTGACCACAGAACTTGTATGTCTTCTAGGATTGAAGAATCGGCACGGACACTGGTTGCGCTGGATGTCGACGGGTAGAAAGAACGGTTTAATGTGAAAAAAACAACAGCAACAACCGTACCATTGTCTGGAAGTATAGGAATAGGTCAAGTACAAATATATACCTGGCACATTTATCAAAATCGCGAACATTTTTCTTGCACATCGCCAACGGATTCAACAGCGAACAAATACGCATTCTGGGCTTCTCGCCTCGTTACTACAGTTACAGCAGCATGCAAGACTACATAAAGATCACATATCACCCACACTCCTATGCTGGCTACATCGAAATCGCGGCCGCCCAGCAACTAAACTGTACGACATTTCCAATAACCGCCGTTGTTGTGGGCACTGCTGCCTTACCCCCACAATAATAGCCTATACGTAATATATCATCCCCATGCCATGTTCAACTCAGCTCTTGCCCCGCACTAAAGAGTACGTGGTATTGCCCTGTTGTTGTTCGCCGCCTTTAACCCTCACTCTGGCGTCACTCGCTCATCGGTAACATTTTACCAGTAGCTGCTAGATAATATGATCGTTGTAAACATAAATAAACACATGCTACAATTGGCGGAATAGCCCAAAGCCAACCAAACGAAGTCGTACGCGTACAATAAACGACTCCATCTTACTGTGATATGAGTGAAGTACTCATGGGCTATAGATGTAGATAATATAGTTTGCAGTTTTGTAGTCTCAGCATTACGAGAATAATCCAAAGGCTGGATTGATTACGAGAATAATCCAAAGGCTGGATTGAATACGAGAATAATCCAAAGACTGAATTAACCCGGCGTATACTCCGTCAGTTGAGAGGAACCTTCTTTCAGGAATGTTCTCTAGGGCGCATAGCCCGTTAGACGAGAGTAATGTTCCTTAACCCTTATGGGACCGCAGTCCCGCTTTGGTGACAAACTACCTGAAATTTGAATGGATTGTCCCCACAACGGGACTGCAGTTCTAAAACGGTCAACGCAGATAGGACCATAAAGTGAGAAGTCCTTATATTAGCAGAAGAACGATCGGTAGCCATACGAAAGTTCTGTAGGAGTACATCAGATAAAATGAATGTAGGAGGGCTTGTGGCGTGGGGTGGGACGAGTATATCTGGGCGTCGAGTCCCTCCCCCCTACCTCTCACTTCTCTACCAGAGCACCTCCTGAGCTCTCGCCATCAATAAAGAAGGTCTAAATCAGAATAAGCGAAGCACTGTTTCCCGTTTGCCAAATACACCTGTGTCCCGTACCTTACCCTACCTCGGCCATCACTTCACATCACTCCCACTCCACAGGAACGCGTTGTATTTATTTACTAACCTAAAAAACATTAAGCTGTGAGATCGATGATTTCGTCGAAACTCATATTTGCAAGCTGTGTGTGATACTTCGATCGTGTGTACTACGGATTTTATATGGCCTCATGTAGGATATACTGTATGTATATTGAGGGAAACATAATCTGAAGCTGCGGAATTCAAGGAGACTGTGTGTCTATATTCGGGGGGGGAAAGAATCCGAGATTGCACGTAGCTTGCCACGTGCAGGGAATTCTTCCGGTGTGTATTTGATACCTGGTAATACTGTAATATAAATATATATATTTGGATACTATCATCCTCACTACTACCGGGCGGCATCAAATAATCGGGATAGGTGTCTATATCTGACAGAGAAGAAAGTCAAATGGGGCGTGCGAGGACCAAACTCCACTTACGAGGCAGGTGGAGACATTTAATACACACTTGATACACTTTAGTCCAAGGTGTCCGCTACGACTATAGCCCAAGAAGGTTGAATTTTAGTGCCAACAGATGATAGCAGGCGGCATGCACAGCACGACAAGCCTGCAGCAGGCGGGTTTCAGCGTTACTCGCCAGTAGCTATTATTTTGTCGTCACTGGTTAACACAGAATAATCTGGTAGTATATGGTTCAAGCGTGGGATCCTCGAGAGATTCATTAGTGACCAATAATAAGGTGTTCATTGCCAAGCCAGTAAGGCTCTCCAGGACACCAAGTACATTGTCGTACCTGGCGTCTACTGTGTCGTGAGTGGCTTAGTTGCTGAGGATCCACGTAAGGAACGACAGTAAACCAAGCAACAAATACTCTGCAGAATACCGGGTAGGCTGTCGTATGCGGTTCGATTGTTCGGTGTGGCACAGTAGATACTACCGTGTAAGGAATCCGTTAAGGATCAGATACGGTTGTGTCGCTACCTGACAAAGGTCGTCGTAGGACGTATATGTATCTGTTTGAGAGCATCAAGGTTGGAACAGGAGCGTTTGCGCGATCACTAGTTTACTCTGCATCTGCTCATCATCAGCTTGTCTGCTGAGCTAGATAATTAATCAACCTTGGCCTGGAGTCGCCATTTATTACCATCTTTCTTCCATTCGAAGTTTTCACGCGAGTCTGCCTGACGGCAACGCAAGCGTTTGCACCTCGATCAGTTCTGTTTCTCGACCGGTCATCGGCAAGCGAGACAAAGCGTACACCAGCTTCGAGCTGATACACTCTACTTCACACTAATCCATTTTAGGTCAAGAGCCTCGAAACGCGTGCAAACGCGACCATCAGCCACGGGGTACTTCAGCGGGGCTACGACCACGTTACCCCACGAGTTTCAGTTTCTTCTGGCTTCAGCGGGGCAAAGATTTCAACATCACAAGAACGTCTGCTGCTGCCTGAGCTTTTAACGACGAGCACTGCTATTATCAAAGCACTACCGGTCTATATACGAGTACTTCGTTCGTTGGAAACTACGTCAGTGTGTGCATCTAAGGGGACCTCACCCTACCGCATTATTGTTTTTAGCTGTGATAGCGGTACCCAGAGATAATCACCACTGCATTGAAGCTGGTTGAATCACTTCATCCAGCTTCTGCTGCATCATCTGTTTTTTTGAAGATGTGGACCACAAAAAAAATCGCGACCAAACGTCGAGCACCAACCTGCTGTACGCTGTTAAAAAAGCAACCTCACAGATAATCCCAGTACTGCTGTGAGATTAGGGGCCCTGCCTGGCGCAGTCCACACCGTGGGTAGTAAGCCTCGGAAGAGTCCGAGCAACAGCTGAGTGGAAGCAACTCCCGGCAGCATTACTATCTGTTTAAAGGAGCTCTGACTTCCTACGTCCTTCTAGGGGACGGTTACTTTACCAAGGACCCCAAAGCAACGGTTACTTTTTTTCATCAGAACTTTCTTCAATTCCCTCTGAAAACGTCCTTCAATTTCATCGGGTGGCTGTCTTTTTCTGAGGTAATCATCTACACCCACGATTCTACGCCTACAGCAGCAGGCTATTCATACGAGTAGAAGTTCTTTACTGCTGTGCGGTATACGACGCCACACGACAGCAGCATGGACGACACCAGCAGCAACAAGCTGACCGATGCTATCAAGGGGCTAAAGAAGTTTGACGGACGGAACCCCAGCCTCTTTCGAGATTGACACAAGAAACTTGCTGTGGTCCTCGGCGCTACACGACGAGACATTGTAAGCTTGATCAAAGGACGGACCCGACCAATCGAATAATTGGCAGCCACGGGAATTTCTCATGCAATACGTGGGGCGCAACAAGCCCAGGACACTCTTCGGCAGGGCACCGCGTCTTTTGACAGAGCGAACGAAGACCCCGACGACTTCATCATGGAAAAACCCCTCGCCTGCACCGAGCTAGGCAGGATGGGCGAGCCCATCGCCGATTGGAGATTCAAGGACACCTGCGTTCAAGGCTTCACATCTGACTACAAGGACATCAAACTAATGATGTACCATGATCCCACCTTCGACATCGAACACATGCAAAGTACGATGCGACACTTATAACTTGACGATCTTTCTCGCAACAGCGGGGCGAAGGGAAAAATCGCTGGCCGAGGTGTCGCCATGTCGGCGGAGACATCCATCTGCAGTTACTGTGGAAAGGAAGGGCACCTCGCGCACACCTGCTAGAAAAAGCGGGATGAAGCCAACCAATCCAATGGAACCCACGACAAGAAATATTCCGGGGGAAAGACAGGGACCAAAGGTGCCGCTGGACAGAATTGGTGCTCCGTCCACAAGACCACTACGCACAGCGATGCGGGGTGCTATAAACAGCGTGCCCCCCGTCTAGAGCAATCGGGGGCTCACCTCGCTTCTGCTGTACCAGGTACAGGATCCCCTCCAGCCCACGACGAGAAGGGACCATCTCTAAATTTCGACGATCATTTTGAACAGGGATTCGCCTTCTCAGGACTAACGACGGGAAATGGAGGCGGAATCTCAGCGTCCAACTAGGACAGGCTCACCATGCTATTAGATAGGGGCGCATCAGATTACTCTGTGGACGACCAATTGATCCCAGCCTTGGGGCAATGCATGACGGAGTACCAGAAGCTGGACCAGCCGAAGCCCATTGAAACCGCCGGTAACAAGGTGTTTGCGACGGCAACAGGCACCATCCGCGGACACATCATCAACCGTGCAGGTCAGCCTATCCCAGTTCGCATGTTCGTACCGATCGTTCCCCGAATAGGACGCCACCTCCTCTCCTCTGCACGGGCAATGAAGTCAGGGGTGAGCACCATCCTTGAGACGGGGACTCCCCGTCTCCAGTTCGACAGCACGACGTCTCCCCTTTTAAATCAACAACA
Source organism: Macrocystis pyrifera (assembly GCA_031763025.1). Taxonomy (NCBI): domain Eukaryota; class Phaeophyceae; order Laminariales; family Laminariaceae; genus Macrocystis; species Macrocystis pyrifera. Next base: position 11,666,255 of record JASSKH010000002.1, on the reverse strand, counting down.
GGAAGGTGCGGGTATGTGCTCGTTTAAAGTGTCACTGCGCGCCCTGGACGGCGTAACCTATGGAAAACCACAGACGCGATCAACACCCTCGATGGTTCCGACGGCACTGCTAAGCGCCGATATCTGGCACAGACGAATGGGACACATATACCCCCGCAAATGAAGCTTATTCGCAAGGTGGACGGCAACGGTGTCGACTACACCGGCGCCGTGTAGGCTGCGACATCAGCGAAGTGTGCAAAGGCATGCAAAAGGCGCACCCTAAAAAGGACGAGCACACTATTAATAACGGGCCAATGGAACTGGTTTACACGGACCTTTGGGGACCCGTCACACAGCAGCAAGGGGAGGAGACAACTACGTCCGCAAGTTTACTTATGACTTCTCTCGCATGAAGGAAATCTTCCTTCTCACGTCCAAGACAAAGGCCGTCAACTCGCTCCACCTCTGCAACAAAACGGTGGCTGTTCCACTGGGGCTGCGCATTAGCGATTGAGGTGCGACAAGGGAGGAGAGTACACTTCCAAAGAATTCAAGGAGCTCTGCGTCAACTCCGGCATTACCATGGAATACACCGCCACAGCAACGCCTCAACAAAACGGCGTATCCGAGCGCAATGGAAGGACACTTGCGACAATGACCACCAGATGCCTTCTTAAGGACGGGAACTTTCCCGCGCACTATGCGGAGTGAGTTATTTTTTACAGCAGCCCACCTGTGCAACAGGTGGCCACATTCGGCATTGGGAGGAGAAACACCCTTCTTGAAGATGCACGGCAAAGACGCAGACCTATTGGGCTTGCGGGCTATCGGATCCGGGGCATTTGTGCATATCGAGACCTACACGACGAAGTTCGGCGATAAAGCATGGGAAGGAAAGCTCTGCGGGTTCAGCCAATACAGCAGAGCTTACCGCATCTACAATCCCGCAAAAGGGAGTGTTGTGGGAAGCACAACTGGAGACACCGCCATACTCCATGCCGCCCGTGGGAATCAACGAAGACTACGAAGATGATGTCCTCGATTTCACCTCCTTTCTGGATTTCTCAATTTTGGATTCACCGGAGAAGGAGCTGGAGCACCTTCTAGCGAAGATGAGGGGCATGCCACAAGAGAACGCGGATACATTCCTGCACCAGGAGACATCATCTCTACCAGAGGAGCCAGCGTCATTCCCGCAGGAGGAAAAGCCGCAAGAAGGTGGAGCATCGTCCGGGGTCGTACCTGCTGCATCAGCCGAAGAACCGGCTGCAGAGAAGCCTCGGGTAACTCGAGTCAGTACGAGATCCAATCCAAACACGGATGACACTTGCGACAGCTCACTCACCCCCAGCCAACTGCTCTACTTCGCCAAGGGAACACCACGGATCAAGACCATGGGCATGTGTGAGGATTTTGCCCACATCGACGGAAATCCCTTCCTGTCCTACAAGGCCTTTACATATGCTACTTCAACCCCCAACGACAAACGGTTTTCGGAGGAGGAGAAACGGGTACTTCCAACTCCTCGCACGCATACTGATGCCATCAACTCACCAGAGCACTTGGAATGGAAAGCGGCCATCAACGAAGAGATGGATAGTCTCAAGGAACATCGAGTCTACAAGCTGGTCCCAATCATGAGCGTGCCCAAGGACAACAAAATAATCGGATCCCGATTGTCTTTCAAGCAGAAGACGGACGGCCGCTTCAAAGCTCAACTGGTCGATCAAGGATACGTACAAGAGCCGGGAATCGACTACGGCAAATCATACGCACCAGTGTGCCGCGTCGGAAGCATCCGCACAATACTGGCAATCGCATGCGAGCATGGATGGCCAGTATGGCAGCTGGACGTGCAAGTGACCTATCTATAATCCAAGATCGAAGGCCGTGATGTATACGTCAAGACCGCCCCAGGACAAGAAGTCAAGGACTCCACGACCGGCGAGCAAATGGTCTACAAGCTGAAAAGAAGCCTGTACGGCTTGGCCCAGTCACCCGTCCTATGGTGCGACACGATCAAGGTAGAAATGCTGACAGTCGGTTTCACGCCCACGCAGTCCGACCCCTGCGTCTACACGCACGGTAGAGGGGATACACTAGCATTTCTGACACTGTATGTTGACGACATACTGATCACAAGGAAGGATGAGAGCGTAGTTGGACGGCTAAAAAACGGCTCTAACTGATCGCTATGCCATATCTGACATGAGGGAAGTCAGCCTTATACTCGGCATGACGATAACCGGCGACTACCTTGTCCACTACGCAGAAATATTACGTCCACAGCATTCTCGAGAGGTTGGGGATGGATGACTGCAACCCCGTGCACACGCCAGGATACGGATGGAACTTTCGAAGAAGCAGCCGGAGGGGGCACGACCAGACGCAACAGCTACGGAACTCTATCAGGCTATCGTGGGATCTATGTTATATACCTAACACAGTGCACTCGCTATGGCATGTGCTACTCGGTCAACCAGCTCACCAGGGCGTGCAGCAAGCCGGCGCAAGCACACATCACGGTAGCCAATTATGCCCTGAGGTACCTATTACGGGGGTCCATAGTTAACAGGACCTATGATGTACATAAAAACCTATATATTTGCCTACTTTTACTAACAAAATTTGGTCCCGTTAACTATGGACCCCCGTAATAAAAGGTTACCCTGATCTGCCCATCACTTACAAGAAGGGGCAGTTTCGGCTGCATGGATTTACCGACGCTTCCTTTGCAGCAAATCTTGACACTCGCAAATCGACTACTGGTTCGATTTTCTTCCTGAGCGGAGGACCTATCAGCTTCGGCTCCAAGACGAAATCAATCGTGGCAGTCTACTGTCGAGTCCGAGCTCAATGCGCCTAGCAATGGATCTGAGGAGGCAGTGTATCTGTCGAACCTTCTTAACGAGCTTATGTTCAAGAACTTCAACTCTGTACCCATCCACTGCGACAGCACAGGAGCTCCAACAGTCGCAGGCAACTCTACTCACTCATCAAGGACAAAGCATATAGCACTGCGCTTCTTCATTAGGGAGCTGGTCAACAACGGGAAGATCACACTTCACCATGTCCCAACCGGCAAAATGCTCGCTGACTGCGCAACCAAGCAACTCGCAAAAGTCCAGTTCGACCGCATCCTCCACCAAATCAAGGATTTTACTGGATAAAGGGGTCTCCTGCGAAACACTTCTGGTTGACGTCTCATTTTCTCCAACGGGTGATATCACGAAGCAATTCATAGAAGATCGAGTTGGAAGAAGATCATGGTGACGACACACGTACCTCTCATAAAGAGGATACGACACAAACCGGGTCTTAGGACGGCCAACACCAACATGAAGAAGTTAAGCGGGCAGCCACACATCAAAACAACAACCTCTACACCATGTCCGACAACCAGGAACGCGAGGGGACCAGGGATGTTTCGTCGGACGACGAAAGAACGACCACGAGAGACCCAGAACAGCGAACGTGTCTTCATGACAGGTTTCTCTTCCTCGAGGAGGAATACTCCAAGATATCTGAGAAGATTCATGACTCGGCACTTGGACAACACATCCAGGACTACCCGGACAAGTTCTTTAGCTCATTTGTATGAGCCGTGGCTGAAAGTAAGGAACATGCCACCTTGTTGGACGCTTGCAGCTGCTTTGGCTTCATGGTCACCGCGTGGACCAAAGTCGGAACACCGACCTTAGACCAACTCAACGCCGTCGGGAAAGTTATCGACACCAGCGTGCATTCGACTGGGGATTGATAGTGAACGGGGAGCATGGAGGAGGTTTTACGAGAAAAAGATCAGGAAAACGGAAGATGAATGCTAACGTAGCTTGATCATGACTAAGGACAGGCTAGGGAGAGACCACGAAGCGTGTACCACTCGCCTGAAGCGCAAGCAGTCAGACGCGATCGAGGAGTGTAAGAAGGAAATGAGACAGAACTCGTGCGAAGCAATCGCTAATCTTGCCGAAGACACAATAGGCAGTATCCATACTACCACGTCGGCCCTGAAAGTGCGAGACACGGTGGTACGAATACTGCTTGTTGTCTTCGGCAAGATTAGCGATTGATCGACGAGTTCTGTCTCATTTCCTTCTTACACTCCTCGATCGCGTCTGACTGCTTGCGCTTCAGGCGAGTGGTATACTCCTCGTGGTCTCTACCTAGCCTATCCTTAGTCCTGATCAAGCTACGTTGGCATTCATCTTCCGTTTTCCTGGTCCTTTTCTCGTAAAACCTCCTCCATGCTCCCCGTTCACTATCAATCCCAGTCGAATGCACGTTCGTGTCGATAACTTTCCTGCCGCCGTTGGGTTGGTCTGAGGTCGGTGTTCCGACTTTGGTCCACGCGGTGACCATGAAGCCATAGAAGCTCTAGGCGTCCAACAAGATGGCATGTTCCTTACTTTCAGCCACGGCCCATACGAATGAGCTAAAGAACGTGCCCGGGTAGTCCTAGATGTGTTGCCCAAGTGCCCGGTCAGTAACTGCACGGCAATGACGCAAGAAAACATCACCGGAAGGCAAGAGCACGGGGGGAGAGGGGAAAGGTCCTGCTCTGTGTGCCTGCTACTGCTGCTGCAGCTGTTGCTGCTCCGCTGCTAGACGAGTGTATCTGTAAAAGTGATTGTTGCTTTGCTCTGGTGTGTGTTTTTGTGTCATACATGATCATGTACGTACTGTTTGGCCGTACGAGAGTCGCCAGAGTATTTTCGACATTTATTTATTTACTTGTTTGTAGCTCTTATCACACATTGATCGCTGTGTAAGCTCTCCGCAGGCTGTTGTGCCTGCTGCTGTAGTGACTGTATGATCTGATCTGATAGCTATAGGTGTACGTTCTCGCTCCATTTTGGCGGAATCGTTCGAATGTTTTACACATAGCTGTTTACATTTTCGGCACTGCTGCTTTGCTGCTGCTGTGTTCTGTGTCTGTAACAACAGTATAACTAAGTGTGCTATCCTGCTTTGTTTGGTGATTTGTTGCTGCCGCCAGCTCTTCTACTCGGTTTCTGTTTGTGTCGAGCCAGCATTATTAACAAAAAGTCCCCAGCACTATAATGTAAACCGTGTCTTACACGACCCAAATATTCTTTCCTCGGCGGAAGGGGACGGTAATTATTTTTTTTCTTCTTTTCCGCTGCAAGGTCGGCGCGGTTGTACGTGAAGAATTTCCCGCACTGCTGGTTGCGCGAAGGGGGCCGTGTCGATCCAGACGTTTTTCTTCTCGACCGGCGACTCAAACTCCGAGAAGTGTTGCCATTACACGGGCGACGCCTTCTTCTATTTGTTGGTCGCGGTGCCAGCTGATGGTGGTTGTCCTGATGGTTGTGTTTACTATGTGTTTTTACTGGTGGTTGTAGAGGTGGATGTGGTGGCGGCGGCGGTGGTGATTCTAGTAGTGCCGCCGCTGGTCGATCGACTCCGTCCGTGAGACAGGCATCCATGGCGTCCGTGCCGGTCATACCAAAGATGTTAGCAGAAAGCACTTTCACCCCTTGACAGACAGCAACTTTGCCTTGACATGCTTTGACTTGACACCACACTACAAGGTTTTAGTGGGTAACACTCGGCCCTACATCCTTGACAGCGCACGTTTTGCGTCTCGCTTGATGACATGTCTCCTGACATATTTTTGGGCCACACCAGTACCGGTGTGGCCGTGAGTTGAGTGGTATCTGTGCTATTTGTTTGTGGCGGCGAGCTTGCGGCTGTGGCAGGTGTTGCGCGTGGAAATATGACGTATGAAGATTCCACACCTCGGATAACGTAACACTTGACGTTTTATGTTATGTTAAGCGTCAGCGAAAAAAAGCGTAGCATTACATTACTACGTGAACTACTTTCTGGATTTTGTGATACCATGGTGTTAGTGTTACGATATTGGCGGGCGATCGCGTAACATTATGTTGAGTGTTACCTTGATCCCGTACTGACCGCAGTATATGTGTTCCGGTGTTAGGGTATGCAGCCCATAGCGAGTAACACTATGTTAGCGTGTTAGCGGAATTCCTGGTGGCTATCGTAACACAAGTTGAAGGGATAACGTACATGGTCAATTAAACGTTAACATTATGTTACCGTATTAGCGACATCAGTCCGTAGTCAGTGACGTTATGTTAGTGTGTCAGCGGGATTCTTACTTGCTACCGTAACACCCTTTCGATGGATAACGTACACGGCCAAATAAACGCGTACATAACGCTATGTTAGTATGCTAATGAAATTCCTACGGGCTCTCGTAACACGGGTCAGAGGGATGAAGTGTATGGTCAATATGTATACGTATATTTGTCAAAATTTCGTACTTTTGCCAACTTTTCTCTTCGCACGAGCACTTTTAGGCAAAACACTAAGTACACGGACACGGGAAGCCCTGCCGGACACATTGGTCTAGGTCTCGGCGCGATCCGTGCACTCTGAAGCGCGTGGCGGGCGCTCAAAGTTTTTTTCCGGCGGGAGTGGATAAGGCGATTTCCCTGGTTTCAGTAAAAGAGGCCTTACTTTGTACGTACGTATCGGTACATACATGTCATATGACATGCTGTCCTTTTTCTCCCCTATGTAGGCTCTCACGAGCTATGAGCACACAGCTCAGACATATGCCAGATACACAACAGGCAACATGCACAGATCCCAACGTTCTAACGCTGCCGCCTCCCCGCCCACCCGCCGTGCGTGCGCGACACACCCTTATGCGCAGTGTTGCTGTGGTTGGTTGCGTTTGTCGGAGCCTGCAATCCGCATTTTTGATCCGTATATACCCAGGATGACGTACATATCCCTCTACATATTTTTTTGTGTTGCTCGGAGCACGGACCACCGCCTAGAGACAATAGCCACAGCAGTGCGCAGAGCGTGCTTATACCTCCAGCTTCCTACAGCACCACAACCCTGCTGCCCTGCTGCCCAGCAGCAGCAGCAGTGGGCACACCTTGCGCGTATGAATGATCGTACTGCGGCTATCACAGTTGGTTTATTCGATCGATCACTTGACCACGCCACGAACACACCAACCAGCATCACACACCTCTCTCCCTGCTTCAGAATCCTCTTCTTCTGCTTATTGCTGTGTGTGACCCAAACTTTGCCACTGCTCCAGCTGTGCTCAGCACAGTGCGCCAACAGCAGCAGCAGGCAGGGTACTATGCGCATGTAGAAGATCCGCGCTGTAAGCTCAGTACTACTGTAGTTCGTTGTTGTTGTCATCGGCATTGGCCGATGCACGTACCTTCCGCAGTGTGTGACCCATTGTCCCCGGATCGATATATTCGTCGTCGCGAGTACAACAAGAATAAATCGATCGTGCTGTACAACAAATTATTCGTACGGCAGCGTTCGTACAAAACATACTTACAGCAGTAGTTCTCATTGCTGTGTGTCCTACATTGCTGACCGATAGATCCTAGAGCAGTACACGTACGTTCCTCGCGTGGCATTCTACAGCAGTATTGCTGTATATGCAGTCGTACCTGTACAAGCTACTCTACTGCTGTAGGAGATCGTGCAAAGTGTTTTAGATTGCGTAAAAATCGCGACGTGCCGGTTGTTCGAGCACTGTAATAGCATAGACGTGTATACTGCGCGCGATAAAAAATTCGTTTCCGAGGTTCGACTCGCACCATCCATGCTTTTGTTTTACTTTTTTTGTACCAATAAGACTACAACAGTACTATTAATATTAATAATAATACATTCGTCCACACCTTGCTTTTCTGAACGTATACGTAGTATGATATATTGTAATATAATAAGTTGTGTGTGTTTATTTCCACTTTCGGCTTTTTTTGTACCGGACCAGTACATTCATCCACCTTGCTTTTCTGAACGTATAATATGATGTTGTAGTTACTTGTGTGTTTTTACCCAAGGAAAAGAGTTTGGGCGCGCTCACGTGTGGCGTGCGTTCACACCTCAACATTTCACAGCTACTCCCAATAGTTGGGAGCAAAGCAAAATATGTTCGAGATAATACTGCTCTTATTATCGTAGGTATAATACTTCGTACACTCGCTGTATTTTGGGGGTTTTGTACTCGAGATACTGCGAGTACTCGCAGTATTTTGAGGTTCTGTCGATACTACTTCGTAAACTTTCGGGCTCGCACTAATAATGCGGGGTTCGCTACTGCTGCTGGCGTGGATACCCCCTGTTGTGCTTCAACTGTCTCGGGGTTCTGTACCGCGGGTACTACAAGTATTCTAGTCTACACAGTAGTAGCAGCATTTCGTCCGTTGGTAGTGTTCGTACTGCTGCTTCTGCGAGACATAGCACTCGCAGTTATGAAATACCCTCAAAATGTCCAGTATACTTCGAGTGAGTATATGTATACTTCAACCGTCTGTGCACCGCGTCGACAATTAATTCTCAGGCCCAGCGTTCGGCACCAAACACACCTAGATAGTCCCACACGAGTGGGAGTTGGAGCAAACCACTTTCGCCGGAGACAATTTGAGTACGTACAGCACTCTGGCAGTATTTCGAGATACGCATTTGCGAGGAATATATATGCATGTACTGCGAATACTCTTAGTATCTCGAGGTTCTGTACTGCGCATATTGCCCTCACTCCAAGTATTTCGTGTTTCGATACTACTGCGGGTACATATTTTCTCCCTGTATTCTCGGGGTTCGGTACTGCTCACACTCTCATTACTCTCAGTATTTGGGCCTTCTCAGTGCTGGCAATATTTTTGCCGCCCGTGCTCCAATACTCTCAGTGCTCGGACTACGATTTGTTCTCGCCGAGCATTTATCTGTGAAACCTTGATGTTACCCTGAGCACCAAGAAACATTTATTTTGGGGGAACATATATATACATTGTACCATTATGTATGTGCTGTACCTTACTCAACCGGTCACAAAGTATTATGGCGCAACCTCGACCTCGCGCAACTTTTTTGTATTAATTAATCGCCGCGAGTCGGCTGGATCAATTTATTATCCACTTATCGCTACCCTATTTTATAGTATTGTAGTAATGGTCCCACACAAATCCCGCGAACAGCAGTATAATAGTCTGTCCTCAAAAATATGTAGTGTGTGTCTTCACGTTATAATGATGGGTGGATGCAGGTACTACTTCTACACAAGTGTGCAGGGTTGCATACGAATATTATTTCGCTCTTGCGCCACTCCCCTATTCATACGGCACCTCCCGGAGGGGAACCTTGTACAACATTAACATATCAGTCGCAGCAGCAGTCCGTATCGAGCGACGTTATGTGAGGATATTACGGAAGTCTTGCTACCATAACATAACATACGTCGAACGGATAACGTATACATGATCGATAAACACTATTAATAGCGTTATTAATGTGTCAACTCGTATGCAATGTATGTACTGACACAAGTTAGCAGATAACGTACACCCCCAATCTCACATCAACAATATGTTACTGCCGTGATAACTCGTACGTGCGAGTCTGCAGATTACGTTATAGATGGATATCGTAATGTGTTACAGATGGATAGCGTACTGGTGGAGTTTCCACAAAAAAATGGCTTTTTTGCGGGGATCCCTCCTAAATATCCCCTGTTTTGGGGTTTCAAAATATGGAGGCGTTTTTAACCGGGGATGCCATGCTATCCCCCCCCCCCCGAGATTTTTTTTGTAGGTATGCCCTACTGGGATGTCGGCGAAATTGGACAACACTACACTGCTACGTTATGTTGCTCCCACACGCCCGCTTTACCACTAACACAGGTAACACATGTTCGACCTCGGGAATATCCAAAGGGTGACGCAGTAACAGTACGTTAGAACGACTTCGGCCCCAGCGGTAACTCAGGAACATAAAGTTAGACCCGGATTGATTTTTTATCGTAACACGGTAACGGAATGTCACCATCAGATATTTAATGACGGCAACACCGTAACATAATGTTACAGAGACTTCCGCATTTAACAACCTAACATAATGTTACGTACTGGCCGGCTAAGACTAACGTATCTAGTTACGTTATCCGAGCCTAAGGCAACCAGATGTGGGGTCCAGATAATGTAGTGTTAGTAGTGCTGGCCATTGCGGTATGTTACGTTAGTGAGTTATCTGCAACACAATGTTATGTGTTAGTAGTGCTGGCGAACATGGTAACGTTATGTTAGGGTGTCATGTATAACACTCCTCGTAATGGTGACATTATGTTAGTGTGTTACGCCTAGCCCTGCGTCGGCAATAAAATTTTGTTATCGTGTTATTAATAGTAAATATGCGGATATCGATCTGGGCATGTTGGAGTGATAACGTGGTGTTTGGTCAAAGCCTAATACTTTGTTAGTGTTAGTTCAAGAACTGATCACGGCATAACATAATGTTACTGTACCAGAGCTGGACGAGACCGAGCAGCAACATAACGTTATGGCGCGTGCACGTTCGTGGGTTTCCAGTTAACACTGCTGTGTTACCGCATTACCGTGATCGCTTCTCCAGTGCTGACACTATGTTAGTACGTTACCACGTTCCTCTGTTAGGCCCCACAACGGAGATAAGTGCTACCCGAGTGTTACGCTATCCGAGGTGTGGAAGATTTATTAAAAAATGGAAATAAAAAGCAACACCACTAATACTTGGTGTTATTAATAATTGTAGGGCAGGGCAAGGGTTGCCCCGCTGTTCCCTAGGGTTTTACCATAAAATTAGGGCAGGGCAAGGGTTGCCCTGCTGTTCCCGAGGTGTTACCATATAACAAAAAAAGGTTGGACGGAGGTATGAAAATTCTTTCGCGACGTCGATATTTGCCACGTAGAATATTACTTGTTTGAAGATGCTGCAGTTGCCGCTATTTCGAAGCAAAAAAACAAAACATAACTTCACAGTCGCATCGCGCAGATTGCGATGACCTCGACGTGTCGCGAACATAGCCATGCCAAATAAAACGCCGCAGTGAAATCCAAGATGACAAAAGGCATACAAGTTGACTTTTCGCCAATGATCGTTACGTACATGCACGCCGTAAACAACACTCTGTCGACCGAACAGTTACCATAAATGTAGCTGCGCAGAACTCGAAAGACTGGACGCGCCGTGCAACATTTCTGCAAAATGCGTTCTAGCAAAAATACGGAAACAAGAAGTCAGGCAGTCCAAATCGAGAAGCAATATCACACAAAAATTCTAAACGTTTCAACACACATTGGGATGTGGTTATCTCGATATGGCCATGGTCCTCGACATGGCAATCGGTAGTGTAGTTGCCAGTTGAATCCGAGAGCCGTCCGAGTGTACATGATACGATCATGCCGTTCCACGACGTCACCTGGCCATCTGCTGTTGGGGTGGAGTTGATCATCAGGTCGAAGGGTGATACAGAGAGGTCCGATCGAAACCCCGGCCGCTAAGCGGCAGCACCGTTGTTGACGTGGGCCGTTATCGTTCTAATGATAATGTAAGTATCAAGAAAAATACGTAGGAAGCACGTATTCGTACCATAGAATTTCCGCTTTTTTCTTGTGGTGTTGGTACTATAAAATTTGGTTTTGGCACTATAGTAAGAAGTGGGTACCGTAGGTTGCAGGTATCGAGAAGTCAGTATCACTGCAGTCTTGTTTCGACCAGCTGTGTAGGGTGTTAGAAGGGTAGGTTGTCTGTCGTCCAACGATTTTGAGGCGTTTCAGTCGATTTTCGTCCGGTCGCGAGACGGGCGGGCGGCGTACAAGGCTAAGAGGGAAGCTCTGCTGTTCGTTTTTTTTCTTTCTGACCGGTGGGAACGTGTTCCAGGCAGGCAGAAAATTATTACATGAATGAAGGCACTGGGCCAAGAGATATTTTATAAGCAAAGAACAACGTAAAGACACACTAGACTTTTCGAGCTTCCACCAATCAAAGCAGAGCTCCTATGACTTACCGAATGACTTGCAAAATGGTCGTGATTGGCCAACAGTGCCGTTACAACTGCTGCTGAGCACAGATATCGTATTGAGCGTGCTACGAGTACAACAAGCAGGCTGTTGTACATCGCTGCGGCCATGCCGCCCAGCAGCAGCAGCAGCAGGCAAACCATGCGCGTGAGGTGGCACATCCGCAGTATACTCTGGATGGCTTGTATCGGGGCCTGCGAAATGCATCACGGAGGATGGATAGGTAGACTAGAGTTTGGGGTGCGGGCGCATGTATGTATCCCGACTCCCGTCCACACCCATGATGACGACGACGACCAACAACAACCGCCACCTGCTGTTGCCCAGCAGCATAGTAACAGGCCAAACCAGCACGAGAGGTGCACACCCGTAATGTATTCTTGGCTATTGCACCTGTAGTTGCAAGTGCTGGAGCCTACGACCCGTCATCGAGGATAGATAGGCAGAGCTTGGTGTGCGGGGGCATTTATGTGTGTGTAACCCGACTCTCGAACACGCCCACCGATCAACAACCAACTAACTGCCACCAGGCAAAACTGCGTGAGGTGACACATCCAGGGTGTACTCTTGGCTACTGTTGTACCTGTAGTAGTTGCAAGTGTCGGAGCCTACGATGCATCATCGAGGATAAATAGGAAGAGCTTGGGGTGCGGGTGTATGTATGTATGTATCTATGAACCCATGTATGTATCCTTTGACTCCCGACCACGCCCACCACAACGATCAACGACCAACTGCCACCAGACAAAACTACTCATCCTCCAGCAGCGGTTGTTGATCGTTGTGGTCGGTGTGGTTTGGAGTCGGGATGTCATTCATGCTGTACATGCGCCCGTGTCCCCAGCTCTCCCTACTATCCGTCCTGGGTGCTGCATCGTAGGTTCCGATACATGCAACTAGTCATAAATTACACCCCGCATATGCCAACGTGCGGGCATGATTTTGCCTGCGGCTGGTGTGCTGCTGGGCGCCTGCTCCGACATGCTCCGTCCCGGCGTTGTAGGGATGCGAGTGTCTATGGTCTTACGACTACGGCCATGCATGAGATTGATTACATCTCTCCTATCGAGTACCCCTCCCCCCCCTGTCCGTGAGGGATCCGACAACCAGGTGGTGCGGCGATCGGCTTCCGGTGGGTTAACCGCGGTATTCTGCGTCGCGGCGCTCCCCTGCTCAATCACCACGGCGTCATCATGATCCGAGACCCAAATAGACAAAACAGAAGCAAGGCGAACCGCTCCGTTCAAACTACAACCGGCGGCCGGCAACGACCCACTCGTGACAGCCATATCAAAATGCGTCCGGCCCTGCGCAATATGTGTAAGCTGACGAAGTCGGTGTCAGAGTTGACCATGGGCGCAACGAGGACGTCGACCCGGGTCGTGCAAGCTATGGGTCTCGCATTGTTGCTTTTACAAGTTGTTGCTTTTGCACGCCCGGAGACCGACCTCGACCCCGTCGGGGAGCGAAGCCTGTTCTCCTATTTGTCGGCGATGGCGAGCCCAGAGGAAATCCCAGTTGCGTCCGGGTCGTCGCCGTTGCTGCTAGGCTTTCCTGCTGGTTGTCTCGCTCCATGTTGCCGACGTCGAGCCTGGAAAAATAATATTTTCGGGGGAAAAATGGGACTGGGTAGGGTTGGACGGAAACGGAACAGAGCACAAATTATGGTGAGTACGATGAACGTGATCCTATCCATACACCAGCTTGGACGAGGGTGGGGGAACTCATTGTCCCCGCGCTGGTACACCAGCACGAAAGCCTTGTTAACAGCATGCGCTATTCAGGGATGAGAGGCAAAGCGCCGGTCTGCTGGCGCGGACCACGGGACATGCACCGGATCACGTTCCGATCATCATCGACGTCTTGACGTTAGCAAGGGACGAGGGCCGAGTGCCGGCGTGCCGGCTCTGGGAGCGGAACCTGCACCGGCCCGTAGTCCTTTGTCCGCCGCGAGCTGGTGCACCGGCACAGCATTTGTTGAAGTTATGTATCCTCAATGCGCACTATAACCTACATGAAGATATTAGCACGTTACGTCGCGTCACTGTAGGACAGAGGGCAACAGGGTATGTATGCACCGGCACATAGTCCAATGCTCACCGACCACTACCATTTCCCATGGTACTTGATTTTTCCGGTACATGTGTATCGTTATCGAGGGACGAAGCGCAAGTGCCAGCATGCCGGTGCCGGCAAGAGGGTGTGCACCGGCACGTATGTTGATCATCGTCAACCCTACGCTGGTGTGCCGACACCGAGTTTCTGTTGTACTCAAAAGAGGGCATGTCGCGCGGCGCCTTCATCGCACTATTATAGGGAGCGGAGGGCCGTTTTTTCGTGTTTGAACGAGAGCAAACCAGCCTGTAACGTGCCTGCATCTACAGACCTCTCCCCGATATCATCGATGGGGCCACAACCAAACCCTCGCCAGAAGAAAAATTGGCCCGAACGACGCTACCCGTTGAAAGCACGTGTATCTACATGATCGGTATGAGCACGGTTTAACATACATCTGGCCAATCGTATTTGGCATCGAGTAAAGCGTAAAGATGCACCAGCATACCAGCGTATCGACTTCGTGTGCAGCAACGGCTGAATGCCGAAACGCCTGCATATTTGGCGTCAGACGTTTCGACCGGGTGGGCTTCTGTAACGGCTCACGAACATTACGAGGACAGCAACAACTGGCCCAGTACCGCCTGTGCCGTGAATGATAATTCGGTACTCGCACTTGGCAGTAATGTATGCACTGGCAAACATGAACTGAGGGAGGGGGCGTTTCATTGTACGTTTACTCGGTGGGTACTATCGACGAACAGCACTGCATTGCTTACGTCTGTCGCGTCAATCACAATTCGGTACTCGCGCGAGAGGGCAATATACATCGATATCTATCTATTATATTTATGTTATTGCAAGTACACCAGTTGTGAGTGCGACCGATCGAGTGGTCGACGCTGAACTTCGGTACCTGCGTGATGATGTATCCGTACGCGCAATTGTGCGGAATATACAATATACTGTATAAAATCATTGACATTGCGCCAGCTGTGAGTCCGACCGATTGAGTGATGGATACTCCGGAACCTGCGTAATATTATATGTACCGGCAAAGACAAATGGAAGGGTCGCCCATTGCGCGTGATACACACCAGCAAATGTTTTACACGTATCACCAGTACGCCGGCTGTGAGTTAGACCGATTGAAATGTTGACACTCAGCAGGTTGCGTGATACAAATGATATATACACACGCGGGCACGGATACGTGGAAGGGCAAAACCTTTTTTTTGGGCGTTCTCAACCTTGAAGCGATTATTAATGGCATGCATCAACTGTCTGGGTTCGTGCTGTACGCTTATCTCGCTTCCCGTATTTTCTTGATGTCTTCGTCCGTATGCACGCGTTTCTTTTCCCACACCACCGGAGGGCCAACGATTAAAGACCTTCGTGTGGAAAAATATTGTTGACGGCCCGGCGATGCGAGAACAGTGCTCGTAGACGAATGAAATGTGTGTATACGATTGGCTGTTGTACTGGATGTCTGCATATCCTTGGGCGGTGACCGCTGACCAGGGTCCCGGGCCGTTAAAGGCGTTGACTCCGGCCGTGACTTTGGTATATACTGCATTCTCACATGACATGAGGTTCAACGAAAACCTCGATTTCACAGCGAGTGGTGAAAATGAACGCGTATTGTTGTGTTGCCGTTACTGATGATTTTGTGTGGCACCGAAAAAAGTTGGAATCAAAAATGAATTTTTTTACCCTCAGAAAATAAAAACAGCTTGTCCGTGTGCTAGAAGTGGGGCGCGCTGCCACGGAGGTGCAGGCAGCGCCGTCGAACTCCCGGTCTCGGCGAAGTGCAGTATAGCAACACGCAGCCGAGTGTCGATGCTGTGTGTAGGTACGAGGTATGTTCTTGTTTACACGTGTCCAACAGCAGTAAAACAGGACCGCATATTGACTTGATCTGTACAAGATGTGTTTCACAGGGGGGGGCAGCTTTCTCGTGCTGCCGGTCGCCAATCCCAAGGCCTCGTGATGCTGCTCGCACCTTGAACTGGGACGCCTGGGTGAGCACTCACGCTCTGCGACACAACCCATAGTCTACAATAGACGAGGCATTCCAAGCCCGCTCGCCCCGCGGAATTCCAGCTCTAATAGCGATGATTGCGCCCACGCCACGGTAGAAGCCGCTCTAGGCGGATCAGAACCAACAGCAGCAGCAGCGCAAGCAGCAGCCGCACCAGCAACAACCCTGACAGGCGACGGCCAGCAGCGGCAGGATGACCTGCCGTAGCCCGTGCCTGCCGACGATCCCGTCCACGATGCTTTGTCGACTGTAGCAGCAGCCGTGCTTGCTGTAATATTTTATTTGTATAAACCGGTACCAGGTATTAAATAGAAGAGAGCATAGTTCCAAGGCTCTCGCGTTCTTCCGTATTGAGCTGTTCTTAAAAACCGCAACCGCAACCGTAGCTAATGCCCGGCGACCACCAACCTGCCACAGGCTGCAGCAGCCCATACCCGGCGGAGCTTTAGCAATTGTATGTTGTCTGTGCCAACAGCAGCCGCGGCAGCAGCAGCGATCAATGTCTATTGCTCAATAGTCTACCCCTTGACATCCTGAAATAAAATTCAATCGTACGCGTGTTTGTTTTTGTTTTTTTTCATCCTCAGGCGGAAAAAAAAGGGAGTAGTTGCGCTTGCCCGGGCTCGGACCCATGACCTCAGATTCATAATCTATCAACTGGACTTTTGGGTTAACTGATATCAGGCTCGTGCGCGTGTAGGCTACTACTCTGTCCATAAATATAAAAATCATTTGGATCTATTAATAATATAAATATGGAATCGATTCTTACATTGAGCTACACGTTGGTAGGGAATATTAAAACTGACATGCTGCGGGGACCTGGGATAACGAAACCTTGTTTGTACCAGAGGGTGACTATTGAAAGTTGTATGTTACGAGAGTGGGGGTTGTTTTTTGTTATTGGAAGAAGCATATAACCAAGGCTTCTCACGGTATTTCGGCGGGACGGTAACGGCGGTAACGGCGGGACGGGATGGGACGGTAAAACCGCCGTCAAAATGGTCCCGGCGTCCCGTCCCGCCGACAAATTCCCTGACCATCGTCACGTACCGTCCCGTCCCGCCGACAAAATCTCTCCCGTTGGAAATTACCGTCCCGTCCCGCCGTGACACCTAAAAATTGCCGTCCCGTCCCGCCACGACACCGAACAATTACCGTACGGTCCCGCCGATATCTCTCCCGTTGGAAATTGTCTCGTCCCGTCGTGACACCGTAACTTTACTGTCCCGTCCCGTCATCCAAAACTGCACCTTTGTCGCATACAGTCCCCTTCGGCGAACACAACTTGCCTCTTCCCCTGCAAGATACATTCGTGGTCGTCTGTTCCCATCCATTCCCACCACGAATTATGAAATTAATCAAGAAATTTCGCGTTGTACCAAAATTCAGTACTAATTTTTATTCCTATATAAATACGTTTGTCAGTCGAACTCACAGGTGACGTATTTTCATCATCTTAATCTTATATAGTATGAAATTGCTCCACACCACATTTACTCCTTTTTTTTGTGCAGAAAAAGCTGTGCTGGTGTTGATGATCAGCAGCTGGTTGATGATTTATATTTTTAAAAAAAAGTACAAATAATTACAAAGTACGCAAAAATTGAAAAATTACTATTCCCTAGGGTTTACCCTACCTAGGGTTATCTAAAAGCAAAATTAATTTCCTGTCCTAACGGAAAAAATGACAAAAAAAACGGTACAGCAGCGCCTTTTTGCCAGTTTACGGTACGAAAAACTCAAACCAATCCATCAGAGTACACCCAACCCAAGTAAGATATTATTTTCTGTCAAGGTATACCGTTTTTTGGCGAAACATCCATGTCCGTCCGTCTCACTTGCAAAAAATCCAAAAAACGGGACACCATCGTATTTTTGCCAGTTTACGGTACGTAAAGACAAACGAGGTGATCAGGGCACACCAAACCCAAGTCATATGAGATTTTCTGTCAAGGTATACCGTTTTCTGGCAAAAAAACGATGTCCCGGTACAGCTTATATTTTCGAACAAACACTACGTTCGTCAATAGAAGCGCCTTCTTGTATACTTGTACTGCTGTGTACTCGTGTTCAAACGAACGTATGTACCAGGTACGAGTCAAGCGTTGCTTATATATAATCTGAAGCCATTTTATTTCGTTTCGTGCGCGTGCGTGTAGTCAGAACACGGTACCGCGGGCGAGCCCGGGGCCGCCGCGGGTGTCAGCGGGTGCTAGCAGGTAGAGGGGGTGTTGCAAGGAGCGCCGTCGCCGTTTGCATGGCTAGGCGTCGCGTGTGTCTCGAGACACGCAGGAAGCACGAATGGGCTCTGTCTGGCCTCCTTGTGAGGCTCCGCTTGCACCATATACGAGATATAAGGGTCGTTTTGATATGCGAAATAATATTTAAGCGGTGCTTATTTTTGCGACCAAACTAAACTTCAAAGAGACTTGAATGCAGTTTGAGCACCAACTTTGTCGAAGTGGCGAAGAAGGGCCACGGTGAGCACCGGGCTTCACGCGAGGCGGGCGACGACGCTCACTGTGGCAGAGAGGGAGGAAAACTTTATCCGGACCCAATCGGTGGTGAGGTGTCACGTGACTTTGACCACCTACAGCATGTGCCACGGAGCCCGGCCGGAGCCAACGCTTGCACCGTACTGCCCACGCCGCCCCCCCCTGCGAGACACGCAGCAGGAAGCACGAAAAAAGACCCGCGGCCAAACGAGAAACGTGAGCTATTCCGGAAAAAAAAACGGCCATTTGGTACAAAATAATAGTACATTTTATTGTGATCACCGTATTTTATGCCGGAGGTATTCTTCCACATAGTCGGAGTATTTGATACCTGTCCTGCGACACCGGGCTGCCGAATGTTAGGCGATGATGAGTGGAGAATGTGGTGTAAACAACGGCAAACAACACATTTGCATGTTATCTGACAATTTTGCAGACGGACACTATTATACCTACTGTCAGTACCACTGCCGTGCGTACATATTATACGTACGCGATGAGTACAGCTACACGGCATGGAAATGGATACTCTTGTGGGTGTGCTGGATGTCGACCGATAGAAGTATGAGACGAACGATGATATATTTTTGAATGATGGGAAGTATCGTGTGCTTCTATTAATAACACACCCTAGACAGTTCCTTTTTCAATAAACTACTGGTTCTACAATTGCTTTGGGGCAATGTCAATTGATTAAAATTGCCTGGGCAATTGCTTTGGGCCAATGTCGATTAATTGGAATTGCCCGGGCGATTGCTTTGGGCCAATCCCAAGTAATTGAAATTGCTTGGGCAATTGCTTTGGGCCATTGCCAATTAACTGGAATTACCCGGGCAATTGCTTCCGGGCGAAGTCGGTTTGTTGGTATTGCTCGCGCGATTGCTTTGGGGGCAATTCCAAGAATTGCCTGGGCAATTGCTTTGGGGCAATGGGAATTGCCCGGGCAATTGCTTTGGGGCGAAGTCGATTAATTGGAATTGCCCGGGCAATTCCTTTGGGGCGAAGTCGATTAATTGGAACTGTCGGGGCAATTGCTTTGGGAGAAAGTCTATTAATTAGAATTTCCCGGGTAATTGCTTTGGGACGAAGCCGATTGATTGGAATTGCCCGGGCAATTACTTTGAGGCGAAGTCGATTAATTGGAATTGCCCAGGCAATTGCTTTGGGAGAAAGCGGATTAATTGGAATTGCCGGACAATTGCTTTGGGAGGAGGTCGATTAATTGGAATTGCCGGGCAATTGCTTTGGGGCGAAGTCAATTAATTGGAATTGCCCAGGCAAATGCTTAGGGGCAATGCCAATTAATGGGAATTGCCTGGGCAATTGCCGTGGGGCAAAGTTAATGCATTGGAAATTTCTACACAATTGCTTGCGGGGAAAGTCTATTAAATGGAATTGTCTACACAATTGGTTTCGCCCAAAGTCTACTAAATGGAATTGTCCAGGCAATTTTTTTTATGAATTTTGGAGTACGTCAGCTGTGAGTTCGACTGATTGAATAGTTGATACTCAACTTTGCAAGCTGCGTAATACGTCTCGTCTATAGTTCATTTTTACCGAATTTTGCAAGTACTATGATAAAAGGCAATTGAAATCATGCGATGTCAGTTATTTGGAATGTCCGTGCATACGATTTCGGCCCAAACCAACTCATGGAAATTGACGCCGATCACAGTAGTGACAAGAATAGCTGTACAGAGAGACCAACATACACTGTACAGGTGAATCTAACCAGAAGCACAAATGTTTGTATTGTATGCCTGCGTCTATTCGTTACCCACCTTGCCCCCTTCCACGCCTACTGCCCCTGCTAGATTCAAGTGTCTCGTTATACGTATAGCTTAATTTATCACCTGCTGCGCCTGTTCTCGCCGAACCTTTTCAAATAAATGTTTCAGCGAGAACAAGTACATTTACCGTATATGACGCAAGCCATCACCCTTCTCTTGGATGCACCTCACAATAGGAAACACCGCGACTCCATTAGCCTACAGACACCGCGTCTGCAATCCAGATTCAATGCGACTCTCACAAATGCGCTTCCGGCCGTAGCCCTTGGCTCCCACCCCCACCTCACAAAAGGCATGTGGCCATCCACCCTGGGCGCTTATGAATGCCACTAATCGCGTCATGATTTTGACTACGAAGCATTCCGGGTCTACACAGAGCCCGACTTCACCACCGCTAACGCAGCGTCTGCGTTAGCCTACCTACACCGCGTTTGCAACTCCAGAACCTACGCAACTCCCGCATATAAATGCGCTCGCGGCCGTAGCCCTCGGCTCTCACCCCTGCCCCGCAAAAGGCATGCATGTGGCCATCGCACCCTACGCACATGTGACTTGCCACTAATCGGGTATGAATTTTGACTCCGAAGCATTCCGGGTCTACACAGACCCTGACTCCACCACACCCCTAATGCCGCGAATTTACGCTCATCTTCTCGTCCAGGTAAAAAATGCGCACACCTGCCAACGAGGTGAATATGTTCCATATATAATTGATTGGGGGGGGGTATACTGTTGAAATATATTGATGTCTTGCATTATCAATAGTAATATTAGTAGGTATCAATGGTATAAAATAAGTATCAGTACTTTTTTACCGGACGATTTAAATATGATTATAATGTCATTATAATGCTGTGCCACCTGACAATGTCAGCATGAGCTTCAACGTTCATCACTCTTATAAGCATTCCCCAAAAAAGAAACTACATATGCCTGGGCGGGGGGGGCGGTGGATAAAAATAATTAGT
Organism: Macrocystis pyrifera; assembly: GCA_031763025.1. NCBI lineage: Eukaryota > Phaeophyceae > Laminariales > Laminariaceae > Macrocystis > Macrocystis pyrifera. The sequence goes on along the minus strand of JASSKH010000002.1, from coordinate 11,645,054 downwards.
TACTTGAGTTAGTGAAAATCAATTTATCGGTTTCTTTTACGAGATGATTTTCAAAGCGGCCTGGCCTGGACCAGTCCAAGGCAAAAGCCCTGGCAGGCGCTGGTGGGCCGTCCCTGCCCATCTATTTGTCATTTGGTGGGCCGTGGCCCGGCCCGGCCGTTGATTTTTGAAGACATGGGTCGTTCCCCCGGCCCGGTCCATCAAAATTTCGAAATGTCGGGCGTCCGAGTCTGTCTCGTCAACGCTTTCCGGGCAATTGGCCCACGGCAAGCCCTGGAATATTGTGGACACCTACGGGTGTTAACCAGTAATTTGGTGTATGCTTTTAGTGGGCAACAACTGAAAACAGGTAGCTGGTACAAATGTTCCGCTTGAAGTCAAAAACAACAACGAGTACAGGCTGAGACCCAAGTAAAAAAATCCCGCAATGAGCACTGCGATTGACCAAAAACCACGTGCCTAGAGAGTACAATATTTAAGTGATGCGACTGACCGCCCACCCCCCCCCCCCCCGTCTTGTTACTTTTACGAGTCGGGTTATTCGTGTTCCGTTCTTTCTACCTAAAATAGACAATGGTTGCTTATTGAGAAGAAATGATGGTTCGTGTGGTGCGTGGTTTACTTGATTTGAGTACGTATGTATCCGTGTTTTTGAGTGTAAACGGACCAGGTATACAGGCTGGTTCGGGCATACCGCCCTAAGTTTATTAGAGGTCCAATGTTCACGCCGAGTTTTCTTTGAGCATACCCTTATCGACTAGTGAACTGGAGGTGTGTGGCTCGAGAGTGAGTTTTGCGGTTTTATGGGGCCAAAGAACCAACGCAGCAGCTAGCACTGGTTTGGTGTGTGAGTTTTGTGCATTTATCGGGCCAAAGAGCAACACGCTAAAAAAAATGTCTGCGACGCGACCAGAGTGAGAGGAGACCGCAGCTTGTCAAGCGACGTCAACCGGAGGAACGATCTGATGATGTCATGATGCAGTACCGCGTGAACTTGCGCCTGACACCACCCGAACCTAAGTCCGAAAATAGTGATTTGACCACGTGCATGTGAGAGACTGAGCAAAGTCGTCTTTTACTTGAAACCCGCCAATCGATTATCAGCATAAAACCAAGGTAACTTGTAAAACACCCCTCGGCACTGCAAATCTTGCTGGTTAAACCCGTGGCCTCAATGCGGCCCCCGCACTGTCCACACATACATTGCCATGTATCGCTCTTTGGTGTATAATGTCATTTTCCTGTCCTAGACCGGCGTGCAACCACAGCGAAGCCCCGCAGCAGCGTCTCTTCTGGAGAATACGCCCTACAACCCAAGTTGAGCTTAATTAGGCGCAAATCACTAATTCCGTCGCTGCAACTCGTACAGCCCTAAAAACCTGCAACTTAGCCTAATGTTAACCTTAACGACTTCGAGTCATGCCCGTATTTCAGAAATTTCGTTCCCGGTTGGAGTGAGGGCTATTTTGCACTGGACTATGCCATCACTCCAACCGGAACGCAATTCCTGAAATACGGGGATAGCTCCTGGTTGTCCCTGTACGTCCCGTAGTCGTGAATAACAGTTTGCGATTGTTCATGGCGTCAGGGATTAGTCGAACATAGTAACGGGCCCTTGACATCGCAAACTGGCGTTTGCGGTTGTATAAGAATGTGTCGTTGCCTGCGGGTCTTAGCTTCGATGGTGGCCCTCACTAGGCCGCTGAAGGAGCCCTCTTGCAGATATTAGCATATTTCAAATATAGGTCGTCTGTCGTCTACTCCTCTAAGTGCGACGGACGAAAAAGAGATGGCAAGCCAAACAGACAATACATGTGAATTATTGGTATTTCTTTTTCGCTCCGATAATGTATCGTGCACCATGCGGTCCGATATAAATCGAAGATGTATCTAGTTCCACTAAAGCCTCTCACGTTAACTAAGACAACACGTAGCCTGCTTTCCCTTCCTGGAGTCTCCACCTTCACCCTTACAACTTCCTCCCTTGGCAGACGCTCGTTATACCCTGCTCCTCGTCAATGTACCCTAAGGTCATTATTCCATTATTCAACACTCACCTATGTACTTCTCTCCAGACACCTTGCTTGTCCAAAGATCGACATTGGGGCGGGCGATCGGGATCCTTGCGGCGCGGATCGTCTTCAGCATTGAAGCCGAGAAGTCTTGACTTGTAGCGGCATAAATCTCCGTTAAAACCTTCCTCACCTGCGAACAGGTTATAAGGATACTGAGGTTAAATATTTTCAGGTACATGGTACCATGGTATGCGATATCAGGTCCACATTTATGCCAGTGTACTGTGGAGGATAGGTTTTGGGAAAGGTTCGTAGAACGGTCATCGCACATGTACCCATGGAAGATACATCAAGAACTCTACGAAAGTAGGGACTCCATATTGGCGTCGACGATGAGATTCGAACTCCCCCCTCTCTTTCTCTCTCTTTCCTCTGATGAAAAGAAAGAAAACGTGCAGCCTTCGGTAGCAGGTCAAAGCTACTACGTCACTGGGGACCTTTGGGACTCTACGAAAGTAGGGAATCCATATACGGTTATATATAATGTATACGTCTATACGTACACATTATTAGTATGATGTGCACAGGACAAAAAATGTCGGTTGGTAAATCACATAATAAAATACAAGCGGGGCTTCACCGCGGCGGGCTCCCGCATCACGGATCATGTTGCATAAATACCTGGTGTATAGGAATGACGCATTCATAGATACGAACATAGGAAAGTTTGGTACGCACTTAAACTATCCCGGGTGCCGGTATATACCCTACCGAAAATACCCTTCATACATTGGTATCGTCTCGAAAAAAAGTGTAAACCTATTAGCAATATTTTTGTTGCCTCCTAGTATTATCGTCATCTGTCGAGTAGTAAAAGCCTGTCTGGTGCGCATCTACCGCGGAATTAGAAACCTGTCCGCACGATAGTTAACAAAAACGTCTGGACATTCTTGATTAACGGACGAGTGTACAAATGGTAGAGAAAGCCTGCCTCAGTGCACCGGAGCAGGAACCTATTGAACGGACAACAATCAGTTTTGATAATGCTAGAAATATATTGCCCTTGCATTTCCTGTTGGTCAAACAAAAAAAAAGTTTCGTCTGCACAATTTCTGTAAGTGAAACTCAGCATTTTGTGCTGAGAACACAGTTGGTTAATCACAGCAGAAATTTTACCAGGTACTACGTATTGGCGGAACAGTTCCTGTTGAAGGCATCACAGTATCTGCTGTAAAAAAAGGTATGTCTGTTGTGTAGCATGAACCTATTGAATGCTATTGATCATGTATGTATACTGGTTTGGTTGGGTAAAGCGGAAACCTGAGTCTACTGTGGAGCAGGAACCTCTTGATTGGACAATAACACTGCATTGATCGAACCAATTATACCAAATATATGCATTGCTTGCAATTTGTTTGAGTTGAGTAAAGCGGAAACCTATTGTCTGCACAATTCCTATTAGAAGAACAGACCACTAATCTATTGCCGGAACAATTTCTATTGGTAGATCACGGCAGAAACCTACTGCTTGCACAGTTCCTATTGGAATAACAGACCAATAATCTATTGCCTGAGCAATTTCTATTGGTAGATCGCGGCAGAAACCTACTGCCTGCGCATTTCCTATTGGACTAACAGGCCAATAATCTGTTGCCCGAACAATTTCTATTGGTAGATCAGGGCAGAAACCTATTGTCTGCACAGCTCTTATTGGAATAACAGACCAATAATCTGTTGCCCGAACAATTTCTATTGGCAGATCAGCGCAGAAACCTTTTGTCTGCACAATCCCTATTAGAATAACAGACCAAAAATCTATTGCTCGAAAATTTTCTGTTGTTAGCTCAGGGCAGAAAGCTGTTGCCTGCACATTTCCTATTAGGACAGACCAACAATCTACTGCCCCGAATATTTTTTTTATTGGACGCGTTACGAAATCAGTTGCTCGATCAATTCCTTTTAATAGATGCCCGAAATAACTATTGGGAAAACAGTAGTCTGCTGTGGGCAGGTCCCCGATTATTTTGTAGAAGTAGTAGAGCATTGGAGTATGCTGTGCAAACAAGTTGCCACGGACAATTCCAATTAATGCTTCAGTCTTTTGAATAGTTTGTCCGGGAAAATCTAGTTAATTGGAACCCTCCGAACAATGTTGATTTTGCAATAATATGTTATTAATAGGAAGCATTTGTCCGGACAATTCCAACTGGTAGACTTTTTGTTGGGTCTATTGTAAGATCAACAGTCTATTGCGATGTCTATTGTCCAAGGCATAAACAACAGTCTTGTATACCTTTTATAGCAGTACGACCGTGTGCACTCATGCACTGTAACAACAACGTTCTATTGATTAATCGACGCCAAGTCTATTGTCCGACATGTTTTAATTAGTAGACGTCCTCCAGAGCAATTTGTCGGCGCAATTCCAATTAGTAGACAATCTCATGAATCACTTGGTCTGGCAATTCCGATTGTCAATCAGCCTGCGAAATCAATCGGTGTGGCAATTCTTATTGACATAAACAGCCTGCGGAATCGATGAACCTGGCGATTCCTACTAATAGAAGCCTCCGGACTTATTAATCGGGGCAACTCCAATTATTCGTGTTTTGCCAATTCCAATTATTCCAGTTTTTCCAAGGCTTTTCACGTGTGTGTGGAATACAACCGCGGTGCGTTTTTTTGTATTTGAAAATCACACCGCAGGGTTCCATGCGGTTTATAGTTTTCGGGAATACGGCTCGGTGTGTTCGTATGTTTTAAAAAATCGTACAGCGCGGCTCGTCGCGGTTTGCAATCAATCGTACGTTGCGGTGCGGTTCGGTTAAAACCGGTCAAACCCGCACCACACCGTACCTGCGCCACAGCAAGTTGCTTGTTTTTGAAGGCCCCCCGGTTTTTTTTAAGTTTTCAATTTTGTGAGAGTCGAACGGTGCGGTTCGTTACGTTTTGCTCGCCGTCTTTTGGTGAAGATCTAGCGTGTCGAACGCGGGGTTGAGCACTTATAGCAGGTGCCCCCACCATGGGATGCTCTGGGAACGCGAAGGGAATCATGGCGACGATGTGGATGGTTTTCACAAACTCCGCCTTCGTAAACCGATCCTTGGTACAAGGTGCTCGCCAACGAAGTTAGTACCTTGACCTCTGCACGATCCTTCCTGCGATTTAGTGAATAGAGGTTTACGGAACAAAAACAAAGCGCAGGGCAGGGCAGGGCGTTGCGGGTGAATGGTTAGCGCGTGTGATTCAGGCGTGGGTCCGCACGTACCTGGTACCACGTACCACGTGGTGTTATATTATGACAACACCCTGGGTACTATACTAAGCCGTCGTCGCCGATAAGGGGGCTACATCAAACAGGAATGGGTCTGCATGGCAACCGGAACATGCTGACAGTCCTGGCGACTGGCGATCACGTCTGCACAAACCTCGAACGCGACACAGTATACTATCGTGCATGTTTCACGTCTAAGCTCACTTCCGCAGTTGTTGTACTCACGTTGTATGTATGGCTTTCGCTTTGGAGCTCTGTAGTTTGTGCACTTGGCTCAAATGCTGTGTCGCGTTCGACTTCTGCGCCGATGTTGTCGCCAGTCGCTTGCTGGCCTGTCGACAAGTCTCGCTTGCCATACACCATACAGACCCACTCCTGTTTAGTGTGGCCCCCCTTATCGGCGACGACGCCCTTCCTCACCATACGCACGCCCCAGTTGAAAACGATCGACCTCTGGACGCCCGATGGGCAGGGGCACAACTCGAATCCGACAGGGGCTTTGAACTCGCCGATTGATCTCTTCAACGCCTCGGGTACATCGTCCGGTTGTTGCCGCCTTCTCAGAAGGTCGTTCGTGACGCATTGTCGCGCGCCTTTTGAAGCAACCTAAGCGCCTCTCGGTCTCCTGCGCGTCCTGGCTGTGCTCGGCGGGGGCAGCAGGTGTCGACCCGCCACCCTCGCTTTGAGGACCAGTGGTATCACTCATGTTATGTGTTGTGATTGTGGTTACGGGAGACTGGGGACGCGCTGCTGCGGCAATGCCTTCTGCTCTGGTCGGTTGAAATACTCCAAGTTCTTGGTAACGCCTGTCTCTTTGTATCGCAGATCGTATTATATCGTATTATATCCACGAAAACACCGCGCCATGTGTTTTGTGGTTGGTATAATATCGTACTATAGCCACTAAAAAGACACCGCGTGGTGTGTCATGTGGCTGTTCGCAGAGTTAGTCGCAGGAAGCCAAAATGTGAAATATTATATTTACAATACATAGAACTACTTATAGATATCTCGATCTCTGAACGTGCTCGGTTGGTACATCCCTGGCCTCTCAGAGCTCCCACTTGGGAATCGCCTCCTTTTATTACTTGCCGGACCTTTCCAGCGGGTCTTTGTTTTCTCCAATTTCTCTTGGCACTTTCAATCCTTCTTTCCTTTTTTCTTCGTCGGCATCGCGGGCGAACCCGGCGCCGTCGCGGGTGTCGGCGGATGGTGGCCGGTAGAGAGGGGATTGCAAGGAGCGTGGTCGCCGGTTTCGTGGCTAAGCGTCGCGTGTGCCTCGAGACACGAGGGAAGCATGAATGGGCTCTGTCTGGCCTCCCTTTGTGGTTTCTGATAGAGTATCTACGAGTTTATAAGGGTCGTTCGGGATTGCAAGATAAAATTCAAGCGGTGCTGATTTTTGCGACGGGCTTGAAGCTCAAAGAGAGAGGTACGCAGGCTGAGCACCAACATTGTCGAGCTGGCAAACCACGGCCACGGTGAGCACCGGGCCTCACGCGAGGCGGGCAACGGGGCTCACTGTGGCAGAGAGTGAGAGAGGCTTTGCCCGGACCGAATGGGTGGCGAGATCGTTGCAAGAGGGGCGGGCGGCGTACGAGGCTGAGAGAAGCTCTGCTGTTCGATTTTTTTATTATTTGTTTTTTTTTTTTTCTTTTCGACCGGTGTAAGGTGTTCCAATCAGGCAATAAGTTATTACACGAAAGGGGACGGGGATTTTTTTTCTTTCAGATTTTTTTCGGTTTTATTTTCATTGTTTTTGCTGTGCTGCTGTGCCGTGCTTATCTTTCGCACATACGAGTACAGACACAGAGCATATCTAAAGAAGAAAATGATTACCCTACCTGGGGTATGTACGTACGACATGTGAGCGAGCGTAGCGGAAAATCGCCCGCGACGCGAAGCGTATGTAGCGTCCGAGCTGTTTTCTCCTGACGCGTGGCGGCGGTACTCTTGGCATTATCAAGTCGCCAGTGCAACTACAGCAGTAATGAAAAAAATCAATATTAAATCATGGACCTCTGTACGCTTCGCATGATTTTATGTACTTTTCGTTCCTGAGCGAGCGTAGCGGGCGGCGTAGGCCGCCCGCGGAGCGAAGCGCCTTGTACCTGGTACATATTAATATCTCGGGCAGATGACAGAGGACCCACCATGGTGGACATGGTTCTAGCACGAATCTACTTCTTAGTTTGTCCCGCTCACAACTAGAACTGTGTCGTCTGAATACAATATTATTACCGACTGATTTCAGAGGTCCGCTGTTCATTGGAATTGTCCGGACAACAGGTTTAATTCAACGTATTACATGTATTATGTCGAACTATATCCACAAAATTACCGCACCATGTGTCGTGTGGTTGGTCGCAGGGTTCGTCGCCGGAAGCGAAATGTGAAATGTTTACAATACATGCTATACATTTAAATTTCTGGGGCAGATGGCAGATGGCAGAGGCCAGTAGGATGCGCTGAATTGTTGCTGTTCGTGTTTGCGATTTCCTTTCGATATCCAGCCGTCAACTTTTTGATTTGGCATTGGGTTGTAAATCTTTAATTTTCTCGGAACCTAAAAAACGAACGGGAACATGTTTGGGCCGCGGACCAATCAGCGCCAAGTTATGATCATTTCGGTTTTTCGATTTCGATTTCCGATTCTGTTTGGACACGCCCTAAGCCCAAACGTCACGGATACATACGACCGCGTGCGTACGTAGATGTTCGTTCGTGTTGGTTCAGCACAATACAAAATAATCAGTATTCGCCCAGCATGATGCATCGCAGATATGACTGCTGCAGGTAATATTGAGGTCGCGCCTCAATACCACCCCTTGCTAGTAACGCTACTCCTGCTTGCGGCGTTCCGCTACGATATAGCCTCGAGATTTTTTTATTCATCAGCGCAGCCACGTCAAAATGTCGCATCAGGACTGCCGTACACACAGCACTCAACCCACAGCGAGCACGGCAACACAGCCGCACAGACCCCCCCGTAAACAGCCAGCAGGCAAACCATAACACCAGCCCCGACGTTCTCGGGCCTTAGTTTCCCGGCGTTCAAGCCAAAGCGGATATAATTTGAGGAAAATTCAGGATGATGCCCTCCAGAACGAGGTCGGAAGTTCGTTTGAAGACGAAAAATAGGCACCTGGCATGTTTAATCCAACAAAAAGAGCTTCTCGTAGTAGCAGGTGCCACCACTACTAATGATGTACGACATCTACAGCAGAGCTTCTCCAGCAGGAAAACAGCAGCAGCAGGACAATACAACGTATCATATCGTATCGTATCGTACTACATCCACCGAAAAAAAACCGCGACGTGTGTCGTGTGGTTGGTCGCAGGATTCGTCGCAGGAAGCGAATTGTGAAATATTTACAATACATCAGTGTACATATAACTATCTCAGGTAGATGGCAGAGGACGCACAATGGTGGACATGGTTCTACAACGAATCTGCTTCTTAGTTTGTCCCGCGCACAACTAAAACTGTGCCGTCTGGATATAATGTTAACTATTAGTATTAGTTTCAGAGGTCCGCTGTTAATTGGAATTGTCCGGACGATAGGTTTGGGATCGAGATCAATTGGAATTGTCCTGACAACAGATTTGGCATGCTGGCTATCGATTGGAATTGTGCCGACAATAGATTTTGCTGTCTATTGAATGGAATTGTCTCGGCAATATATTTGGGGTGCTGTCTATTAAATGAAATTTCCCGACATTGGATTTGGGGTGCTGTCTTTTAGATGAAATTGTCCCGGCAGTGTATTTGGGGTGCTGTCTATTAAGTGGAATTGTCCCGGCAATAGATTTGGGGTGCTGCCTACTGAATAGAATTGTCCCGGCAATAGATTTGGGGTGCTGTCTATTAAATGGAATTGTCCCGACAATAGACTTGGGATGCTGTCTATCGATTGGAATTGTCCCGACGAAAGAATATCGATTGAAATTGTCCCGACAATAGATTCGGAATGCTGTCTAATAATTGGAAATGGATGGACAATTGGCGCGGCCAACACACTTCAATACGCTATTACCTATACAATAGGTTGGGATGGTAAATTCCAATAGACTATTACTTCAACATAGTTTCGTGGGTAACTATTAGTAGGAATTGATTCGATCATTGATTCAGGTGGGTGTACATTAATAAAAGTTGCCTGGGCAATGGGGCCAGGTGTGTGCCTGTTGATGGAAGTTGATCACACAGTAAAACACGAGGCATTTAAATTACTGTAATTGGAATTAGAGACCACAATAGGCGGTCTATTGCAATAGAAACTTATTAATAGACAATTAGAGTGTTGTCTGTTGTCCAGGGTGCGATTTTAATAGACACGCTATGGTCTTCGACCTTCCGAAAAGACTCATCAGAGTCCTGGAGCGTGTTCTGGGACCGCGTACTGCTTCATATTTGGCGATGAGTGAATAATGACGTGAAGAACAACAGCAACAATAACGTATCATTAAAAAAAGCTGGCAGCATCTACTATTAATACTGCTACAATACTACTGCTGTACGACTGCTGTGCTTACACCAGGTACGTGACGAGTACGAATACATGCCGCATGGCAATGTATCAGCTCTGTGTCGCAGTTTTGACCACACAGCTTGTAACTCTGTAGGATGAAGAATCAGCACCGTCACTGGGTGCAGCGGATGTGGACGGGATATCATACGTCCAAGCGTGTTACTCATATTATCATCTGGAAATATCAACACAGCCTATGGAAAACAACTAACGTGGTATTAGTACTCAGTGCCGGCGTCCCCCGGTGGCTTGGTAAGTGGTCCGCGTGCCTATCAAGATCAATTTCGCGGGTTCGAGTCTCACCGAGTGCATGCTCGTAGGTACTTTTTCTTGAATAAAAAATTGATCGGCGGAAAGCGCGAGAGCGTGAGTTACCTACATTCGATGAAAATCGACCGCAGTGGGAATGCTGAACCCTATGCGCGACAAAAAAAATAAAGACATGTATCTGGGGGGAGAAGGGACGACACCTGTGACTACGGCTTATCCAGAAGATCGCTGAGTGTTAAACCTCCCACGAGTTGGGCTGGAAAGGAAAAGCGATGATTTAAAAAAAGTTTCTAACGACGTATCGTATTTCGACTGTAGTCAGATCGACGCGGGAAAACCAACCTACGACCAGTTCAATTTCATGCTGCCACTTTTTAAAGAATCATTAGAGTTCTGGAGTGTAAATGATGACCTGCAAGGTGTTGTGTTGGAATCCGTGGTCTAATGGCGAGAGATTGGCCGCGGCGTTCTACGCTCCTCGTCCAAACATTAAAAAATATATATATATATATTTTGTGCCAACGAGGAGGGATCGAGAGTTTTGTTGTCTGTTTTCTACACACCAGCTGCCAAATATGTTTTGAGTACTGTAGACGCCTGGCCCACTCACGCCACATATCACCGACCGAGGTGTGAGCACTGTGACGCTAGCGTCGGTCGGAGCCCCTTATCAGCGCGCTTCGTTCAGAGTTCGTGACGCAGTCGTTGGGTTTGCCGATCGATGTCAAACCTGAAAAATGGTCTTTTTCTTGCCATCGGAGAGAGGTCCAGATTTTCCGTGGTCTGTCTTCTGCACACCAGCGCCATTTTTTTTTTTTTGTCGGACGCTTGGCCGACCCACGCCACATAGCACCGACCAAGGTCTGAGCACTGTGACGCTAGGGTGGGTCGGAGACCCTAACTACCGCGTTCTGTTCTAATTTCGTGACGGCGTTGCTGCTTTTGTCGGTCGATGTCCGCCGAGGATTATCATAAAAGTTGGGCTCGGGTCTTCAGAGTCTGCCAGAACAGGGGTTTCATATACATTGCGCGGCGCGCATTTAAACTCCACGAAACCTGTCCCGTAAGGTTTAAACTTTGCCCTGTATAGTAGTGGTTAATACTGGTGTACAGCAGCTGTAACCTTTCGTTCGTTACTACCTGGTACCGGGTATTTTTTGCATTTTTTTTGGTACGTTGCTAAGTGTATGTGGTCAATGATTTGTGTTCGACTTAGAGTAGTTGTTCTTGTGTGTTGATTTTTTCCCTTCGCCCCCCCCCGCCAGTTGGTGTTCTTTTTGTGTGTTTTGATTGTTTCTCTCCGCCCTCCTGCCAGTTGTTGTCTGTTGTTCAGTGTGTTGTTGATAGTTCCCCACTTGGTGGTGTTGTAGTTGAATGTTCATTTTACACACTGCTTGTTGTAGTATTAGTGTTTTTTGTTGTTAGGAAGACACTATTTTGTATTTTCGGTGCACCCCGCCCCTCCCCCGCCCCCCACCCACTTCACCATGCAAGGTATTTGCGCTGAAGCGCATCGCTTAACATCGAGATGTTGATGGTGTGTGGTGTTGGTAATGGGGGGACCAATCAGCCCACACCCACCCATCCGTATCTACCCAGCCACTATACAAGTATTCTGCGCTGACGCGCATCGCTTCATAGCGAATACGGTGCCAAGGCTGTTGTCGAAACACAGTAAAAGTAGAAGAACCGCAAACGCAGTAGGTTATTCAGTTAGGACTGACCGCTTGAAGGCGTCTGTCACGCTCCTCATTCCCATCGTTCTTGTATGAACGTCAACAAATATTATTCATATTCTCATGTCGAATGATAAACACGGCCTAACGAAAGCAACTACTACAGTTAGGTGTGATAATGGGTTTTTCCGCCGCAATATCGTGTCTCGTATTTTTCGTACATACCAGGAAAACAAAAGAAAAAATCCCGGGCATCGTAGTTTCCAGAGTATATTGATTAAACAACACATTCAGGCTAAAGTTTGACGATGATTACTCGGGATTTGGCAGCGATTTTTTCTTGATACTTCGTGATCATGACCGTATGGTTGCCGTGGGGGAAGTACGTTGAACAGATAAAAAACCTATTGCCTAGGTTTACCTAGGGCATCTAGAAGCAAAATTAAAAACTTGTCCCGTAGGACAAAAAAGACAAAAAACGGTACATGAGTGATTTTTTGCCAGTGTACGGTACAAAACTTGGACACCAGCAAATCAGGGTACACCAAAGCCAAGTTAGATGACGTTTTATGTCAAGGTATACCGTTTGTTGGTAAAAAAGCAATGTAGAGTGTAGCTTATAAATACGAACAAAAACCGCGATCAAGCGCCTTCTTGTGCTCGTATTCATACGAACATGACTAGGTACGAGTCAAGCGTAGCTTGTATTTCTGAAGAAATATCCTTTCGCTTCGTGCGCGTGCGTGTACTCAAAGCGCGGCACCGCCGGCGAGCCCGATGCCGTGCGGGTGTCAGCGGTAGCTGGCGGGTAGAGGGGGTGTTGCAAGGAGCGCCGTCGCCGTTTGCATGGCTAGGCGTCGCGTGTGCCTCGAGACACGAGGGAAGCACGAATGGGCTCTGTCTGGCCTCCTTGTGAGGCTCCGCATATACCATGTACGAGATTATAAGGGTCGTTTTGATATGCGAAATAATGTTCAAACGGTGCTTATTTTTGCGACCAAACTAACGTTGACAAAGAGAGCGACGCCGTCTGAGCACCAACTTTGTCGAGCTGGCGAACGAGGGCCACCGTGAGCACCAGGCTTCACGCGAGGCGGGCGAGGGGGCTCACTGTGGCAGAGAGGGAGGAAACCGTTACCCAGACCGAATCGGTGATGATGGTCGCGTGACGGGCGGGCGGCGTACGAGGCTGAGAGAGAAACTCTGCTGTCCGATTTTTTTCTTCTTGACCGGGGCGAGGTGTTCCACTCGGGCAGAAAATTAGTACGTAAGAGGCGACGGGGATTTTGTTTCTATTGGCCAAGAGGCCGAAATCACCCCGAAGTCACCGCGAAATCCGAATCACGCTCCTCACTGGACTGTGAAGTTTCGTGAACGAGCGGCACCTTCCGCGCGGCGCCAACACATCATCAGCAGCAGAGCAGTAGCGGCACAGCAGCAGCATACCAAGCAGTGAGAGCTCTCCGTGTCAGGCTCCAGATGCCGAAGAGGAGGAGCAGTGCCAGGAGAAGCACCAACAGCCTCCAGCAACAGCACCCGAAAAGCAGCCGACTTCAAGGGGAAGGCCGTGCTACTGTTAATACTGTAGACAGAATTACCAGTGCCAGCACCATCAACAGCAAGCAGCAAGCAGCAGCAGCAACAACAGCCACCACATCAGCAGCAGCAACAGCAGAGGCAATAGCAGTAGACCAGGCAGCAGCAGCAGGAACCAGCCGACCAGCCAGCTCGAGCTCTCCCACTAGACCAGGCTCAGGATCTACGGGGACAACGGCTTGATTGGAGCCGCCCATTCTGTTGTACTCACAGGTGAACTGCGGGTTGTATTACTCAGTTTTTATGATACGCGCTTGATCCAGAGCACAGCACACCAAATTAGCAATGTTATGACGGTGGTCAAGAGCAGACTTGCCTGTTTCGTCAAAATGAGTGACGCAGTTTGTTTTTTCTTCAAGACTCGACATCGCCTCGACCGGTCGTCCGTCGTCCGTCTCGCTTGTTGAACCCATCCCCAGATGACTCCTGTGCTGACCGCCCAATGCTTCAATTCTTGTTGCGTCCCTCATATTCAGGGCTACCTCCGGTATCTCTGCACCCACTTTGTCTTTTCCATCAACAGGAAGATAGCGAGCCAACTGCAAAGCTATGCTTCGATGTTTGCGAAACGCGCATGGCTCCCGATCATGAAAGTCGCCGCGGGGTCGGCAGGGGGGTCATGCAGCAAGCACCGCCCAAAAGTGGCCACGCCTCGAATGTTTCCTCCCAACCCCTTAATGCGGGATTCGTTGGCGTCATCCGTGGTCGCGACCGGGACGGTGGGGGCATGCGTAGAGGTACGAGTCGACGCATTGCGGGTGGATATCGCCAGGGGGGGATAGGCGGAGGGAATGGCGGCCATACACTGATGGAGGAATCCGGGGGTTGCCAGCAGTGCGCACACCGCAAGGGTAGATGGTCTCAGATCGACCCTGGACTCATATTTGGACGAGCAACGGCGTGTCGTGCCTGCTAACTCTGGCCCAGGGACGGAAAACATATTCGTCGAAACGCAGAGGAACATTGATTTTCCTACTTGCAAGTTCCCTTTGGTGCGTGGGTCGTACGAGGACTCTAAATATGGCTGGGTTGGTCGCCTAGGTGATTATCTTTAATTGCCACTGACCTGGAATATGAGATACCGTGCAGGATTTGGTGTAGTACTGGCTGCTGCTGAAAATACGTTTTGCGATTGAAACCGTCTTCTTCATAACACACGTCGTGGCGTTTTCCGTGTATTGCAATATGTTTTCTTGGAGAAGGCCGAGAGCGACGAAGACTCTGCGTTGCGTGTGTTGTCTGTTATAGTGAACTTCGTCATCACACCACCAGACATCTCTCATGCATACATGTTCAGCATAGTAGTACATTATACGAGATACCACTTCCATCGGTCATGTTGCGGTGAGTATCTCATGTGTGATCGTTCTGTGTCGTCAGAGATGAATTTCTAAAGTAGCAGCTAGCTGCAGTGGTAATACGGGGTATCTTTTCTAGTTTTTTGCTGCCTATCTTTGTGACGACACCCCCACGACCCTTCATCTGCAACAAATATACCGGCACTGCCAGACTACCGGGAAGTACCAGGTAATCCAACGTGAAAAACCGTTTGGCAATCGGATTTTATCTCGAACAGATATGCACTATTACTTGAAGTCGCCTTTTGACGTTGAAAACATAATCTTGCCCTCTACCAGAAAACAAGTAAAGGAGCCCACTGTAAGAGTAAATGACAGGAAAATACGAAATTTGATAGCGGTTATACTGAAGCCAGTATAAAGCGTATCTTTCACGAATACGAAACTCGGACTGGACCAGCATTTCTGTTTCTTTTTTTTTCCCCACTATTACCAAGTGTTTTGAATTGTAGCTCGCCCGAGAAAAACGCCTTTATATTTTTTTCTATATATTTTTCTTGACCCCTACCCATGACCCCTGAGCCTTTTCGTACGTATTCATACGAATAGCCAAACGTAGCTTTTGTTTCTGAACAAATACCTCAGGCTTAAAAAAAGTACCTAAAAAAGAACAATTGGCAAAAAAATGAAAACGAAAAAAAATGCAGCAGCTTCAAACAAATAAAACTTGTACCTAGAAAATATCTATGTCGCGAGTCGCGAGAGAATTTCTGTACCTGTCCAACCTTTTATTAAATGGTAACACCTAGGGAACAGCAGGGCAACCCTTGCCCTGCTCTACAATTTTTTTTCAAAATTGGAAGAGAAATGGCTGAAAACACCGTATTTTGATCATGTCTTGTCGTGGTCATAGTTGTCTCGTCGAGTTGAAGACACTGTGATGGTATGGCATGCTCTGAGTTGTAGGCTCTCTGCCACCTCAAACCGCATTCATATCCACATTGTTGCAGAGGAAAAACCTCCCCCCAAAAATTGCCACTGTGGCTGATAATGTTGTATGCTTCTTCCATAACAAGAAGCAACCCCTACTATCGTAACATACAACTTGAAAAAAACAAGATATCGTTATCCCAGGTCCCCGCAGCATGTAATTTTTAATATTCCCTATTCCCTTCCACTGTGTAGCTCAATATAATAATCGATTCCGTATTTATATTAGAACCAAACCGTTCTTATATTCATGGACAGAGTGGTAATCTACACGCGTACGATTGAGTTTTATTTCAGGAAGTCAAGGGGTAGACTAATGAGCAATAGGCATGATCGCTGCTGCTGCTGCCACGGCTGCTGTTGGCACAAACAACATACGCTTGCTACATCTTCGTGGAGTATGGGTTGCTGCAGTTTAGCAGGTTGATGGTCGCCGGGCATTAACTGCGGCAGCGGTTGTGGTTTTCAAGAATAGCTCAATACGGAAGAGCGCGAGAGCTTTGGAACTACGCATCTCTTGTACCTGGTTGTTTTTACCAGACTATGGGAGTAAAATATTCCCCGATTCCCGGAATAAAAATCACTTGTTATGTGGTCAGAGTTTTGCACATGTGAATAGCAACAAGCATGGCAGCTGCTACAGCCGACCAAGCATCGTGGGCGGGATCGTCACCGGGCACGGGCTGCGGCAGGTCATCCTGCCGCTGCTAGCCGTCGCCGGTCGGGGTCGCTGTTGCTGCTTCTGTTGCTGCTGCTGTTGCTTGCTGCTGCTGCTGCTGCTGCTGCTTGCACTGCTGCGTGCTGCTGCTGTTGGGTTTGATCCACCCAGAGCGGCTTCTACCGTGGCGTGTGCGCAGTCATCGCTACTCGAGCTGGAAATCCGCGGAGCGAGCGGGCTTGAAATATCTCGCTTATTGTGGGCTATGGGTTGTGTCTTGGAGGGTGAGTGCTTACCCAGGAGTTGTTCAAGGTGCAAGCAGAGAGCTCGAACGAAGTCGTTCCAACATCACTCCCGGTATGTATGTACGAATGGCAAGAGAGCTGAGCTTTGAATCGTTCATGATGAGGATACTTTCCTGCTTCTGATTGGTTTATTTTCTCGGTCAAAAGTTTCATTTTTAATTCCAACTTTTTTGGTGACATGAAAAATCGCCGGTAACGGCAACAATACGACAATATTTTCACCCCCAGCCATTAGTAATACTATACTGGAGTGATAGTACCCTAACATTACTGTAGTTAAAATGCCGTTTCGTATTTCGATT
Source organism: Macrocystis pyrifera (assembly GCA_031763025.1). Taxonomy (NCBI): domain Eukaryota; class Phaeophyceae; order Laminariales; family Laminariaceae; genus Macrocystis; species Macrocystis pyrifera. The sequence goes on along the minus strand of JASSKH010000002.1, from coordinate 11,628,138 downwards.
GTGGTCGAATCGATGCGGGAAAGCCAACATACCACCCCCGGTTCAATTTCATGCTGCCACTTTTTCAAATCAGTCACGTCGGTCACAAACGTCCAATATACCAAAGCACCCGAGCAAGCACAGGACAGCAATTTTGTTTTGTTTTGTTTTGAAGGGTGAGATACGGCTGTGGGGCAATGCAGTACCTGTGGAGGAAAATATCAGGATTGTTCAAGGTGGGGTTTCTACTATGGGTTCGGTCCGGCTCGATGCGGTTGGTCGCACCGCGCCCCACCGTTGGATTTTGCCCTCTCGCAAACCGTACCGAACCGCACCGTAGGACATGAAATACTACCGAACCACCGTGGAGCTCACGACATCTGAAAAACGCACCGAACCGCACCGTAGGATTTACGATTGAAAACCGCGCCGAACCGCACCGTGGGAATTTCACAGCACCGAAGCGCGCCGTAGGATTTCCAACGTCTGGAAACCGCCCCCTATCGCACCGATAGATTTTCGATTTGTTGAAACCGCACCGAACCGCACCGTAGGAATGCCATCGAAACCGCACCGCATCGTGTGCATCAAGATAAGGTACCCAAAACCGGTAGACCGATTATTCAACGGTGCCGTTGATTTTGAAACCATAGAAATCCCGCGATTCCATCGGCCGCGGAACGGTGCTACAGGGTCACGGTTTCTGCACGGTTTCGTATCTAATGTTTTCCCGCTAACTTGGTTAATCTTAATGGATGTCATTTTTTATTATTGTCAATGCTAAAATTGTTATTCCTGGCTCTCACGTGTTCCCTAGGTTTACCCGGCACACCAGCGCCTTTTTGCCAGTTTACGCTACGAAAAACTTTAACCAGGCCATCAGAGTACACCAAACCCAAGTTAGATGGCATTTCTGTCAAGATATACCGTTTTTTTGGCGAAGCATCCATGTACGTCCGTCTCACTTGCGAAAATGCCAAAACAACGGTACACCATCGTATTTTTGCCAGTTTACGGTACGAAAAGTAAACGAGGTGATCAGGGCACACCAAACCCAAGTCATATACCATTTTCTGTCAAGGTATACCGTTTTTATGGCAGACAAACAATGTCCCGGTACAGCTTATGTTTTCGAACAAACACTACGTTCGTCAATAGAAGCGCCTTCTTGTACTGCTGTGTACTCGTGTTCAAACGAACATATGTACCAGGTACGAGTCAAGCGTTGCTTATATATAATCTGAAGCCATCTTATTTTGTTTCGTGCGCGTGCGTGTAGTCAGAACACGGTACCGCGGGCGAGCCCGGCGCCGCGGCGGGTGTCAGCGGGTGCTAGCAGGTAGAGGGGGTGTTGCAAGGGGCGCCGTCGCCGTTTGCATGGCTGGGCGTCGCGTGTGTCTCGAGACACGCAGGAAGCACGAATGGGCTGTCTGGCTTCCTTGTGAGGCTCCGCTTGCACCATATACGAGATATAAGGGTCGTTTTGATATGCGAAATAATATTTAAGCGGTGCTTATTTTTGCGACCAAACTAAACTTCAAAGAGACTTCAATGCAGTTTGAGCACCAACTTTGTCGAAGTGGCGAAGAAGGGCCACGGTGAGCACCGGGCTTCACGCGAGGCGGGCGACGACGCTCACTGTGGCAGAGAGGGAGGAAAACTTTATCCGGACCCAATCGGTGGTGAGGTGGCCGCGAGACGGGCGGGCGGCGTACAAGGCTAAGAGGGAAGCTCTGCTGTTCGTTTTTTTTTTTTCTTTTTGACCGGTGAAACGTGTCCAATCAGGCAGAAAATTATTACATGAGAGGTGACAGGCACTGGGTCACGGGATATATTTACAAACAGTTTTTTTTTTCATAATTTTTTAAATACGTCAGCTGTGAGTTCGACTGATTAATAAATAGTTGATACTCAACTTTGCAAGCTGCGAAAAATTATAGAAGCAAAAAACGTATAAACAGACTAGACTTTTCGAGCTTGCACCAATCAAAGCAGAGCTATGACTTACCGTATGACTTGCAAAATGGCCGTGATTGGCCATGCCGTGACAACTGCTGCTGAGCACATATATCGTATTGAGCGTGCTACGAGTACAACAAGCAGGCTGTTGTACATCGCTGCGGCCATGCCGCCCAGCAGCAGCAGCAGGCAAAACCATGCGCGTGAGGAGGCTTGTATCGGGGCCTGCGATTTGCATCACGGAAGGTGGATAGGTAGAGTTTGGGGTGCGGGCGCATGTATGTATCCCGACTCCCGACTACACCCACCACGACGACGACCAACAACAACCGCCACCTGCTGTTACCCAGCAGCATATTAACATGCCAAACCAGCGCGTGAGGTGCACACCCGCAATGTATTCTTGGCTACTGTACCTGTAGTTGCAAGTGTTGGAGCCTACGACGCGTCATCGAGGATAGATGGGCAGAGCTTGGTGTGCGGGGGCATGTATGTGTGTGTAACCCGACTCCCGAACGCGCCCACCGATCAACAACTAACTGCCACCAGGCAAAACTGCGTGAGGTGACACATCCAGGGTGTACTCTTGGCTACTGTTGTACCTGTAGTTGCAAGTGTCGGAACCTTCGATGCATCATCGAGGATAAATAGGAAGGGCTTGGGGTGCGGGCGTATGTATGTATCTATGTACCCATGTATGTATCCTGACTCCCGACCACGCCCACCACAACGATCAACGACCAACTGCCACCAGACAAAACTACGCACCCTCCAGCAGCAGCAGGCACCCAGCAGCACACCAGCCGCAGGCAAAATCATGCGCGCACGTTGGCATATGCGGGGTGTAATTTATGACTAGTTGCATGTATCGGAGCCTACGATGCAGCACCGAGGACGGATAGTAGGGATAGCTGGGGGCACGGGCGCATGTACAGCATGAATGACATCCCGACTCCAAACCACACCGACCACAACGATCAACAACCGCCACCAGAAAAAAAACTGCTGTACTCCTCTGCTGTTGTTCTGAGCAGCAGTGCAATTCTCACCGCCAGTCGAGAGGACAGCAGTACGCATGTGCCTGCTGTCGCCACCGTTTGCCTGCGCCACCACCACCCACCGCCGTCTCTGCTGTAGTTCGAGCTGCGCGGTTGGTATTTTGGATCGACAAGCTCGTCATAATTTCATTCACGTATGTAGTGGACCCAAAAGCTGCGTCACAGTAGTAGCAGGGTGTCCCTGCAACCACTTGAGAGCACAGCAGTAGTAGTAGCAGTATAGTTCCTGCGGTCGTCCTTTCTTTGCCTTGACACCATGCACTCCGCCTATATCTTGTTGTGCAAACGTTGCTCGACCGGCATTGAGGCGGACAAAAATCGACTGAAATGCCTCAAAATCGTTGGACGACAGACAACCTACCCTTCTAACACCCTACACAGCTGGTCGAAACAAGACTGCAGTGATACTGACTTCTCGATACCTGCAACCTACGGTACCCACTTCTTACTATGGTGCCAAAACCAAATTTTATACTACCAAAACCACAAGAACAAGCGGAAATTGTATGGTACGAATACGTGCTTCCTACGTACTTTTCTTGATACTTACATTATCATTAGAACGATAACGGCCCACGTCAACAACGGTGCTGCCGCTTAGCGGCCGGGGTCTCGATCGGACCTCTCTGTATCACCCTTCGACCTGATGATCAACTCCATCCCGACAGCGGATGGCCAGGTGACGTCGTGGAACGGCATGATCGTATCATGTACACTCGGACGGCTCTCGGATTCAACTGGCAACTACACTACCGATTGCCATGTCGAGGACCATAGCCATATCGAGATAACCGCATCCCAATGTGCACGATGGCGAGATCCCGCACCAGTCTCGATTCCGCACGGACCACCCCAGTCACTCCAGGATGCAGTGAATGCCTTGTTCCTGACCGGGGCCGCCTCCGACTTCTCATTTCCTGGACCTGCTCCGTGCCCCCCCTGCGACGAGGGCTGCGCCGGGCGCATCAGCACATCCATATGGTCGATTCTTCCTTGGAGTGCGTACAACGCCCCAGATCGCGTTTTCTTCGCGTCTGCACGTGTAGACATCTACGAGGACGCCGGAGAGCCGCCAGCACCGTCACCCATTTTCATGATAGGCGTTGAGTACTGCCTCGTAGCTGTCATCTACTCCATTCCGAACCATTTCGTGACCCAGTTGCGTTCGAGAGGGCGGTGGTGGAAGTACGATTGTATACTCGGGGGAAGTACCACGTCTTGCGACGATTTCGACCATGACTGGCATCATGGTTACCAGCATATGTATGACTACCTTAGAAAGTCTATGACCTTGCCTGTTCCCCAGGCACAAACGACACCATACCGTAGTGCTAGCTACCATGAGCGCGCAAGCCAAGAACGCGTGGAGATAATCGAGGCGACTAGACAAGGACCCATCATGCCTCCGCCTCACCGAAGTCCTGGCCACTACGACGTGGGGAGCGCAGCTGTGCCTTGCCGACTCGACTCCGACGTACCGCCGCCTTGAGCGTCTCACGTTTTCTTCACATGTGTGTGTTGAAACGTTTTGATTTTTTGTGTGATATTGCTTCTCGATTCGTTCTGCCTGCCTTCTTGTTTCCGTCTTTTTGCTACAACGCATTTTGCAGAAATGTTGCACGGCGCGTCCAGCCTTTCGAGTTCTGTGCAGCTACATTTATGTTAACTGTTTGGTCGACAGAGTGTTGTTTACGGGGTGCATGTACGTAACGATCATTGGGGAAAAGTCTACTTGTGTGCCTTTTGTCATGTTGGACTTCACTGCGGCGTTTTATTTGGTATGGCTGTGTTCGCGACACGTCGAGGTCATCGCAGTCTGCGCGATGCGACTGTGATGTTACGTTTTGTTTTTTTGCTTCGAAATATAGCGGCAACTGCAGCATCTTCGAACAAATAATATTCTACGTGACAAATATCGACGTCGCGAGAGAATTTTCATACCTCCGTCCAACCTTTTTTTATGATATGGTAACACCTAGGGAACAGCAGGGCAACCCTTGCCCTGCCCTACAATTCAAGATGCAGCCCGTTGGGTCTTTTAATTTAGGCCGTGGGGTGTTGCATCAATATCAACTGGTACAACAGGTACACCAGCAGGTCATCAAAATGAAGAGCGCGTCAGTGATCTCCTTGGTGCTTCGTAGCGAAACTTACAACATAAAATCGTCTCTTGACAACCTTGCGATGAACAAGAATTTCGCTTCCTTCTTCACGAGGAAAAATAGAAACGAAAGAAAGGGAATAATCTTTGAGTGAAAGAAAAGCAAATCCCGGAAGCAAAAGCATGGCAGACACGCAGGCGTGGCCGCACGCCGAGCGGTTGCCACCTCGCCAGGTGCCACGGCGGAAGACATTTGTTATACTTAGATGCGGCGGGAAGCGAGTCGCGCCTGGCGGAAGCAACATCACTCCAAACTATGTTCGCTGGTTCTGGTAAAAAAAACTGTGTTGTTCCACAACGTCCGGAAATGGAAAAATGGCTTGAGTATTAACATCAATATGATGACGGCCCTCACATCCCAGACAGGTTGACACCTGGTACCTAAATGCATGTACGTACGAGCACAATCAGTATGATACAAGTTTGGAGGAGAGTCTCATCTGCGTGGTGAGTGATTCAACCTTGGCCAAGACTCAAGCCCAGCTGCATGCACGACAACAACACGCTCGTGAGCTGGAGATGGGGCGCCCTGCCTCGCAGGTGCGGGCAGCGTTGTCGGCGTTTTTTAAGTCCCGACGAGGTGCAGCATGATACCTGGTATCATGCAGCGCATGCCTATGGCTGGGTGTATGTTGTGCACTCTTTTATAGCAGCAGCAAACCGGCGTCGTAACTTGCGACTCGATCCGTGGGTATCACAGAGGCGACACCATTCTCCTGCTGACGCTCGTGTATCCGTGTAGACGCTGGTGCTATGCGCTCCGAGCCTGATGCTGCGCATCAGCACGCTGCGTGGAAAAACAACAAAGAAAGCCATACAGCAGCAGCAGTAGCTGATCTTTTCTTTCAAGCAAACTCGGCGGCGAAGCCCTTTTTTTATTATCTTGCCTAGGAACGGTTTTTTGTTAGTGACGTGGATGCTTTTCTCCTCGTTTTGGATTGGGTCATTTCCTGAATATTTTTTCCCCCTAGATATGAAACACCGGACAAAATAAACCCTGCTGTGCTTCACGTATCTCGGGGTTCTGTACTTCGGGTTCTGCGAGTACTAGTCTAGCAGTATTTCGTCCGTTGGTAGTGTTCGCACTGCTTGTGCGAGTACTCTCAGTACCGAAATACCCTCAATATCCCCGGTATACTTCGAGTATGAAGTTTACTTCGACTGTGTGTGCACCGTGTCGACAATTCTCAGGCCCATTGTTCGGCACAAAACACTCCCAGATAGTCCCACGAGTGGGAGTTGGAGCAAATTACTTTCGCTGGGGACAACTCGAGTACTTCGAGCACTGACAGTATTTCGGAAATATGCACTGCGAGGAATATGTGCTGCGAGTACTCTCAGTATCTCGAGGTTCTGTATGGCGGATTGCCTGTACTCCAAGTATTTTGTGTTTCGATATTGCGGGTACATACTTTCCTGTGCGCTCGGGGTTTCCGTACTGCTCATACTCTCAGTGCTCTTCAGTATTTGGGCCTCCTCAATGCTCGCAATATTTTGGCCGCCAGTACTCCAGTACTCTCTGCACTCGGACTACGAATTGTTCTCGAGCATCTACTGTATCTGTGAAACCTCTATGTTACCCTGAGCACCTCGAAACTTTTTTGGGGGGGGAATATATATATATTGTATGTGCTGTATTTTACTCAGCCAATGACAAAGTATTATGGCGCAACCTCGCCCTCTCGCAACTTATTGTAGTGTTCAGGATCAATATCCACTTACCGGTACCCTATTATATACTATTGTAGTAGTGATCCCATACTACTTCCACAAACAGTATAGTCTGTCCGAAAAAATATGTGTGTGTTCTTCACATTAGTGATGGGTGGATGCAGCTACTACTTCTAAACAGGTGTGCAGGATTTCATGCGAGTATTATTTTGCCCTTGCGCGACTCCCCTATTAATAGGCACCTCTCGGAACCTTGTACATAATATACCTGGTATATAGATATATATATATTTTTTAACGTACGTGATCCTGTCGAGGTAGATTTCTCCATCTTTTTTGTTTGTCAAAATTATTTCGATATTCTTCGCAAAATAACATACTTAGCAGTATTCGTAAGATGAATTTGACATGAAACGTAGGAGGTAGGTGTATATTCTACGTGTATTCTAAGTATTTCGTGCTGATCATGAATAAGTTACGAGCACGTACTCGTGCGTCGTGACCAATTACTTTTCGTCAAGAACACGAATAAATATACGGGCCTGTTTGTTCTCCAATGTATTCGTCGGCGACTGACGAATACCTTCTCAAATTCAGGGGGTAAATATCCGTCCGTGGACGACTAGCACTTATTCGACGGATGGATTTCGTGAGTATGTATTCGTCAAATCTATTCGTAATTGTGCGGGGTGTGCTACATGCTCATATTGCGTGTTTCCGAGGGGAAGGGGGGCGGGTGCGCTTTCTTGCATTGAACGTCTTGTTAGTGTAGCCGTTAAACCGTAACCGCGTATAACTGCACCATATAGCACTCAAGGTAACACCCCCCCATGATTTTCCGAGCCGATTTTTTCCGAAACAAGGCGGGCGCCCAGAACGAAAATTGTGGCTGGGAAACCCCTCTTCGAGATGTCTCCATTGCCGCATTGCTCGGTGTTTCACTAACGCTGTTGCCGAGGAAATCGGCCTTGAAATCCATCCGAGGGGGTCTTCTATCTTGAGTGTTTTAGGGTATGTCCTTGGAACTGGGTGTAAATTACGTACAGATCGCTCACGAGAAGGGTAAATCCCCGGCAAGACGAGGTAGAGGAGGTAAAGGACGGAAACCCCGTAGAAGTAGTTTTGATCTCTTTGTCAATCAGTACCGTTACAATGGTAGCCTTGTGACAGGTACACGGGAGGGGGCTACGAAAAACGGCATGTCTGGCATAGTAAATGATACCCTCTCCGGTTTAAATGTCGATGTAAGAGAGGTCGAATAGCTTGTCACGGGCATACTAAAATGATATAATACCCATTCCGATTTCAAAGAGTTGTACTACGCCTCTCTTATTAAGTCGTAGCTCCCCCTGTACCCGGTATATTTACGTGTGGAAGAGTCGTAACCTCATGATCATCAACTAAAATAATATATCTACATTTCGTACACTAGAACAGTAGCGAAATACGTATTTCCGCCAAACCGGGTATTAATGATGTATCTGTCGCGTGTCAGGAGGATACCGCCGATAGACGATCCAAATGAGGTGGAGGACGGAAACCCTTCGGGAGCGTTTAGGTCTCCTTGTACAATAGCCGTAACCGTGTATACCGTGACCGGAACATGGGCTTAAATCACTACCAGGTATACAGGAGGGGGCCACGTTTTTTATACGCGCTCGATTTGAGAGTAACCCCGATTTAAAAGATCTCGATTTAGGAGGAAACCTGATTTAGGAGAGATCAGATGGCTTTGGACGGGCGCACTAACACCATTAAATATATCCATTGAAATACCGGTCCAACCCCTTGGGAAATGCACACGTTTTGGGGGATATGCTAGGAATCAGTGTAGGATGTGCTTGCGGTTTCGAAGGGGTTTAAGACTGACTCACCTCTCTCTCTAATCGCATATAACGGTTCAAGATAGTGCTACTGCCCCTCTCTTATATCATAGCCCGCGCATATTCAAAGCTAGCAGATACCTGGTATGTAACACCCATTCCGGTTCAAGGGAAATGCCTGTCTAAGAGAGTAGTGCTAAGAAGCCTGATGCACCTCTCCTAAATCGTTAACACGGGCATACTAGGAGCTACCTAGTACTGGCATATAATACATATCCCGGTTGAAGCGAAATACCGATTCAAGATATTAATAGTTCTACTAAGAAGCCCTATGCGCCCTTTCTGAAATCGCAGCACAGATATGCTAAAAGTTATGTAATACCCATTCCGGTTTAAGAGAAATGTCGTTCTAAAAGAGTTCTGCTAAGCAGCCTGATACACCCTTTCTTAAATCGTAACACGGGCATACTAAAAGCTATATAATACCTATTCCGGTTCAAGATAATGCCGATTTAAGAGGGTTTGACTACCGTTCTCTTAAATCGTAGCCCCCCCTGTACGCGGTATGGTTTACCTGCAAAGCTAAACCGGTATCCACGTTACTTTTGACCGTGAAGCCCGTCAACCGTAAATATGTACATCCGTCCCGTGTCAGGAGAAGAGAAAACGTCGATGAGACGGGGCAGCGGCCTGAAACCCTGCGGAAGCAATACGCCATCTTAAGGCCACGCTTGTTGTCTGGCGTCTCCTGGTCCCCGGGTTTTCGGCAGGGATCTTTACGGGTGTCCGTCCGTGCACGGTGCGGTTTTTTCGAATCGAAAATCGTACGGTCCGGTTCGGTGCGGTTCTAGAAAATCGAAAATCTTACGGTGCGGTTCGGTGCGGTTTTCAGGTATTGTAAATCCTGCGGTGCGGTTCGGTTTTGTGACATATCCTACGGTGCGGTTCGGTGCGGTTTTCAAAAGTCAGTGTCAGGAATTGTGAATCCTACGGGGCGATTCGCTTTTGTGATAAGTCCTACGGTGCGGTTCGGTGCGGTTTTCAGATGTTGTGAACCCTACGGTGCGGTTCGGTTTCGTGATGAATCATACGGTGCGGTTCGGTGCGGTTCCCCGTTGAATCGGTTTTTCTACGTGCGGTTCCAATCCCCGTAGGGAAAACCGTATAACACGCTTTTCTCTACGGTGCACCGTATATGAAGACCATTGAAAATCGCGACTTCGTACGGTTCTCAGGCTTTTTCTCGGGGCACTAAGGCATCCACTGTTTCTCTACGGTGCACCGTATGAATAAACCGTACACAACCGCGGTTTCGTACGGTTTCTGACGCTTCTCCTCGTGGCACTAACGCACGAAAGAATCCGCTATAGGCAGCGTATGAATGAACCGTACAAACCCTCGGGTCCGCACCGTTTGCGTGCGAGGTACATCTTGTTTACTTTCTAGTAAGGTACAACGCCTTGCGTGCAACAGCACGAACACATGAAAAAAAGAGATTCAATAAACAATATGTAGATAAAAATAAAACATGAAGAGTAAATAAAATAAAAACACAAATTGCACGATGCGTGCCGGGACAATACACAATATATATATATACCGGTAATGTGCATGTTTCAGACTGAGTAGCTATGTGACGCTAAATGTTGCACATTGTCATCTTCCATGGTATATTCACCCGTGACACACGCCAGCATCTTGCTCTATACTACAACAGGTACAATACAGAGCACCGAGCGTTATCTTCTTGCGGATAACCCAGACAGCCGTCACAGAGACCGCTACGCCCCCCCCCCCCCCCCCCCCCCCCCCCCCTGCACCCACTCATGAACATGTTCCTGGAGCACATAAACAGCAGTACTAGAGTATGATACTTCTTATAATATACATATATACGAACCCTCCTACTGTTTTATGTACCGAGAATATTACATGTTACGTCAGGCCCTGTTCGCTCATAAGGAACAGTCAACGACCACGGAATTCCCAGCGTCGGCAGCTTGTTATTTCGCAGCTTTCACCTTCCCCTCAGCCTGAGTACGTCTGATTGCTCCCGAACGCCAGTCCAATTTGTTGATGTCGGGAATGAGATGCGGGCTCAGCTTCAAAAACATCATCTTCTCCAGGCGCTCGGGATCCATTCTCTGCCGAAGGTTGCTGTAGGTGAGAGCCAACTGAGAAAACCCTCTCTCCGACTCACATCTCGTACTGTGGACACTAATGTACACTCGAGCTAGGGAAGACAAGATAGGGAATTGAGCTGGTGCCACAATGTTGCCGCGGGCATCATGACTCGGATTGCTCGCATCGTGCACGTAATTGAGAGGACTGAAGTCCTCCCAGCCGTGTCCGATGGCAGGCAGGTCGTTGTATTTTTCTCCACCTCCTTCTCCAGGCGACCCTTCAGGGAAGGACCGCCGGCGTTGCTCACCGCCTGCAGGGATGCCGCGTGTTTCTCCTGCCGACGCTGCTGTCGCCTCTCGTACGAATTGTTGGCAACGGCAAGTCGTTTGGCGGGAGGCGGGTCTGTAAAAGAGTATGCCGGCTGTTCGGCGGGGCGCGCGTCGACCATCCTCTCCTTCACCCGGTCCAACGCCTCGCGAGCTTTGTCCAGGCACCCCACCCCCCCGCAGTCGTTCGGCCCCAAGTTCTTGGAACGAGGGTCGAGCCATAAGGCCAGCAGCTCCACATCGGCCTCCGGCTTGCCGATTTTTCGCTCCTCGATCTCCTCGCAAGCAAGCTTGAGGAACTTCTGGCCAACTTCCGTAAGCTCGACCGTGTCCCGCATGGGTCCCTCGGTCACGCCTCCCACTTCACTCTCCTCCTGCGGCTGGCCCAGTCGATTGTCTCGATCTCGTCCCCGCCAAGCATGGCACCGAGGTCGTGGCAGAGGTAAATGACGCGACTGTGGATACCGTCCACACGGCCCTGTATTTTCACCGTGACGACCTTCAGCGGCTCAAGCAAGCTTCAGAGTTCCTTGATGGGCAGCCACTGCCCGGGTGACACCCCACGATGAGCTAAGTCGCCGCGGTGTAGCAGGAACTTTCAAACCGGCTGCTCCAGGATGCACAGCCTCTCCATGAAGCGAACAAGAGACTCCCAGCTGCAGCAGTTCGAAGAAAAAAAGGGGAGGGTACGCGTCGAGCAGAACAGGAAGCAGCAGGTCGGCAAGGTCAACAAACATGTAATACGCATTATTTTACAATATCATGAAATGAAGAATATTATATTTATCATGCATAGTAGTACAAGGCAAACATCACTTCCACCTCATAAAACATACCGATATTTAATACCATATACCTATCCCAACAATGTACAGTAGTTCACCCTAACGGCGAATCCTCTGCATTACGTAACTGGCACCCGGCACAGAAAACACACATACATCTGCAACAATTTGGGGTCGGTGGAAAGCATAAAAAACGATGATGAGCAGGACATCTGCAACCATCGATAATGTGAAAATATATTTTTTCTACATGACATTCAACCGCAGTCCGTGGTCTTTTGATTGTACCTGTATGTTGTCAACAAAAAAACAATGGAAAATACTTGATAGCGTGTAAAGGACGAAACCAAAGGTCACAAGATTCAATTGTACATCAGTATGGTGTACCAGGATATATATCAAATTTGAGCCTATCATCTAGAAGATTTCGATATATACAAACAACACAAATTTACAACTTACAGGAATTTCGAATATATACGTATAAACAACACAAAATCTACCACTTACAGCAGTGCTGGTATTTACTCTTCACATCTGAGTATTTTAATGTATTTACGAGTAGATTGACGCGTTCATATTGAATATTAGAATAGTATTAATAGCAACTGAATATTAGTGCCTTATACGAAACGCGCGTGTTTTTTGTGTAGCGTACGCTAAAACGCACCTAGTGTCGTTGCGCCTGATGATGTTGAGCTCCTGGGGTAAGCTGTCCTCGCTCTCCTCCGGCATCGCGTGTTCGATGATGCCGGCGTTGATTCAGAATTCCTCGACTTCCTCCTGGTCTTCGATGATTACCTCCTGCTGCACATCGCGAAAGGCGTCGTTGTTGCAGCAGGAGTGGCTGAACACCGCTACAGTGAGGGCACCCGCTCCTACAAGAGCCCTCCCGGGGGGGTTCAGGTAGCGGCGGAGCCGCTGATGCCTACCGCCCACAGGACCAATGAATTGATCCTGTGGCAGAGGCACAGCAGCGTCTCCAGGCCCAAAGCCTCGCAGGCGTTGACGACGTTGAGACCCTGGTCGACAGTTGCGGCGATGTACTCGTCCTCGGACTTGACACCAGGTATGAAAGACGCGAATACATCGCTTATCCACTGTAAGAGGCAAAGAGGACAGGGTATATACCGTGTGTGGGTGAAGAATGGCTTGAGCAACAGGGGGTGTGACACCATGACTTGATAGTTTGGACACATGATACATCTGAAAAATATGTCGCAAAATACACAAAATCGGAAATTATACAGGTACATATATATACAAAATAATAAACAATATTATTGCGTCCCCTCTCTTTTGCGCGACTTATCGTTAATTACTGTATACCTGGTACAATTATTCACCCCTAGCCTCCCTGGGTAACCCAACTCAAACCTTCCGACCGTAATCCTATTACACTATTAACACCAATGCTAAAGTAGTTTGTGTCCTTCACATTTAAGCGTTATTCCTACCCGTCTACATCCAGCACGACCAGTGCCCGTGCCGATTCTTCAAGATACAAGTTATGTTGTTGTTATCGTTGTTGTTGTCTTCACATTAAATTGTCATTTCCACCCAGCTTTATCAGTACACCCAGTGTCCGTCCTGATTCTTTATTCTAGAGGGATACTGATTCCGTGGTCACAGACTGTGAGACAGAGGAAGACCCCCCCAACAAAAAAAGAATCGCAAATTCAAGTGTCAAGCAAGTGAAATGCCAGCGTACCGGGTACGAGAACGCAACAACACAAACAGGACCAAAAAAACAACAAGAGGAAAAAGACAATAAAACAAAAAAACAAGAATTGAAATGAAAACAGAATACAAACGACGCAAGGACTTCAGAAAGACTGCCAGACGGAAGGCATACGTACTCGGGAAGGACAGATATCTGCTGCGCGGACGAGTTATGTGGTCACAAAATTACGCCACAAGCAGTATATATACTGCGCTGTTCTGCAGTAAGCAGAGTAGACAATGCAATGCCTTATCATAATACTGGATACGACAGGCATGGCATACTCATTCTATGAAAGAGAGAAAACAAAAAAACCCAAACAAAATATTAATAGTATACAAGGGGGCTTTCGCCGGCGGCGTGATGGCCGCCGTCGACGCTTAAGGCCCCGCTCTGCAAATTTAATGGCGGTTTTCGATGCCAAGGGCCCGTAACACATGTTGGACGAATCCCCGACGGCAATGAGTAGTAGTCAGAGGGAAAAATAATGAGCGACAGACGCCTGGTGACCCGAGGCTCGGCTGATGGACATCGATACCAATTTTTGCACTTATATTCTTATCGCTGACGCACTTGATGAGTGATCAAACTTCCACACCTCGGATAACACTTATCTACTTTATGGGGCCTAACACAGGAACGTGGTAACGTACTAACATAGTCTTAGCACTAGAGGAGCGAACACGGTAACGCGGTAACACAGTGTTAACTGGAAACCCACGAACGTGCACGAGCCTTGACATTATGTTGCTTCTCGGTCTCGTCCAGCTCTAATACAGTAACATTATGTTATGCTGTGATCAGTCCTTGAACTAACACCGTAACACGGTGTTAGGCTGTGACCAAACACGTACGTTATCACTCTAACATGCCCAGATCGTTATCCGCATATTTACTATTACGGGTGACCATAGTTAATAGGACTTACGGTACACACAAACACCCATATATTTCCATATTTATACTAACAAAATTGGTCCTATTTACTATGGCCCCCCGCAATAACACGATAACATAATGTTATTGTCGACGCAGCGTTATACGTAACACACTAACATTATGTTACCCTTAGGAGAAATGTTATACGTAACACCCTAACATAACGTACCATGTTCGCCAGCACTACTAACACATAACATCGTGCTACAGATAACACACAAACGTGACATAACGCAGTGGCCAGCACTACTAACACTACGTTATCCGGACCCCCCATCTGATTGCCTTAGGGTCGGATAACGTAACACTTTTAACGTACGCTCGATACGTTACAGTCTTAGGCGGCCCATACGTAACATTATGTTAGGATGTTAGCCTTAAGGCGGAAGTCTCTGTAACATTAAGTCACGGTGTTACCGTCAGTGAAGATCTGATGATGGTAACATTCCGTTACCGTGTTACCATAAAAAACCAATCCGGGTTTAACTCCATGTTACTGAGTTACCGTTGGGGCCGAAGTCGTTCTAGCGCAATGTTACTACGTTACTCTCAGGAAACGAGCAACAATCCAGTTGAGCGGTCTACAACACCAATATACCCTCTTCCCGATACCTAACATGTGTTGACTGTGTTAGTGGTTATGCGGGCGTGTGGGAGTAACGTAGCGTAGCCGTGTTATCCAATTTCGCCGACATCCCAGTAGGGAATACCTACAACGCATCCCCGGGGGGGAGGATAGCATGGCTTCCCCGCAAAAAAAAGCCCTCCATATTTCAAAACCCCGAAACAGGAGATATTTTTAAGGGATCCCCCCAAAATACGCATCATTTTTTGCGGAGCCCCTAGGAATTTTACTAACACACTAACATGGTGTTATGTACGCGTTTATTTGGCCGTGTACGTTGGCCGTCGAAAGGGTGCTACGGTAGCACGAAGAATCCTGCTGACACACTAACATAAAGTTACTCGCTACGGGCTGATGCCGCTAACACGGTAACATACTGTTAACGTTTAGTTGACCATGTACGTTATCCCTTCAACGTGTGTTACGATAGCCACCAGGAATTCCGCCAACACGCTAACATAGTGTTACTCGCTACGGGCTGCATATCCTAACACCGTAATATATACTGTGGTCAGTACGAGATCAAGGTGACACTCTAACTTAATGTTACGCGATCGCCCGCCAATATCATAACACATTAACACTATGTTATCACAAAATCCAGAAAGTAGTTATCGTAGTAACGCAATGTTACGTTTTTTTTTCGCTGACGCATAACTCTAACATCAAACGTTAAGTGTTACGTTATCCGAGGTGTGCAAACTTCACAACAGCGGGGAGGCGGGGGGAGAACCTGCTCTATGACCGACCCCGGATCTAGGTTATATACGACGCCCTCCCAGAAGGGAGCAAAAAAATAAAGGAGCAAAAAAATGAGGGCGAATATAAAAAATGGATTGTGCGAAAAATCGGGGGGAAAAAACCTCAAGAGAACACACCAGTCGATGTACTTTGTTATTAATAGTTGCTGCAGCAGAAATTACTACGCAGCACATGACATGCTTGACAATGCTATTGTGAGGAGGGAGGAGAAGAGCTTCCTCTGCGACCACGCCGGATCTAGGTTATAAGACAGGGAGAGGCTTGAAAGGGTTGAAACAGTAGTGAGGAAAAATACCACAATTACTATTATTAATACTTACTACTGCTGTAGTAATACTCTTCATGGGTATACATACATACTTGGTGGTACATAAAAATGCTGATTCCGGGGAGAAGGAATGAAGAACACAAATAGCCGAGAAACACAGAATACACACTATACACTCTAATAGAATAATTCCCTAGGGTTTACCCTAGGGTAATCTAAAAACAAAATGAATTTCCTGTCCTAACGGACAAAATGACAAAAAAAACGGTACACCAGCGCTTTTTTGCAAGTTTACGCTACGAAAAGCTCAAACAAGGCCATCAGGGTACACCCAACCCAAGCAAGATGGCATTTTCTGTCAAGGTACAAACCGTTTTTTGGCGAAACATCCATGTCCGTCCGTCTCACTTGCAAAAAATCCAAAAAAACGGTGCACCATCGTATTTTTGCCAGTTTACGGTACGTAAGGACAAACGAGGTGATCAGGGCACACCAAACCCAAGTCATATGATGTTTTCTGTCAAGGTATACCGTTTTATGGCAAACAATGTCCCGGTACAGCTTATATTTTCGAACAAACACTACGTTCGTCAATAGAAGCGCCTTCTTGTATACTTGTACTGCTGTGTACTCGTGTTCAAACGAACATATGTACCAGGTACGAGTCAAGCGTTGCTTACATATAATCTGAAGCCATTTGTTTTGTTTCGTGCGCGTGCGTGTAGTCAGAACACGGTACCGCGGGCGAGCCCGGCGCCGCCGCGGGCGTCAGCGGGTGCTAGCAGGTAGAGGGGGTGTTGCAAGGAGCGCCGTCGCCGTTTGCATGGCTAGGCGTCGCGTGTGTCTCGAGACACGCAGGAAGCACGAATGGGCTTTGTCTGGCCTCCTTGTGAGGCTCCGCTTGCACCATATACGAGAGATATAAGGGTCGTTTTGATGTGCGAAATAATATTTAAGCGGTGCTTATTTTTGCGACCAAACTAAACTTCAAAGAGACTTCAATGCAGTTTGAGCACCAACTTCGTCGAAGTGGCGAAGAAGGGCCACGGTGAGCACCGGGCTTCACGCGAGGCGGGCGACGACGCTCACTGTGGCAGAGAGGGAGGAAAACTTTATCCGGACCCAATCGGTGGTGAGGTGGTCGCGAGACGGGCGGGCGGCGTACAAGGCTAAGAGGGAAGCTCTGCTGTTCGTTTTTTTTTCTTTCTGACCGGTGGGAACGTATTCCAATCAGGCAGAAAATTATTACATGAATGAAGAATCAAGGCACTGGGCCAAGAGATATTTTACAAGCAAAAAACAACGTAAAAACAGACTAGACTTTTCGAGCTTCCACCGATCAAAGCAGAGCTCCTATGACTTACCGTATGACTTGCAAAATGGCCGTGATTGGCCAACAGTGCCGTTACAACTGCTGCTGAGCACATATATCGTATTGAGCGTGCTACGAGTACAACAAGCAGGCTGTTGAACAGCGCTGAGGCCATGCCGCCCAGCAGCAGCAACAGCAGGCAAACCATGCGCGTGAGGTGGCACATCCGCAGTATACTCTGGATGGCTTGTATCGGGGCCTGCGATATGCATCACGGAGGATGGATAGGTAGACTAGAGTTTGGGGTGCGGGCGCATGTATGTATCCCGACTCCCGTCCACACCCATGATGACGACGACGACCAACAACAACCGCCACCTGCTGTTGCCCAGCGGCATAGTAACAGGCCAAACCAGCGCGAGAGGTGCACACTCGCAGTGTATTCTTGGCTATTGTCCCTGTAGTTGCAAGTGCTGGAGCCTACGACGCGTCATCGAGGATAGATAGGCAGAGCTTGGTGTGCGGGGGCATTTATGTGTGTGTAATAACCCGACTCCCGAACACGCCCACCGATTAACAACCAACTAACTGCCACCAGGCAAAACTGCGTGAGGTGACACATCCAGGGTGTACTCTTGGCTACTGTTGTACCTGTAGTAGTTGCAAGTGTCGGAGCCTACGATGCATCAAGGATAAATAGGAAGAGCTTGGGGTGCGGGCGTATGTATGTATCTATGTACCCATGTATGTATGTATGTATCCTGACTCCCGACCACGCCCACCACAACGATCAACGACCAACTGCCACCAGACAAAACTACTCATCCTCCAGCAGCAGCAGGCGCCCAGCAGCACACCAGCCGCAGGCAAAATCATGCGCGCACGTTGGCATATGCGGGGTGTAATTTATGACTAGTTGCATGTATCGGAACCTACGATGCAGCACCGAGGACGGATAATAGGCAGAGCTGGGGGCACGGGCACATGTACAGCATGAATGACATCCCGACTCCAAACCACACCGACCACAACGATCAACAACCGCCACCAGAAAAAATCTGCTGTACTCCTCTGCTGTTGTTCTGAGCAGCAGTGCAATTGTCACAGCCAATCGAGAGGACAGCAGTACGCATGTGCCTGCTGTCGCCACCGTTTGCCTGCGCCACCACCACGCACCGCCGTCTCTGCTGTTGTTGTTCGAGCTGCACGGTTGGATCGACAAGCTCGTCATAATTTCATTCACGTATATACGAGTGGACCCAAAATCTGCGTCACAGTAGTAGCAGGGTGCCCCCTGCAACCACTTGAGAGCGCAGCAGTAGTAGTAGCGGTATAGTTCCTGCGGTAGTCCATTGCCTCCACACCATGCACACCGCCTATATCTTGCTGTGCAAACGTTGCTCGACCGGCATTGAGGCGGACGAAAATCGACTGAAACGCCTCAAAATCGTTGGACGACAGACAACCTACCCTTCTAACACCCTACACAGCTGGTCGAAACAAGACTGCAGTGATACTGACTTCTCGATACCTGCAACCTACGGTACCCACTTCTTACTATGGTGCCAAAACCAAATTTTATACTACCAAAACCACAAGAACAAGCGGAAATTGTATGGTACGAATACGTGCTTCCTATTAATACTTACATTATCATTAGAACGATAACGGCCCACGTCAACAACGGTGC
The DNA here is from genome assembly GCA_031763025.1 of Macrocystis pyrifera. Classification (NCBI taxonomy): domain Eukaryota; class Phaeophyceae; order Laminariales; family Laminariaceae; genus Macrocystis; species Macrocystis pyrifera. Next base: position 11,608,933 of record JASSKH010000002.1, on the reverse strand, counting down.
TGCCGCTTAGCGGCCGGGGTCTCGATCGGACCTGTCTGTATCACCCTTCGACCTGATGATCAACTCCACCCCAACAGCGGATTGCCAGGTGACGTCGTGGAACGGCATGCTCGTATCATGTACACTCGGACGGCTCTCGGATTCAACTGGCAACTACACTACCGATTGCCGTGTCGAGGACCATGGCCATATCGAGATAACCACATCCCAATGTGTGTTGAAACGTTTAGAATTTTTGTGTGATATTGCTTCTCGATTCGGACTGCCTGCCTTCTTGTTTCCGTATTTTTGCTTGAACGCATTTTGCAGAAATGTTGCACGGCGCATCCAGCCTTTCGACTTCTGCGCAGCTACATTTATGGTAACTGTTCGGTCGACAGAGTGTTGTTTACGGGGTGCATGTACGTAACGATCATTGGCGAAAAGTCAACTTGTATGCCTTTTGTCATCTTGGATTTCACTGCGGCGTTTTATTTGGTATGGCTGTGTTCGCGACACGTCGAGGTCATCGCAATCTGCGCGATGCGACTGTGAAGTTATGTTTTGTTTTTATGCTTCGAAATAGCGGCAACCGCAGCATCTTCAAACAAGTAATATCCTACGTGGCAAATTTCGACGTCGCGAGAGAATTTTCATACCTCCGTCCAACCTTTTTTTGTTATATGGTAACACCTCGGGAGCAGCAGGGCAACCCTTGCCCTGCCCTACCTTTATGGTAAAACCCTAGGGAACAGCGGGGCAACCCTTGCCCTGCCCTACAATAGGTATATGTATTACTCTTCCAAAGCAACACGCAGGCATCAAAGAAAGGACCGCATGCTCGACAGCATAGTAGTGGGGAGGGAGGAGAAGAGCTTACTCTACGACCACCCCGGATCTAGGTTATAAGACAGAGACTTGAAAGGGTTGAAACATTGAGGAAGAAGACCGTGTACTCCTGCTGTATGTAATAACAGTACTCTGCATGGGTATACACACACATACTATACCCGGTACGTACATTTGCTGAACTCGGGGAGTCGAAATGAAGAAAACAGAGTACCCGAGAATCACACAACACTCTATTAAAATACTATTAAAAATACATATATATTATGAATAGTAACAATGTTACATATTAATAGCAATAGCCATGAGAGTGATGACGCTTGTTGCCACGCACATAGGGAAAAAAAACTCCGGTGTTGGCCAGGCAGTGCGCTAAAGAATGTATGTGTTTAGCTCGTTGGAGAATTTCAGTACTACTCTATTAAAATACTATCAATAATACATAGATATAACGAATAGTAACAATGTTATATATTAATATTTATAGCAATGGCGAGGAGAGTGATGACGCTTGTTGCCACGTACATACGAAAAAAGAAATCCGATGTTGGCCAGGCAGTGCAGTGCGATAAATAATATGTATGTTTAGCTCGTTGGAGAGTTTCAGTAATGGTACGCGAAAATGATTCTGTGACGACAACAGCATCACACCGAGAAGTCGGAGGAATGAGCATCACGCATGTGACAGGCGACGACACGCACGACCGAAATTCGTATAGAATATTAATAGCAATGGCCATGAGACAGAGTTGTGACGCTTGGCTTGTTGTCACGTACATACGAAAAAAAAAACACCGGTGTTGGCCAGGCAGTTCGATAAAGAATACCAGGTATCTATTTTTAGCTCGTTGGAGAATTTCAGTAGTGGTACGCGAAAATGAATTTCGGTAATGGTGCGCGATGTCGACGGGTAGAAAGAACGGTTTAATGTGAAGAAAACAACAACAACAACAACAACAACAACAACAACAACAACAACAGTGCGATAAAGAATATATATGTTTAGCTCGTTGGAGAATTTCGGTAATGGTACGCGAAAATGATTCTGTGATGACAACAGCATCACACCGAGAAGTCGGAGGAATCAGCATCACGCATGCGACAGGAAACGACGCGCACGACCGAAATTCGTATAGAATACTCGCCTGTGGTGAGCCGAAATGACTGGAAGTAAGCTGGAGGCAAGAAAATACTCGCCTGTGGTGAGCCGAGCATGACTGGAAGTAAGACTGGAGGGAAAGAAATAGTCGCCTGTTCTGAGCGGCAAGATAATCATAGTGATACATACAAGGGTGCTTCGTCGCGAGGCCTACAAAAGGCCTCCGACGACGCTAAGGCCCGCAGGCAACGCTAAGGCACCCGCAGGCAACCTACAGTTAACGGCTAAGGCACGTCAGTTCACGATGCCAAGGGACCGTTGATGTAGACGCAACGATCAATGCTTGAAATAAGTCCCGTAAAACCAGGTTCTATTGTTGATCCCTGACGTAAAGCATGATGTAAAGAAGGCCCGTGACATCGAAAGTGACGGGCCGCCAACGAAGCCAATGCCCGCACGCAACAGACAGCTAATCTGCTGCAAACGGCAGTTTTCGATTCCAAGGGTCCGTTTAGGATGAAATGATACGAACTGTTCGAAAAATATGTCCTCCTGTTTCAAATATGAATGGTCCCTGACGCATTGGATGTTCCCGTAGGCAATGACTAAAGCATGAAACAAAAATGTTTTCTTCCCTAAACTCTGCCGCATACCACCCTCGGCTCATGCCAAAAATATCTGCCCCAACAAAACAAAACAGTGTACCAAAGCTAGACTCGTACGATGCACGGTCGGCAACTGAGAATCCTCGCCTGATACGAATGAAAAAGCCGATGCCATGATAATGCATAATATACCGTTCGTGAGAAAAGTATGATACTCTCTCTTGTCCCCTTCAGCCCACGACAGGTACGGGATAATTGATCTACGCGATCCGAGAATATATCTACGTCCCCCTGCGTCGAATCGATGAAAGCCAAGTGTAATATACCGTTCGAGGGAGCGTATGCTATTTTCTCGTCCCATACAACCCACCGCGGAATGTACGCTCTGCGGCACAACAGGTAAGGGAGAAAACATCTACACACTCAGGCTATAAAGCGAAAGTAAACAGAAAAACTATGGTTTCCCTTTGTCCCCTAAAACCCAACAAACAGCGCTCTTCAGCAATAACGCCACAAAGAGAAACCCTGGTTCAAAACACAGTAATTTCGTCAGACAGAAACACCGACAACGAAAGCTCCAGAAAATACAAGCGGGCGTAGGTGGGCAGGTTACAACAACAGTCGTGCGTCATCCAGTCTGATGAGTATTTGAGCATCAAACGAAGCGGCCCTCACCCGTTAAACGAATGTGACGAATTTGAGACAAAGCATCAACAAACCCGAACAAAAAAATACCCAACAAAACACACGACATACTCTAGTTATTCTATTATGCGGTTGTGGGGACAAACCACTCTAATTTCACGTGGTTTGCCTCCGAAACGAGAATTCATGTGGTTCGTCCCCAAAACGGGACTGCAGTAGTACTAAAAGAGTTAACCCCCCCCAAAACATAACACGCACATTAAAGGAACAAGACAGCAGCCAGTGTATCTATCTGCTGCTGTACTGCAGTAAGTAGTGATTAATAATGCACACCAGGCAGTGTTCCTTTTCATACTTAACAACAGCGGGGAGGCGGGGGGAGAATCTGCTCTATGACCGCCGCCGGATCTAGGTTATATACGATGCCTCCCAGAAGGGAGCAAAAAAATAAGGGCGAATATACATAATGGGTTGTGATCGGGGGGGGGGAAATGTTGAGCTGAAGGCAGAATGCAGGGAGGGGATGCAAAACAATAATCTCTCTCAGGGGTAAACAAAAAGACTGATGTTTCACCCTGTATTCTATCTGGTATAGTCTACTGCTGTGAAAATATGTTCTATTGCGGGGGTCCATAGTAAATAGGACCTAGGGTATACACAAAAATCTATATACTTCCCCATTTTTGCTAACAATATGTGGTCCTGTTTACTATGGTCCCCCGTAATATTAATATTTAGCCGTTTGGCGATGTCGCTGGACATGGGAAGAACGTCATTGTGCACAACACGATCTCAGCGAAATAGATATTGTGGGGAGGGAGGAGAAGAGCTTGTTCTACGACCACCCCGAATCTAGGTTATAAGGCAGAGGCTTGAAAGGGTTGTTGTACTTCAGTAGTCTGTTCAAATGATAGATTTTTTATTCTCAGCCTAATGCTTTTTGCAACGTACTGCTGTAATTTTATTAACTCTCACTGCTGTTCAAAAGTATTTAGTCCTACGTACGTACTCGGTAGTTGTTAATATTAAAAGTAATAATAGTCATCTCACTGCTGCTCAGAAGTCCAATCACAAACAAACTTCACGACAAAAACGTGCGTATGTGATCTGTTTACATGAAAAAGGTGTCCCCGTTACGCCAAAGGAAATATGGTCAGCTCGTTAGAGAATTTCAGTGATGGTGCGCCAGAATGATTTTACCCTGGAACAAAACAACGAAAACAACACTGCATCATCTGGAAGAAATCACATTCGTTCAAAATGAAGGATTGCTACGCCCCTGATCCACAACTCCTGAAAAACAGATCTTTGGTTATTGGTCCCTCGAATCAAGCCCGCAAAAGAACACACCAGTCGATGTACCTTTTTAGTTGCTGCAGCAGAAATTACCACACAGCACATGACATGCTTCACAATATTGTGGGGAGGGAGGAGAAGAGCTTCCTCTACGATCACCCCGGATCTAGGTTATAAGACAGAGGCTTGGAAGGGTTGAAACAGTAGTGAGGAAGAAGACCATCTACTCTTATTAATAATACTTACTACTGCTGTATGTAGTACTCTTCATGGGTATACATACATACCTGGTACGCAATTGCTGGATTCGGGGAGACGGAATCAAGAACACAAAATACCCGAGAAACACAGAATACACTCTATACACTTTATTAAAATAATAGTTATTTTATTATTAGCCTATTGCTTTTTGCAACGTACTGCTGTAATTTTAGTAAGTATCACTGCTGCTCAGAAGTATTTAGTCCTACGTACTCGGTAGTTGTTTATTTATATTTCAGAGTAATAATATTAAAAGTCATCTCATCGCTGCTCGGAGTCCAATATCACACGGACGTCACGACCAAAGCGTGCGTATGTGATCGGTTCACAAAACAAAAGGTATCCCCGTTATGCCACCACATAGATTGATGCGTACCTGATCAAGCAACGTGGCGGTAAACATGTTTTTGTTTTTGTTTCATTTTCTTGTCCCTGGGATGAAGCCATCAACCCCTTCGTATTGTAGTCCCGCTTCGAGGACAAAGCACTCTAATTTCATGTGGCTTTCCCCCAAAATGGGACTGCAGTACTACCGCATGGAATTGGAGTGCTTTGTCAACCAAACGGGACTGCAGCAATTCATGGGTTAGCCCCCCCCCCCCCAAAAAAAAACAACACGTAGACATCAAAGAACCCCATGCTTGACAACATAGTAGTGGGGAGGGAGGAGAAGAGCTTGCTCTACGATCACCCCAGATCTAGGTTATAAGACAGGCTTGAAAGGGTCGAAACAGTGAGGAAGAAGACCATCTACTACTACTGCTGCTCTAAGTAGTACTCTTCATGGGTACACATACGTACAAAAAAAGGTATCCCCGTTATGCCTAGATTGATGCGTACCTGATCAAACACGTGGCGATAAACATGTTTTTTTTTGTTTTGGTTTCATTTTGTGGTCCTTCGGATCAAGCCATTGACCCCTCAGTACTGCAGTCCCGTTTCGAGGTGGACAAACCACTCTATTTTCATGTGGTAGGACTGCAGCCCCATTTTGCGGGAAAACCACATGAACTTGGAGTGCTTTGTCCACCAAACGGGACTGCAGTAATTACTGGGTTAGCCCCCCCCAAAAAACAACACGCAGACATCAAAGAACCGCATACTCGACAACATAGTAGTGGGGAGCGAGGAGAAGAGCGTGCTCCACGATCACCACGGATCTAGGTTATGAGACAGAGGCTTGAAAGGGTTGTGAGGAAGAAGACTATCTACTACTACTGCTGTATGTAGTACTCTTCATGGGTACACATACGTAATTGCAGAAATGCAGTGGTACGAGATGGAATGCCTACGATGTGGTGTCAGCACTTTCGAACTAAAGATAAACAAACATTTTGCCGTTTGCGCGCTTTCTTAAAAACAGATGTATGTGCGTAATAGCATAAATTATGGAAATTACGAGATAGAAAAAAGGTGAAGTAATTACGGCAGGTCTTCTCTGCGGCAGTATTACGGACCCATGATAGTTTTTCTTTTCTCAGCCTATTGCTACGTACTGTTCTAATTGAAAACAACTCTCACTGCTGCTCAGAAGTATATAATTCTACGCACTCGGCAGTCGTTTGTTTAGTCAGCCTATTGCTACGTACTGCTCTAATTGAAAACAACTATCACTGCCGCTCAATAGTATTGACTTCTACATACTGGGTAGCTGTTTCTTCATGTCAAGAGTAGTTGACTGAAGTAATTACGGAAATGCAGTATATCTGTAGTACGTGCGCAACAGCACAATGACTTACGATACGATATAAGTAATTACGTACCAAATGTCTAATCTGCAGATACCAGGTACGTGTAGTAAGCACCCGAGCCGGAAAGAGTCGCATTATCTAGGACGCACGAGAGGTCGGGAGGGCGAAATGCTGAAGGTGGGTCGCGTCTAAGGACGACCGCGAGACCAGGATTCGGAAATGGTGAATGTAAATATCTTACATAATGTTCATATATGTTGTTATACGCATGATAGAACCAACCTTTGGAAACATGCAGGTACCTGATCTTATATACCTGGTATAAATAATACGATGTATGTATGATTCAGACAAAGTTGGTTGGAAATGAAAAATTGGGGGCTCGAGCAGTTCGATATATATATGTATATATCATTCATACGTATATACTGGTATATATTGCATACCAGGTATTGACGACAACACAGCTTCACGTATACTTTACGTACGAAGTACCAGGTAGTACCCTCATCAAACGCACCTATTCGATCCAGCGCTTCACGTCTGCTTGCTTGTGAGTGCCACTGAAAACCCTCGTTGCGATGTTCAGATGCCGCGGTGTCTCTCCCTCGCCAGGCCTAATTAAAAGCGTGGAACGGGAGCATTGGAATATTATTGACTGAATTGTTGATGGTGGTATGCCAACCAAGGGTGTGTAACGAACTAAAAAATAAACTCTACTTTTCGCGAGGTTGAGGCGGTGTCTCCTTCTGGCCGGGTTTAAACCGTGGATATTTTTTTCGTGTGTTTTCACATTGAGCCGTTCTTTCTGCCCGTCCACATCCAGCACACCCAGTGTCCGTTAATTGTACCTGAGGGTGAGGTTTTATCGATTATATATGATGGTGAAATTAGAAATTATTAATAGCAGATTAGTATGTAGCAGGTGTGTGTTACTTCACATTAAACCGTTCTTTCTTTTTTCGACCTGTCGACTTCCAGCACAAGTACCCGTGCCAATTCTTCAATTCTAGAGATACACGTTATGTGGCCACAAAACTACGTCACAGAGGTACTACAGGTATCTATATCAAACCTATAGGTACACCAAGACAGCAGATAATTTAAAAATCAAAAATACCACATAAAATATTAAATATCGAGAGATCCAAGATTAGTTGAGATATATAGTGCAGGACACAAAATAATAAACTCGGGAGCCGTTATTCTGGAGTTAGTGTAGAGCGCACCCTCTCTCAAATAGGAAACCCAGCCTGGGTCAGAACTTATGTTGCTTGCTATACTGTACCACAGGGGTATAACTAGAATACAAATATACATGTAAACTCACATGACGGAGACTGAAACCGTGCAGAACTCGTTGTTTGCGACCGACATCAAGTCTAGCCGAAGGGAGCAGAAGGGTCCGTTGTACCCGAGCTCCTGAAGTCTGTGTGCACTTGCTCGAGGGTGTTGACAAGGGAAGCCTTCGCGTCGTCGTACATGGAGGAGAGGATCCTGTCGAGGACTCCGTGCGATGTAGAGCTCGCGGCGTAGTCAGGCACAAACTCGGACAGCATGAGCTTTAACCCCGCATCCTGCAGTGCGGCCCAGGGCCGCCCGTTCCGCACACACCAGATGACTGACTTGCGGTCAAGCCGGGCTTTAAGTTGGGGCGTAGTCTATCTCGCTTTCGCAGAGAAAGATGCTGCGAAGAAGGCATACAGAAAACAGGAGGCAAGGCCGGGAGGATACACGGGGGCTGTATGGTCAGAAAACAAAATGAGTGGTTCTGCTGTGTCGGTACGTAAAATAAACGTAAATATCATAGAACGCAAGATGCGCAGCCCAACGACACGATACCTCGTGCGGGGAGAAGAAATAAGCAAGAAGCAAGCACGTTCGTACATAACCGTACAGAACTACAGCATTACTTCAGTCTATGATATAAGTTTTGCTCTGCTGCTCGAGCTTTAAACTTGAAATTCATACCAGGTCACCTTTTACCCGATAAGTATACTACATACTATTATACAGTGTAATTTACCACTATGCTGCCGGTTGCTGCAAAATACTTCTAGGAACACACAAAAACTCACATTTGCCGACGGTGGCGAACGCCGCGCCCTTCAAAGCCCTCGTTTCCTTCGAGTGTGCGCTTGCGCTCATGACCATCTTGTGTGCTTCTGGGTGATCTTTGGCGAGATGATCGATCAACGACGAGGTGCCGTTTCCTGGCCAGTGTTTGTAAAGCCTGCCGCAAATCCCTCCACCCTCTTCGCCGTTGGCGAGCTTGCACCTTGTGTTGCTTCCTTTCTTGCTCACCGGTTTGTCGAACTTTTCGATGCACTGCCAGACAGGAGAGACCTTGCCCCTGGTTTCCTCCGCAACGCTCACAATTTTACGACGAACTGTGCCGGTTAATAGCACCTTCACAGCCGGAGGAGAGCATGTCGCGGCGGCATCCGAAGGTGCAAGCCCGAGCGTTGCACCGGCTGCCGACTGCAGACCAGCGGCTGACGGCGAAACACTGGTTGCGGCCAGCGGACCGGATGCACGTATGACTTGCACCTCTTGGGCTTGGGAATGCTGCGCATCCGCAGGTTCCATGATAGCTTTTCACGCCCCGATGTGGGGGTGTCGGCGGTGAAGTGTGGCGGTTTGTGGCAACGCAGCTTGGTGGCGTGCACGCTTTGCGCGTCGGCACGCATTTCCGGGTTTCCTGTGCACTTGCGTGTTGTATTTTTGTGTTTTTATATTATAGAAATATATATTTTCGTACTTTTAAGTTTTTGTATTTTTGTTTGTTTCAGTTTGTACAGATATCCTTTTTTTTATGATATTTTCATATTTTCCGGCAGGTGTACTTCCGGAAACTCGGAGTATATAATGTATCAGAAATACGTAATATATACAAGAATGTTTGCGTTTTTTTTTATTTTACTTGTCCAAAAATTCTCCCGAGGTAACTTTTTGAGGTAATTATTTGAAAAAAGGGCAAAAAAGTACTTACAGCGAAGTCAGGATTTCATCAAAAGTTGCGGTAACCTTTGGCTCTCTGTTTCATTGGCCTACACGCACCAAGCATTATCCCGACGCGGAACGTAACTGAATTCTCGAAGGATCAAAACACCGAGCATCTTCCATGCCACCATGCTGCTTGCCGTACGCATCACGACAATCGCCGGGAGCACAGAGGCTCGAGAGGTGTAGCTTTAGTATAGCGCGCATGAGCGGCGTTGGATTGTGCCGGCGGGTCGCCGCCGCTTCTACGGTACACGCTTTTGCCCGCTTGGTGACGTGGAGGATGCGTCGTCCCAAAAAAGGACTCGTATTCACACTCGTACTCGTATTCGTGCTCGTAGAGAGCGCGACAGCATGACAGCTCGTGTATCATTTCGATTTCACCATACTACGGCTGCAGCAGCAGCAGCAGCGGCTTCGGCGGCGGAGCGGAGCGAGCCGGCGCTGTGGCGTGCGTAGGCCGAGTGCAGCAGCAGCAGCAGCAGCAGCAGCAGCAACAGCAATCCAAAAATGGAAGCTGGTTGGTGCTGGTGCTTGCTGGTGCTGACGCTGTTTATTTTTGTTGCTTAACCTGCCCCTAGCTACATCTGGCTCCAGCTAGCTGCTTCTTGCTGTGCTGCTGCTTGTAGTCGTGGGATGGCAGTGGTGGCTTCGCGGTCAACTGCGCCGCCGAAACGTTGCTGGGCTGCCGTTGCTACTCGCACGCTGTTTTTTTCCGTTCAACGTTCGTTTTTTTTTGTTTGCCGCGTTGCCTCACCTCCCCACTTCCCTTCTTATTTTCGGAGGCGTTGCCTGCAGGATTTGTTTTACCTCACTCGTAAATACAACGAAATCAGGAAGGGAAGGAAATTCACTTTTGTTAGCTGGAGTAAAGCTTGTTTTTTCACCTCTATCGCAAACACTCTACAATTTGACCTTTTTTTTTTCGAGCACAAAAATATCCATAACATGAAATACCGTAAGATCAACCAAGCCAGCGGGATCACATTTGACACGGAACCGTGACGAAATGGTTATGAGCCGTGCGAAACCGTGACCCTGTTGCACCGTTCCGCGGCCGATGGAAATGCGTTTTTTCTACGGTTTCAAGTTAACCGCACCGTTCAAAAACCGATCTAACGGTTTTTGGCACCGTCTCTTGACGCACACGGTGCAGTTCGGTTATGTGATATATCCCATGGTGCGGTTTTCAAAAATCAGAAAGCCTACGGTGCGGTTCGGTGCGGTTTTCAAAAATCGGAAATGATACGGTGCGGTTCGGTGCGGTGCGGTTTTAGAAAATCGGAAATCTTACGATGCGGTTCGATTATATCTGAAATCCTACGGTCCGGTTCGGGTATATTCGAAATACTATGGTGCGGTTCGGTGCGGTTTTCCTATTTCGTAAAACCTACGGTGCGGTGCGATGTGCGGTGCGGTGCGGTTTTCTAGAGGAAAGAAATCCTACGGTGCGGTGCGATACGATTAACCACACCGAGCCGCACCGAACCGCACCGAACCGATAGGAAAAACCGCACCGTAAATAACTCTGGTTTCCGGTGACTCTAGGCTCTAGACGTTTTTTTTCATAAAAAAACACGCGTATCTAAACATGCTGCGTTAGAACTTCGGGTGGTTCGTGCCTACCGGACAAAAACCGTGACCCAAAAGAATTCCATCACAGCAGCTTGTGTTTCTGTCGAGATTGCTCCGCTGCAGGCTCTCAACGGAGGCCTACACCTCGCCTCAGAAGTGCTGCTGTGGTCGAAATTGGTCGAAATTTGGGGTGCACAATTTGACACGAAAAACAACTCCCGACAGAACGTGTGCACTTCACTTGCGGACAGCCACAGCTCCTCACATCAAACTACAGGCCGCGAAATTGAGGGATGTTCCTGATACGGTGTGTGAGGGCGTCGGGGGCGCCAGACACCAGTTGTAGGTAGCCGGGAACGACTCACGAGGTGTTTGCGCGTACTCGAAGCTGCGAGCGAGTAGCACAAGAATCTCCCGTAATCGCTAAAGTGTTTCGTTTCACGCGCGGGAGCATAGTACAATGGCTACATCACCGATGAAGAAATGGCCTTCACTAAAAGATTTCTGTTCTCCAGACGATTTATATACCTGTTTTGGGGTCGTGGTCGAAGATGTTGCGGTGCGCAAAACTACGACCCCATGATAGAGAGTAGTATTTGGGCCCAAAAAATGACTTAAAAGGTCTCGGTGCTGGCACATTTGTATCAACTATTCGAAGACTTCGAAATACGGATGTTGGTTACAAACCCCTTTATCTAATTCCAAGTCGTATCTATATGTTGCCGAAAAGCCTACGTGCAGGTACTTGAGGACGTGTTCCTGAGAGTGCTATCGTCCCCTTAACTCTATAAATAATGTGCCATGCAAATTTTATGCTGTAAGCCAAATCATACGGTACCCCAGTGGGACCTTAATCGGGTGTTTTTTGCGCATGAGGCCGAGAGAAAGGCGACGGTGACACGGCGAGTGGGGTAAAAACCGTGGGAAAGCATTATGTTCTCTACCTGGTAATTCTGTAAATCATTTGCCATGTACCAGAAACCAGGGTGCACGACAAAAAGATAAAACAACACTACCCTCCTAAAAAATCTGTATTAAGAAAATGAAACCAAAAACGAACCAGTGCGGGTGTTCTGGACGCAACTGCGAAACGCGAGAGTTTTTTCCAACAGTTATTTTACTTGTTTTTAGTAAGCCCCGCCTGTCTGTCTCGAAAATGGGTAGTGGGATGCACACTTTTTTGTTTGTGCACCCCTGATGTAACTGCCTTACGGTAAGCAAAACCATATCTTGCCATGGTGGCACTGTAATCGTGTATCAGTTGCATATCAGGAGGAGAGAAAACCACCAGTGACACGAGGTATCAGGCGGAAACCCTGCCGAAAGCATTACGTGTCAAGTCTGTAAATATTTTGCCGCCATGTCATGTTACTTTCATACAGCGACCGCCATTTTACCGTGTTTGACCGTAGAGTGTGAACGTATCCCGTTGCGCATGACGAGGAAAGACAACCGCCGGTGAGGCGAAGGAGCGGGCGAAAACCCGTGTGGGAGGCGTTCACGTTCTCTCAACTTTGTATGTAATCCGCCGTGTAGCGTGATGTAACTGTCGTATCACTGTAAACCAAACCGCACCATACGTCGGTGGAACCGCCGTAATTGTGTATCCGTTGCGTACCAGGAGAGAAAACTTCCGTCGAGTCGAGGGAGCGGGCGGAAAACCGTGTGGGAGGCATTCACGTTCTCGAAGGGCGTGTTTCTACGAGCAGATGGAGATGGAGACGGGGACAACGACCTGGTCCCTTCCCCCCCTGGCATGTGGGTTTTCATGAAATTGTTATGAATATGTCAACTGTGAGTATGACCGGCTGATTGGTTGAAACGCAACGTTGCAAACTGCGTAATACGTCAGACACACTCGATATTGGGCGTGTTTGTTCTACCGTATATTCCTTTTATAGCATGGTGCTTGTGATTAAACCTACGATATAATAGTCGGTACTCAATTCGGTAAGCTTAACGTTAAGCCGTTCGCGCATGTTTTATTTGTTGAGGACTGTCAACTGAGCGTCAGGTAGGATCTTGGTGCTGTTCACTGTTCCACGATTGTACGGGATAGGAAGCGCTTGCTGGTGAGATCAAGGTGAATACGGGTATAGACCCAACCCCTGCGCCTGACTCTAACGCTTAGCCCAACCTGGACCCAACCTGCCCCCAAAACGGGGCCGCTTTCATTTATTTATATTTTTCCGAACCTGCTGACAACGATGTACTACCTCAATATTAGTAACTGCCAATTTACCGCAAACTTCCCCAAGACCCCTCGGTGAACACTACGGTACTGGTTCTGTTGCTGTTTTTTTTCTGACGCGTGCTACGAGAGGGGTAGATCTTTTTGGCCGGGTTTTTCATCCCATTATCGTTGGAATGTCAATATTTTTCGTGGTAAACCTATCATAGGTCATAGGTTTTGGCACTGTTCATTGGGGTGCATGTTTAAGCTTTCATCAAAGTCAGTTTTTGGGTGAGTAGCCTCCGACGAACTACGTGCTACTCGTTTCCCTACTGTAGCACGCGTGGTTTTCCCCTTTTATTGGTATAGTAGTTAACACATTTACCCATCCAGTTAAAGGCCATAGTAGAGATGATACCAGGAAAATCTGTGTGACAAGAGGACAACACTGCTTTGCATTAGCACGGGATTATTTTTTTCGGTGTTGAAAGATGCCAGGTACCTGGTGAAACACAAACCGAGATAACACCACATAACGGCTTGTCACGGGGTGGGCTTAAAACAAGTACACCGCTGTAAACCAATGCAGACGTTGGATATTTCACGATCTAGATCATGATCTTCTGTAGATCATCCATGATATGTTCTAACCTGTCGTATGGATATGTTCCAGGGTCTGTATATTGTAGATCCAACCCAGAAAACACGTCCTACCGCTGTAGATCACGCAGGTTGTGCGACTCCCACACGGCAACGTGAGCTATTAATAGATCACGTAGATCAGGCTTACACTCTACAAGGGGGGCTTCGCCGCGGCGGGCTGAAGCCCGCCTGCGGCCTCGCGCATGCTCGTAATAGTCGAGGATGACACGGACGAGCAGACAGAGGCTGTAAATGCTGCCAAGGTGTGCATTCAAATAAGCAATGTTCCTGCAGCGGCAGTAGTAAAGAGAGGGCCCGTTGTTGAGAGACGTCACGTCATTTTAATGTCCAGGCTCGAAATCTTCTTTTGTGTGTCCTCATCAGCTGCCTTTTCTATGTCGTTGTTTATTATTTTCTCGGCTAATGTTTAAGCGTTTTCAGCGTTTCATACTTGGTATTTTTGCGTCTAAACGAAAACCGCGTCTCACGTACGAGTAAAAATCGCAGAGCACCTCACTCTTGAATGTTACCGCTTGGGCTCCAGGGGAGGTGTATTCGTGTTTTTTGGGCAGGCAGGAGAGAGAATACTGAACCGACCGTCGACATATTCGTAGTGCACAGCAGTCTTCTGGACGGCAACATTCCTGAAATATTGTGATTTTTCCGCGTTTGTTATCTTGTGCCAAACTCCGAATCAGCCGCTTTGCTTTTCTTGGGTAGTGGTATATCGCTTCTGTTTCTTAGATGTCTCGTTTTCTCTTTGAGCCGTGGTTCTTGAACCCAACTTCTTTCACCAGGTATGTGTTGACGATTTGAGCATTTTTTTTTAGTATTTCTTAACGTGATGTATATACTGATGTATACACGTATACACTGGTGTATACACTGCTCGTCGATGACGGCAGAAGCAGTACAGCAGCAGCAATGAAGTATATCTTAGGCAAAGCAACATCCGCACTGGTCGTGCGTAAGTGCAACAGCAGCGTCAAGCAGTATCTAAGTATTTCTACGAATTATTTGTAGACAACCCAACCCTTGAATGTCAAAATCCACAGCTAGCGGACAGCCCAAAAGGAAGTGACAATCAATATTTGAAGAAAATGATGGTGTTGCCGCCTCGAAACCTCCAATTCAACTTGAATATATAGCACCTTAAACTCCTTCCACTCTGTGGTAACTTCGTCTTGCAAGTAGGCTGATTGATAATGTATTTAAACGTAGGAGTAGAAATTGAGATACCGGAACATTATTGCCAATAACAACAGTTTTAGCACGCTCCGCCAAGGCACGCCGCGGGCATGGCAGAGACCGTCACTGGCAGAGTCGGAAGGGGCGAGCATGGTTAAACACGTCCTGCAAACAACACACCGAGAGGTGGACCTCATCTCAAGTTAGGTCGTTTTCGGCTCAAAACCCATTAATAGTACTTGATCGACTTTCAAACTTCTGAGAGCCGACATCATGGGTCATAATATATACAATATATTTATATGCCCTGATCTATCTAGATCAGGAAGTAGGAATCGACGATATGTCGGAGGTACGGTATTCTGTAAGTTTTGGCCTACGACTGCGTTTTTTTTCTTGTGGTCTTGTTTTTTGTTTTTTGCTCATTTTCTTGTTTGTTTTCCAATATGTTATACAAGGTTCCACTCCGGGAGGTGCCGTATTAATTATAGGGAGTGGCGCAAGTCTTAAGAGCGAAATAATACTCGTATGAAACCCTGCACACTTGTTTAGAAGTATCACCTGCACCCACCCATCATTTTAACGTGAAGAACACACAACATATTTTTGAGACAATACTATATTATACTGTTCGCGAAATTAGTATGGGATCATGTGTA
This sequence comes from Macrocystis pyrifera, assembly GCA_031763025.1. Classification (NCBI taxonomy): domain Eukaryota; class Phaeophyceae; order Laminariales; family Laminariaceae; genus Macrocystis; species Macrocystis pyrifera. The sequence goes on along the minus strand of JASSKH010000002.1, from coordinate 11,593,268 downwards.
ATTTACCTCAATAATATATAATAGGGTATCGGTAAGTGGAGATATATTGATCGCAAGCTGACTCGCGGCGATTAAATCGTAAGTACAAAAAAGTTGCGCGAGGTCGAAGTTGCGCCATAATACTTTGTGACCGGCTGAGTAAGGTACAGCACATACATAATGCATACTGGTACTACAAGATATATGTTCCCCAAAATAAATGTTTCTTGGTGCTCAGGGTAATATCAAGGTTTCACAGGTAAATGCTCGAGAACAAATCGTAGTCCGAGTATTGAGAGTATTGGAGTACTGGCGGCAAAAATATTGCGAATACTGAGAAGGCCCAAAAACTGAGAGTAATGAGAGTGTGAGCAGTACCGAACCCCGAGAATACAGGTAGTAAGCATGTGCCCGCAGTAGTATCGAAACACGAAATACTTGAGGTAACGGCAGTACAAAACCTCGAGATACTGAGAGTATTCGCAGTACACGCATATATCGAATTACTGCCAGACTGGTTTAAGTGCTCAAGTTGTCTCCGACTGTCTGGGTGTGTTTTGTGCCGAACGCTGGGCCTGAGACTTATCGACACGGTGCACAGACGGTTGGAGTGTACTTCATACTCGAAGTACACTGGGCATATTGAGGGTATTTCATTACTGCGAGTACTGAGTCTCGCAGAAGCAGCAGTACGAACACTACCAACGGACGAATTACTGCTAGACTACTACTGGTATACTTGTAGTACCGGCGGTACAGAACCCCGAGATACTTGAAGCACAAAATAGGCGGTATCCATGCCAGCAGCAACAGCAGTAGCGAACCCCGCATTAGTGCGAGCCCGAAAGTGTACTCAGTAGTATCTACAGAACCTCAAAATGCTGCGAGTATACTTACTTGCAGTATCTCGAGTACAAAAAACCCGAAATACTGCGAGTGTACGAAGTACCTACGGTAATAGCAGCAGTATTTTCTTGAACATACTTTGCTTTTACTCCCAAGTATTCGGAGTAGCTGTGAAATGTTGAGGTATGAACTCACGCCACACGCAAGCGCGCCCAAACTCTTTATTTGGTGTCTTTAATTTGGGCTCAAACGCACAAGTAACATGTACCTGTACAAAATCATAGTATACGTTCAGAGAAGCAAGGTGGATGAATGTACTGGCACAAAAAAAATCGGAAGTGGACAATAAACACATACAACTTATATTACAGCAGTAGATCATGCTAAACGTTCAGAAAAGCAAGGTGTGGACAAATGTATCATTATTACTGTAGTAGTACTCTGTTGTAGTCCTGGTACAAAAAAAATCAAACGTGAAATAAATAAAAAAAAAACGTGGACGGTGCGAGTCGAACCTCGGTAACGAAAATGTGATGTTATCCAGCGCAGTATAAACGTGTAGTATACGCTAGAACAGGCTGTAGTGCACGTACAGCTGGCACGTTGTGTTTTTTTACGCAATCTAAAACGCTTTGCACGATTTCCTACAGCAGTAGAATAGCTTGTACAGGTACGACTGCATTTTCAGCGGTACTGCTGTAAAATGCCACGCGAGGAACGTACGTGTACTGATCCCCTTTCTGCTGGCTCTAGGATCTATCGGTCAGCAATGATGTAGGACGCACTGCAATAAGAAATACTGTTACATACAATGTACTACTGCTGTAAGTATGTTTTGTACGAACGTTGCTGTACGAATGAGCTGCAGTACGATCATCCATACGCGCAAGGTGTGCCCACTGCTGCTGCTGGGCAGCAGGGTTGGTTGTGGTGCTGTAGGAAGCTGGAGGTAAGCACGCTCTGTACACTGCTGCTGTGGGTATTGTCCTCTTGGCGGTGTGGTCCGTGCTCCGTGCAACAAATAAAAAAAAATGTAGGGATATTTTACGTCATCCTGGGTACATACGGATACATATATGGCAGCAGACGATGGAATGCGGACGGCAGGCTCCGACAAACACAACCGACCACAGCAACACTGCGCCTATGGGTGTGTTGAACACGCACGGCGTGTGGGCGGCAGCGTTGGAACGATGGGATCTGTGCATGTTGTCTGTTGTGTACCTGTTATATGCCTGAGCTGTGTGCTCACAGCTCATGAGAGCCGGGGGGAGAAAACAGAGAGCATGTGTACCGATACGTACGTACAAAATAAGGCCTCTCGTACTGAAACCAGGGAAATCGTCTTATCCACTCCCGCCGGAAAAAAAAAAACTTTGGGCGCCCGCCACGTGCTCCAGAGTGCGCGGATCGCACCGAGACCTCGACCAATGTGTCCGGCCGGGCTTCCTGTGTCCGAGCATTTGGTGTTGTGCCGAAAAATGCTTTGTACGAAGAGAAAAGTTGGCTAAAGTACGAAAATTTGACAATTATCCGTATACATATATGGTAAAATATCCCCCTCCGCCCCTTCGGGAGGTGCCTAGGGGATGGCGCAAGGGCGAAATCAAGAATCATAAAGCATGGTGATACAGGTCTGGTTGTATAATACGGCATATCCCATAGCATATGATATCAGATTACGACGTTATGAAACACCTGCAATTTACATGCGGACGCTTTGAGAACTGCACCGACACCTGCATTTTTGGTGACAGAACGTACTTGGAAATAGTGTGGAACCGTTACTATTCATGCCGGCGTTCCCGGTGGCTTGATAGATGGTCCGCGTGCCTATCAAGATCACTTTCAAGGGTTCGAGTCTGACCGAGTGCACGCTCGTAAGGACTTTTTCTTTCATAAAAAAATGAGTAGCAGAAGGCGCGAGAGCGTGAGTCAGCTACATTAGATGAAAATCGGCCAGCAGTGGGAATGCTGAAGCCAATGCGCGACAAAAATAAAGGCACGTACCGGGGGGGAGAAGGGACGACACCCGTGGCCACGGGAAGATCGCTGAGGCTGAAGCCTCCTACGGGCAAGGCTTGAAAGTATTTTTTTTTTTAATATAGTATTCGGTTGTTTCAATGTATTTGATCAGTCAAACATTATTATGTTGGATCAGTGTGTATGTGTGTGTCTTTGTTGTGGCCCTCATGGTGAAAAAGGCTCCTCCCGTAAAACAGCAAGGACTCGACCAAAAAAAAAATGATGACACTCCACGCGTGACACCCCGCACCCAACACGCGTGAATCACGGCACATACCGCAGACGCGTAACAAACAGAACGCAATTAGTGGGATAATATCTCAAACCTCGGGTAGCATAACAGTTGACGTTTTATGTTAATGTTAGGCTTCAGCGAAGAAAGCGTAACGGTACGTTACAAGGTTAACTACTTGCTGGATTTTGTGATAGCGTAGTGTTGGTATGTTATGCTATTGGCGGGCGATCGCGTAGCATCATGTTAAAGTTACCTTGGTCCCGTATTAACCGCAGTATATGTGTCGCGGTGTTAGGGTAGGCAGTCCATAGCCAGGAACACTATGTTAACGTGTTTGCGGATTTTCCTTGTGGCTATGGTGACACACGTTGAAGGGGTACTGTGCATGGTCAATTAAACATTAACATGATGTTACCGTGTTAGCGACATCAGCCCGTATCGGGTATAGTTATGTTAGTGTGTCAGCGGGATTCTTACTTGCTACCGTAACACACTTGAGACGGATAACATGCATGACCAAACAAACGCTTGCATAACATTTTGTTAGTGTGTTAGGGAAATTCTTACCTAGTGATTATCGTAACATACGTTAGAGGGAGAACTTACATGGCCATTATAACGTTAGCATTATGGTACCGTATCAGCCGCAGCAGCAGTCCGTAGCAAGCGACGTTATGTTCGGGTGTTGAGGGAAGTCTTGCCACCACAACAAACGTCGAAAGGATAGGTATAGGATCGATGAAACACTATTTAATAGCATTATGTTAATGTGTTAACTCGTATGCAATGTATGTAGTGACACAAGTTAGCAGATAGCGTACATCCCGAGTCTAACATCAACGACACGCTATTGCCGTGTTAGCTCGTACGTGCGAATATGCAGGTAAAGTTATAGATGGATAACGTATTGACGGGGTTTCCAAAAAAATGAGAGTTTTTTTTGCTGGAATATTCTAAATATCCCCTGTTTTGGGCTTTCAAAATATGGAGGCGTAGTTTACCGGGGATGTTATGTTATGCTTCCTCCTGGGGATATTTTTGTGGGTGTCCCCTCATGGGATCTCGGCGAAATTGAATAACACGGCTACATTTGTTACTCTGGACGCCGCTTCACGGCTAAGACAAGTAACAAATGTTGGAGGTCGGGAAGACGCAAAGGGTAACGTCGCAACATTACGTTAAAACGACTTCGGCCCCAACGGTAACTCAGTAACATAATGTTAGGACTGGATTGATTATTGTGGTAACACAGCAGTAACGGAATGTTAAAATCAGATATTTACGGACAGTAACACCGTAGCACAATGTCAGAGAGACCTCCGCATTTAGAGGAACATCCTAACGTAATGTTACCTATCGGCCGGCTAAGACTGTAGCGTTGCTAACGCACGTTAAATGTTACGTTATCTGACCCTGAGGTAGTCAGACAGGGGGTCAGAATAACGTAGTGGTAAAAGAGCTGGCCACGACGTTGTGTGATGTCAGTGTGTTAGTTTGTAACATGATGTTAGGTGTGAGTGTTGAGTGTTGGCCAACATGGTAACGTTATGTTAGGGTGTTATGTGTATCACTCCTCTTCGGGGTGACACAATGTTATTATGTTCTGTGTAACACTGCCTAGGCAATAACATCATGTCATCGTGTCAGTAAATCTGCGGACATCGTACTGAGCATGTAAGAGCGATAACTTGCGTGTTTGGTCAAATTCTAGCATTGTGTCAAGAGTGTTGGTACAAGCGCGGATCAGGGCAACGCAACGTAATGTTTATGTGCACCAAAGCTGGACGAGATCAAGCAGAAAAAAAACGTTGAAGCGTGTGCACGTTTGTGGGTTTCCAATTATCACCGTTTTACTGCGTTACCGTGATTGCTCCTCCGGTGCTAACACTATGTTGGCACGCGATCGCGTCCCTGCGTTAGGCCCCATAACGGAGATGAGTATTATCCGAGTGCTGCGTTATCCGAGGTGTGTAAATATTTGCAGAAATAGAAAAGGATGCAACAAAGGCGGGGCTGGAACCCTTAACCACACCTAAGAAATATACCTGAGTTTTGTACGGGATCGAAATTGACTTGATTTCAGTATTGGGGACCGAAATTGACTTGATTTTTGTGTGGGGGCTGAAAATGAACTCCTAGGGTGGGGACGGAATTGATTTGGCTCCAGTGTTGGAATCGATGGACTTGCTTTTGTGTGCGTGGTCGAAATTGACTTCGTTTTTTGTATGCGGGCCGAACGTTGGGGTTTTTGTGTTAGGGATCAAAATTGACGTGGTTTTTGTGTGAAGTCGAAAATGACCTGATTTTATGCGCGGAACGAAAACGACTTGGTTTAAGCGCAGAGGGTCGAAATGGATTTGGTTTTTGTGTATATATGGTCGGAATTTACGTGTTTTTTGTGTTCGGCCGGAAATAACGTATTTAGTGTGAGGATCCATTCACCTGGCTTTTGTGTGGCGGATCGAAATGAACTTGGTTTGTGTGTGGATGGTCGAAACTGATTTGATTTTTGTGTTTGACCGGAAACTACGTGGTATTTGTGTGGGCGATCGAAATTGACTTGTTTTTTGTGTGCGGGACGAAAATGACTTGGTTCATGTGTTTGTGATATATAAAACTTGACTTGATTTTTTGTGTGGGTGGTCAAAATTGACTTGGTTTTTGTGTGCGGGCCGAAAAGGACTTGTTTTTTTCGTAGGGGATCAAGTTTGACTTGATTTCAGTGTGGGGATCGAAATTCACTTTGCAAAAAATAAACGGGACCGAACGTGAGCATCGAAACACGATACTCAAATATCGACCAGGATCAGACACCTTCGATACAAAACAGCTGCGTATGCTGTTGAAAAAAAAATTGACGCCTTTTCAAATAATTAGTGTGGGGATCGAAATTCACTTTGCAAAAAATAAATGGGACCGAACGTGAGCATCGAAACACGATACTCAAAATATCATCGACCAGGATCAGACACCTTCGATACAAAACAGCTGCGTATAATGTTGAAAAAAAAAATTGACGCCTTTTAAAATAAAACATGTTGCAGAACCTCTTACCGCAGCTGACGTACGACGTATGTGTCATGTACGTACTCGTGCCATATCATGATGTGACGGCAGTGCAGACAAACCACACCCAACAACAGGGACGTGTACTGCTACTCTTTCGGTGGACTGTAATAGTCACACCGCTACTGCTCTCTGTAGAAGCCCGGTAGTGTGCAGCAGTGGCAGTAGGGCAAACAATAATCAGTGCTTCGTTACGATGTTTGGGCAAACGACGTGCGTGTCATATATGCGCGTACACGAGAGGGAGGGATCGGTTCCACTTGGCGGGTGCGAAGAAAAAAATATACAACAAATCCCCGGAGACTGCAGCAAGCCGAGCAAGTAGCAGTGTGCCTGGTGATAGGGGCCGACATGGCAGCATCAACGAGCAACATGTGGCCTCTCCGCTGTTGCGAGCGTCGCACTTCTGCTCCACTGTTGCTGCTGCTCTGCTGCTATCGATCTAGAGCAAGTAGAAGAAGAACATAGCAACAGCAGTAGCAATCAAGTTGTGCCACACACCAAATATGTCGGGACATTTCAAGCAAGGCAAAACGTACGTTGTCAAGGGTGTAGGGCCGAATGTTGCACACTTGAACCTCGTAGTTTGTTGTCAGTCAAGGCATGTCAAAGCAAGTTGCTGTCTGTCCAAGAGTGTTTTTTTTGTCTCCTAGCATCTTTGTCACACACAGCGAACAGCAGCAGAGCAATGACGTCATTTGATTGCTTGCACCGGATCCGATATATAGAGCAACCATCCACCGTACGGCGCGGGTCTACCACACGTTCATGGTACTGCCTGCTGTTGACGCTGTAGTTAGCTGGGGGTTAACGCGCTCTCTTCGCTGCTGGTGTTGATGTCTGTTGCCGGAGTCGCACTGCTGTGTGCAACAGCGCCAGCATGTTGTACGATCACAGGATCGCGTACAGCGTCAGAGAAGTAGGTAGTGTGTTGTTGCAGGGTGATCTATCTCAGACTCAGATAAAAGTAACTAGCCACAGCAGGAAAGCGGGGGCCTACGCGCATGTATGTGGACCTGCCACACGCGCACGTGGCTGCCCGCTGCTGCTTCTGCTGGACGGCAGGGCTGTAGTGTTGTAGGCAACCGGGGGGGAAGCACGCTCCCCGCTTTGCCGCTCTGTTATCTGTGCTGTGTTAAGACGCAAAACAAAAAATGGTACCGGCACGTACGTATTATAAAACTGAGGCCTCATCAGAGAACTCGGGAAATCGTCGTATTCACTCCCGCCGAAGAGAAAAATTGAGGGCTTGCCACGCGCTCCAGAGTGCACGGATCGCGCCTGGACCTCGGCCAATGTGTCCGGCCGGGCTTCCCGTGTCGACTACTTGGCGTTTTGTCCTTTTGTTTTTTACGGAAATTTAAATGCTAGTTCCGCTGTTAAATCGATCATTTGGTCCAAACTGACTTTACAAGCTTGTGTGATTCTTCGATTTTATGTGCGACGGGGGTTGATGTCTTGGCGAAGAGTCTAATTTTCAATTTGTTTTTCGTCTTATTTTCTTCCTTTTACGGTTCATTTTCGTTTTATTTTGTTTTTTTTTTTTTCGTCTTTTTGTCATTTTCGTTTTTGTTTGTTTTGCTTTTCGTTTATTTTTTTTTCGTCCCGTATCGCACACCGTGTCTTATCGTCAATCTGGTACGTATATCGTATGACAAAATCTCGATATGTTCGTCCTCTGGTTACTCCTGTTGCAGCTGTCTTGTGGACCAGGCAAAGGAACTCCAAGCCCGGCGGCTTTACGAGATTAGCATGTTCAACGACGCGAAGAGTCCAGCCTCCACGACCACCACCCCATCGCCAGCAGGCGCAGCGTTAGCAATAACAGCGGGACCAGCAGAGGCCACTGTCACGGACCTGGGCATGAAGAAACACGCTGCTGAGGGGGAGGAGAAGGAGGAGGAGGAGGAGCACAAAGAGGAGCGGAAAAAAAATACGGCGGGGGAAGAGAAAAAACGGAAGCATGGGGAGGAAGCGCAGGACGGGGAAGAGGAGAGGAAACGAAAGCAGGGGGAGGGGGAGGAGGAAGAAGAGGTGAGGGGGGAGGAGGCGAAGGATGGAGAGGAGACCACGGAGCGAAGCTTGAACGAAGAAAATTATGGGATGGAGGAGAGCGAGAAGCAAGAGGAACAGGAGCAGCAGCAAGGGCAGGGGGAAGCAGAGGAGGAAGAGGAGCAAGCGAACCAACCTTGCTCCACCCCGTGCACGGGCTCAGCCGTTTCCCTTTCGTTGTGCCCTTCACCAGACTCGGCTTCCGTATCCCCTTCATTAGCACCGCCTATACACGCCTCTGGCAAACCCTCTTCGTTGTCACCGCGTGTAGATTCGGTTAGGGCGTCGCGACCCTCGTCTCCCTCGTCGGGAGACTCCACTAGCGAGTCACCCGCCTCGAAGCGTTCGGCAGACTCAGCTATTGCTCTCCCTTCACGATCACGTTTGGTCGACCCTGGTAGCGGTTCCCCTTCGGTGTCATCACTATCATCATCACCATCCCGCACAGCGGGCTTTGCCAGCGCGTCGCCGACCTCATCACTATCCTCAGCAAACTCTGCTGTCATTCATAGTTCGTCTCCGGCATCTTCTTCCTCATGGGCATCGGGGGGGTGGGACTCTGCTAGTGCGCCCCCCCCGTTGTCACCGCCTCTGCCGCGCGAGGGTAACGCATCTTTGATGGGGCTATCGCCTCAGACGTCTCAGGCGCTACCGCTGTCGCTTTCTCCGATTCTGCTGGGGTCGAGGGGGAGGGTGGGGTCTGCTGCTGCCGCTACGGGAAAGGTTGCGGGGGTGGTGGTAGCCGCTAAGAAGAAAGAGGGGGTAGTGGCCGTGGCGGCGACTTCCTTGGAGACGGAGAAAGAGAAGCGAGGAGGGGAGGGTGAGCAGGATCGGGAGGGGCTGGGGAGAGAGGAGGGGGGGCTCTTGTTGTGCCTATCGGCGTCTTGCTCTCCTGTTGATGTTCGTAATGCTGGGCGGCAGGACGAGCAAGTCCGTCGTTCTGTCGCTGTGGTGGCATCAGCGGCAACAAGAGCATGTCTAAAATCAGCAGCCGCAGCAACAGCAGCGGTAGCCTCACCAGCAACAGCTGACCCCCCCCCGACAACACCAACGTTAGCAGCAGAAGCTGCAGCTGAATCAGAGTCATCAGACTCCGGGGCGGAATCAACAGTGGCGGTAGTGGGAGCGTACACTTCCCCCGCCGCCTCATCCACCTCCCCCAGTGCCACTACCGCTACGACTATCACCGACACCTTGGTCCCGGGGGAAGAAATTCCATCCCTGGAGCTAACTCTCGGGATAGCGGGGCACCGGTGGCTAGAGGTGAGGCCAGGGGCCGTGCTAACGAGTCCGCAAGGGACCCGCCCGCAGGGGAGGCTGCCAAAGGTCACCGCTGCAGCAACAGCAGTGGCAGCAGCGGCAGCGGCGGAAACACGCGCAAGCGTTGCCTTGCCGAGAAGGAAAGCGGGGACGGCACTGTCGAGGCCTCGCGGGACAGTGGATGACCCTTGCGGGATCGACCTCGCTGACCCTGCCGCTGCTTCTGCTGTGGCTACTGCTGCTAAGGCTACTGCTAAGGATACTGTTGCTGGGGGTACTGGTGCTGTGGCTACTGGCGCTGCGGCTGCTGCTGCGGCGGATACTGGTGCCGTAGCTGTTCCTACTGTTGCGTCTACTGGTGCCGCGTCTTTGTTCGTCTCCGGGGCTGGTGGGGGTGGTGGCTGTAGCGGTGGTGGCGGTGGTGGTGGCGGTTATGGTGGTGGAGGAAAAGACGCGATGCTCTTGGTTTCTTCTCCGCAGTCTGTACCAGAGCCTTTACCGTCGGTAGTGGAGTCGTCATCGATCTCGGCATTGAGGTCTCTCTCGGCGACAGTGTCCACGGGAGTAATGGCTGCACCTTTGTCGATACTGGCGTCTCCATCAGTACGTTTGGCGGGAGCTTCATCGGTAGCAGGGGAAGCTCCTTCGGTTGGTCTGGGCTCGTTTTCGGCGATACCCGCCGGATCGTTGTCGGTACCGGGCAGATCTTTGTCGATACCGGATGAAGATTTGTTGGTACGGGATGAATGTTCGCCGGTACCTCCCGGATCTTCGCAAATAGTACCGGAACCTTTGTCGGTACGTGCTGGATCTTTGTCGGTACCCGCCGGAACTTTGTCGGTATCGAACAAATCTTCGTCGATACCCGCCGGCTCCCTGTTGACGCACAGGGGATCTTTGTCAGTACTACTTGAACCGATTTCTGCGATGGCGCCGCCGGCACCTTCCTCGGTATTGGCGTCTCCGTGTTCGTCGATAGCTTCGTCGGTTTCGCTGTCGGCTGCCTCGTCGATGGCGGTGACCTCCTGTTCGCCGATATCAGGCTGGCTTTCGCCGGGACCATCCCCAGGGTCTCTGTCGGTAGCAGGACAGTCTTCGAAGGTACGACCTTTTTCGTCAGGGCTGCCTTCTTCGATTGCGCAGAGTACTTCGTCATTATTGCAGCCTTCGTCGGTAACACATTCTTCGAAGGTGGTAGTGCAGTCATTGAAGGCACGACGTTGTTCGTCGGTAGTAGCACGGTCGGTAGTCGGGCCGCCGTCGGAACTACCGAAACCGCCCGGGCGAAAGGTGATGCCTTCGCTTACGGCCCCCTCGACCCGGTCCGCCGCCGCCATCTCGATCCTCACCCAGAAGTCGCCTGCGGTGGTCCGCGTGGCTTCGGGGATGGAGGAAGGCGCGGGCGGGGGTGGGGTGTCGACACAGGAGAAGGAAGAAGAGGGGCAGGGGCAGGAGGGTGTGGCGCAGCAAGAGGAGCTGGAAGACCAAGAGGAGGGGGGGGAGGAGATGGAGCAGGGAGGGGAGGGAGAGGAGGGGAAGGAAAGGAGAAGCCAGTACCAGCGATGCACAGAGAGAGGGGCGGACGCCGCGGAAACGCAAGCGGACAAGCAACAACGGCAGCAGCAGCACCGAGGCGCCTTAGATCGCGAACGTGGCCGGACTAGCATCAGCGAAGAGGGCGAGTCATTCCACAGTGCCTTCAGCCACTCCGGTGGCGGCGGCGGCGGCTTCGGCGGCGGTGGTAGCGAATGCGATGTATTCAATGCCGGTTCGGGCTTCGACTCTCTTGGTGCTTGTAAAGCCCGTCCGAGTTTCGACCTGTCCGCCGAGCTCAGTGGTACTAAAGTTGATGGTGGCAGGGGTGGTACTTGTGCCGGTTCCGAACTCGACCGATCTATCAGCCAGGCAAGCGGCGTAACTGCCGACGGAACGTGTGCCGATTCGGAATTGAGCGCTTCGGAAGTCGACCCGGCCGGCGGGGAGGGGGTAACGACCGGCCTGAAGACCGTCCTGGCCACCGGCCTGACCACCGACCTGGCCACCGGCTTGAGAAGCGGCTACCGGCCGAGAGGTGCCTGTTTCGGCGAAAAGCCGTGGCGAGCACAGGGGGAGGACGAGGCGGCCGCTGCAGCTTTAGACCACGAGGTTGTGTCCTCCGTTCCGGCGACGGCAGCGGTGTCGGCGGCGGCGGCGGGAATGGCGGTAACGGCGGTGGCGCCGCAGCAGGGGAGGGCGGAGGCTGTTCAATCGGGAAGCGGATACCGCCCCGGAAACGGGCAGGGATTGGTGGTGAGTTTCACGACGTCGTTTTTTGCAAGATTATCGACAGGCGGATAGGTAAAAATACAACTCAAGCTCATCACATATAAGTAGTGTGTGGGTCGATATAACCCGTCGGTCCCGTTGCAACCACAGAACCGGCTGCTGCTCCCTCGAGTGTGTCAGTATTTTAACCCGACCTGATCCCCAAGAAGATCAGTTGCGGTGGAGATAGCCACGAGGGGGGGTCATCTCCCCCGGGTAGTGTGGGACTTGCGTGATCTGACCCACTAACAAAAATAGGCTATGCTGCCTCCCCGCCGGACTCGTTCCAGATACTGTCCACCTTACCCGTTGGGGTGTTGGTTCTCGGGTATTGCTGAACCTGATTCTGCTATGGTTGGAAGAACATATTGATATCGCAAGATTTTATCGGTATGTAGCTGCCCAACGGCTATATAACGGCTAATCGGCGGTTTTATGGTGCTTTGCAAAGGTGAGGGTGTGCTCACAGTAAGTGAGCCGAGGGGGGCCGTTCACGCCGACGTTCGAGTGCCGCACGTAACTGTTGCGGTATCTGCTGTTGTTGGAAAGGCAATATTTTTTTGCCGGTAGCTTGCCAACCGCTATATATCGGCTGACCGATTGTTTTGCAACGCTTTGTAACCGCCCCCGTGTGCTTAGGTTAGCCGAGGGGTGACGGTCCAGGCAGACGTTCGAGTGCCGCACGGAACTGTTGCGGTTACGAGAGGAGGCGAACTGAGAGGCAGGGTGGTCGCCAGAGAATTCTTGCTCGAGGACGGTGAGGGTGAACCCTTTTTGCTTGGTGATAGTATGGCGACAAAATGAAAGAGTACGAGTATTATTTTATGTTGTAGGAATCTTCCACACGTCGGACAGATGTTCTCGATCATCTAGTTGGTCATTTACCGTTGTGGGAGGTTCCACAGAATGTGCATAGTACAGATCCCACCCAGGAAACGTGTGCTACATCATGCGGAGTGCACAGCTCCCAGGCAGCAACATTAGATAGATCATACAGATGAGGAATATATCCTGCCCGAATATCTAGATCATGAAGCGGGAATCGGTGATTTGCCTGACGTGTGTAACGTTCTCTTCTCTCGATCGGTCGAATTCACGGGTACAGTACGAAGCTGACATTGTTTGGTAATATTTTCATAGAATGTCTCCAACTTAACCCTAATCTGTGGAACTCGCAGCTGGAGTAAAGACACGACTTTATTATTTTCACACTAGATTTCTGACAAATTTGCTTGTTCTATTCAGGCGGTCGGCTGATGGGAGAAGTGGAGTGCGACTTCGCGGTGATCGAGGGCTGCCTGCATGCCTCCTTGGTGTCTCGGGAAATGGCCACCGTTGGCCCCTCTGCCAGAGTCGCGGGGGATGTCATCTACAACGTGTTGGAGCTGGATAGGGTGAGTTGCAGAGCTGTTACTTCGTACCGGTGTACTTCGTATGCAAAGGGCGTACCGTAGTGGTGGAAGAGCCTCATTTGTTGTCTGTATTTTTCGGTAACCACAGGGGAGAAGAGCCTGCTATGTGGCCCGGGATTTGAGGTACGACAGTACAGGGAGGGAGCAAGAAAAAGGAAGGGCGCAGATCATTAATATATGGAGCAAACAAACCAAACACGAAAAAACATGCGAAGTAAATACAAAAAATGTACGCACAAACAAACTTCGAATTGGAGTCGGATAGGGGTCTGTGTCGAGTGTATACTTCGTATAAACCAGCATGAGTCCGCCAACAAAAAAACCCTATATTCTGAGCAAGCGTTAGAACCTTGTTCTAACACGATCATTCATGAGCATAGGCTATTTTGAAGGGAAAAAGAAAAATGAAGCTGTGGCATCGGATTTATTTTCTAAACTCGTATTTACAAGTTTGGTGTATACCAGGTAGGTTTTAGTGTGGCGCTCGCCGCTAAGCACGATTTATTCGTTCAATTTTGTTAGCGTCCTCCAAAAAAATGAACGTTTTGTTCTTAGTTGGTTCGTTCTTGTTTATGGGCCTATAATTTATGCAAAGCACGTACCGTATCGGGGGGGGGAGCATGATATATGTACATGTAATGTACGACTATAACGGGGGAAAGTGGTAATGATAACCAAATATGGTTTGTTGACGTAAGATGAGGTGCGGTCTTAACTGCCCATCGTGGGTTCTGATTACTATGCTCCCCCGTAATAGGGAGGGAGCAGGAGAAATAAGGGCGAGATGGTAGAAGGGATGGGCAACTAGAAAAACGCTTCTTACGTAAAAAATAATGTAGAAATATACCATAAAAAATGTACGATGTGTTACGTGTTTGTACGGTTTTTGGTGTGTTTCGTGTTTTTGTGTTTTCATCGTTTTGTGGTCTCACCGAGAATGGCGGTGGCTAGGTAGAGTAAGAACAAATATCCATTTAGAATTGGGTCGGGTTGGGTTGGGTTGGGTCGGGTTGGGGTGGGGTGCGGCACAACAGGGGTTGAGTGGTGGGTGGGTTGGATTTGGTCTGGTTGGGTTGCGTTAGGTAGAGTTGGGTTGGGGGGGGAGCGTGCTATTACGCGTGAGGCGATTATAACGGGGATACATGGTAATGATAACCAAACATGGTTGGTAAGTATAGGGTGACGTGTGGTTTTTGCGTCCATCGTGGGTTCTGAATACTATGCCCCTCCCCTATTATATATAGGTTGGGTTGGCGTAGGTTGGCAACGACACTGTGAAACATGCCGCTAACTACTTGAGCTAGACAACCAGGGTACCGTTTTTTTATTTTGTTTGGCGGTCGGTCTCAGCTGGTTGTCGAATTAGATCATTTGTGCGAGGTGAACAACCTTTACTCCGCACATGTGGCAATGGTCGTATCACGTACTGGTAGTGTTTATGGTAAGGCACCCAAGAGGCAGTTACATAGTAATCCCATTGCTGTCTCTGGAGGTGGCTACATATTCAAATAACTCATTGAAGCTGTCATCCATATGCAAGTCCGCGTCACAAGCGGTCCTTAGTAGAATGCAGCTCACCCTTCATGCGACTCACCCAACACCTCACGGCGCTTCGCGTTTAGTGCAAGCAATGTCTGCCTGGTCGATGAAAACCCGACATGCTCCGTCCCGGCATTGTAGGGATGCGAGGGTCTATGTCTATACGACTACGGCCATGCATGAGATTGAGTACATCTCTCCTATAAAGTACACCCCCCGTACAACGGAGGGAGCAAGAGAAAGGGCGAATATAATGGAAGAGATGGGCAAAAATGCTTCGTACGTAAAAAACAATGTAGAAATATACCATAAAGTATGCAGGATGTGTTACGTGTTATCATTGTTAACGGGACGTTTCTTGTATAATAACAACGTTTTTTGTTGTTTTGTGTTAATTGTTTGTGTTTTTATCGCTTTTGTTCTCACCGAGAATAGCGGGAGCTAAATAAAGCGAGAACAAATATTAATTTCGAATTGGGTAGGGTTTGGTCGGTTCGGGCTGGGGTGCGGCAGAGCGGGGGTTGGGGGTTTGGTTTGGTTGGGTTGGGCTTGAACAGGGGGGATGGCGAATGGTGGATGGATGGGTGGGCATTTTGGTGGGTGTGGGTTTAGGTGGGCAATATAAATATGAAAAAAATATGAAATATCGGGCGGGAACCCGAAATACTAACCCCGATACTCGTATTTCCTTTCCTCCCCTTTTACCTTCATCACCTTTTTTTTGTAGGGTGCGGTCATTACGGGCAGGCTATTCTCTATCCGGTCTACGGCTTCCAGCGTGTCCTACTCCGTGGCGGCAGAGACATCCAGCACGGCCATGCAGCAGGCGGAATCACGCCGGAGACTGGAGCAGAGCCAAGCGGAGAGGCAAGCGCAGGTGGAGGAAGAGGTTCGGCAGGCCATGCTGGACGACAACCGGACTGAGCCGTCCTCCTCGAACAAGCAGCCTATTATCCAAGGTGATACCGTCTGCTTGCTACGAGTATAGTGGCTATGGATTCCCTTGGCATAGACGATTAACCAGTGTGGCAGTATGCGGAGTAATGCCGGTTGCCACTAAAGTACCGGTGTTGTTGGTTGGCTGGCGTGCACCGGTACTATACAGGGACCATTACTGCTGTCGTTTACAAGGTTTCAGCAGTATGGGGACTGTATTTGTGTGTTCTTTTTGCTGTTAACGTTTCAGCAGTATTGACATTGTGATTGTGTGTTTTCTTGACGTTAACTTTTGAGCGGTATGTTTATTGTTCTCATGTGTATTCTTGCGATTCAAACTTTCAGCAGTATTGGGATCGTTATTGTGTGTTTATTCACGCTCTTAACGTTCCAGATTGTGCTTGTGTATTTTCCTTTCGTTGTTTGTCAAGAATTTTCATTCTGATTTTGTTTTCGTACCGACATTCTACTGCTCATATCGGTGGTCCGTTTTGCTCTTTTCTTTTTGTTGTGCGTGTTGTGTTTTTGCATTCGTTTCCCTCAAACATACCAGGTACCAGCTCGTGTAATGTCGTCTCGCTATACATACTCGTATATAGAACTATTAATATTAACTTGTGTGGAGTGGACAGTCGCTAGCTGAGCCTTCGCTGGACGCCCTGAGCTTTTTGCTAGATCTCCGCTAGCTCTTCGTGGGCGTTCCGCTTTGTGGCAGTACTCGTAATAGTAGTAGTACAACAGCTTTTTTGGTACTTTCTCGCCGCTAGCTCCTTGCCACTGCGAGTAGCTGACAGGAAAAACGTAGATACGCACGATTAACCCGCACTTTAAGCAAGTATCGTACACGAGAAAAAAGCTGCACATCGCCAGCAAGCAAACGTTTCAGTCGAGTACATACGAACAAAACCCGCACTCTTCGTTAGCAAGCAAGCAGCGCATTGCTTTGTCAGCTCACAAATACAGCCAACGGCCAGCCCTAACTTTTTGCTTCAAGGCTATCATCACGACACACAACAATCGACTACCGGTACGAGGTTGGAGCTGCGGGTGCCTCTCCCCCCCGGCTTTGCGGCCGTCGTCGTCTTGCCGTCGCCAACCCCGATTTTGTATGAATAGTACTGTTGTACAGTACAAACGAACGCATCAGATAGAACTGTCAAATTTCAAGAACAAAAACCAAAAAACTAAAACCAACACGAGTAAGCGCGCACCAGAGACGGTGCCTCATCCTGCTGTGACAGGGGCGGCTCCCAACCCTTTCGGACCCGTGTTCTCTGATGTGGCTTCTAGCTGCCTAATCTACAGGGCGCTCGTAGCTATGCGGTCGTCAGCATGTGGTCTCGCTCATAGCTCGGGCGGATCTTGATCGTTTGCGGATTCTGGACTGCTCGTTCGTGTTTCGTAGATCTCGCATTAATTTATTTTTTCTCAAGTGACTGTTCCGGAAATATCACATTTTTTATTTTATTTTTAATACCCAGTCCTTCCATTTACGGGCATATTTTTTTGTATACACTCAGGTACTGTACGTACTCAGCGGCACTAGTGATTTTGCTATAAATATGATACAATGCTGTGTATGCTGTACCAGGTATGGTGTGAAACCTACCTGTGATTGTTGCGGCCGCCGCTTTGCTACTACTGCTGCTGCATGCTGCAGTCGCTGCTTTTTTCCAAGAGCTTTCAAGTTGACTACTTTTACAGCAAATCGTGGTACGACCGTTGGATCCCAACACTTCTCGCGTGAATATGATACACGTCTCCCCCAACAAGGCGACTACGAATGAGTATTTTTGATGTCTTTGTTTGGTTCCGATACTAGTGATAGGTGGTAGTGAGGCGTGACCTGAGTACCTGCAATAGTGAAATATGCGATGCATCATGCTGGGCGAATACGGATTGTGCTGAACCAACGCGAACGAACATGTACGTATCCGTGCCGTTAGGGTTCTTTCTCTATAAAAACAATATCGTTGTCAGCAGCAGCCGTGGCGACGGCAGCAACAGTAGCAGCAGCAGTAGGACACACGAGACCAGGGTCATCTTCGCGGTACCTTGGCCCTTTGTACACGTACTTGATGCGTTGTATGTTTCCCGGTTCCCCAACGCGATTCGCCATACATTTTTTAAGACGAAGTATTTGCACCTTGCACGTGTCGAACAGAGCTTCTCCTAGCATCGAGTAGGTGCACACCACTACTACTCGTGCACGACATCTACAGCAGAGCTTGTCCGTCTCCTCATCAGTACGAGGATAGCTCATCCGGACGAGGATGGGCCTGACAATACCACCTGCAGCATGTCTGAGGGACACGGCCCGAACATTTCTGTGGACGGGCACAACCCTACTCGTAGAGTTCAGTGTCGTTCGGTAGCACCCAAAAAAAAAATCAACCATTGTCCAGCCATGTGCCTCTACAAACACACGTTGCCGCATTTGGCTCGACCAACTCCGAACGACTTACAACCACACCCGCACGAGAAGGGTTCGTTACCATGTATACGAGGACAGAACCCGTCGAGACTGGCATTGGTGCTGTGTGCGTTGAGCGCGGTGGCCGAAAAAAAAAAAAAAAAAAAACGGTTTGAATCACGGTTGAATCACACAAACACACACACTCGTTTAGAGAGAAACTACAACAAGGCACCCTGGGCTCGTACGATCCAGAATAAAAAACATTTTTTCCTGGAAAAATTCCATAAAAAAAACAACACTCGCGCTGGCGCCTCATGAAAATTTCCAAGTTCGCTGGGTTCACGCTTGTAGGCTCCTCCAGTGTAGG
This sequence comes from Macrocystis pyrifera, assembly GCA_031763025.1. Classification (NCBI taxonomy): domain Eukaryota; class Phaeophyceae; order Laminariales; family Laminariaceae; genus Macrocystis; species Macrocystis pyrifera. The sequence goes on along the minus strand of JASSKH010000002.1, from coordinate 11,574,831 downwards.
CTACATGTTATCTGCGTCTGCTGCTGCTCCTGCTGTTCTGTTTTGCTTCCCTGCTACTAGCTGAGGCACAGCTTGCGGGGGGCGCACACCCTTGTATCTCTTGTGTCACTCTCATTTGGACTGTTTGCTGCAGTCTGGTCACGTATGCATATGTAAACCGTTCTGTCCATGCCTGCACATGAAGGGGTATCCTGGCTGTATTTTTGACTGCTTAAATTTCACCTCCGAAGGGAAAAGTTGTATGTATGTGTATGTAGTCTATCGCCTGAAGTGCAGCAAGGGCATGCTCTACGACAATCGAACGGAACTGTAATCATCTTCCAACGACTACTAACATAGAAACCCGTCCTGTTGTTCGCTTTTTATCCTCACACGGAACGGTAACGTCGCAAATTTCTCGGTTTCTGTTTTTTTGGTGTTTAGTTGTTTCGATCGGGTTCCTGCATGTCTGGTTTTCTTCTTGTGCCCATTTCCGGCCTACCAACCGCCTATTGACGCCCGCACGAAAACTGATACGGCATAGGCCCAGGAACATGAAATGACCTACCGTGCCTGTATAACACGGAAGAAAGGACACCCCGGCGACAACAATTTTTCTTTCAAAAATAGGATCACCGGGTGTGTTGTTGTGGAGAGGTGTGCTACCCAACGCATTCACGGTGATACTCAACATACACGGGAGCCCGCACCTAGCGGGTGTGGTAGCGGGAGGGTATGGTATCGATGGGATGTGCTGACGATAACGATTGCTAAGCAGCGTCAATAAACCTGCTGCAGATGACGTGGTAACACTAGGGTGTGATAGCATGGAGGTCCGCAACAAAGGAGGTGAATTCGGCAACAAGGGGTGTGACAACAAGGGGTATGGGGCGTGCTAGCATGTGAGGCTCTGGCGTGAAACCAGCTTGCTTTTCCATTCCCACGCTATACTGCCGGTGATGGTAAGGCGCCAGCCTGAAACCGGAGATGACAGCAAATATTTCTGCAATGCGGCAGAACGGTTACCGATAGGGCATGACTTTGCTGTTGCGCTGGCACAACTTCCGGGTTGGAATGCATTGTTGTTTTTAGCGCAACTAGCGTCGTAAGCAGGACGTAAAATAGGTGTCCGTCTCATGGTGCGCACAGCGCACCCTGAATTGGAGGCGATGGTGCGGCACCCGTACCACAAGTCGTAGGCAAGGTGCCGCCCTGAAGGGCGGTTTTTAACATACATGCGTGAATACAGTCAAAATAGGCGTCTTACCTGCTCGTTTCATCCTCCTGTAGACATGAAAAGTTACTCAATTTGAAAGTGAACAAGGGCACAACGACGATCAACAAACTTTGACCGGGTGAAAATCAGACAAATTGCGGCGAAAAACATGATATTTGTGTTTGCCTAGACCCAAAAATCGATTGCCTAGGGCTGGTGGTGAAAAAAAAAACGGGATATATTCTACAAGTGTGCGCCAGCCCAATATTTCACTACTTATTTTACGGTGTGGTCGGAGAGCGTCCTCGCGCCGATAAACGTTTTTCGCTGCGAAAAAACCTGTTTTGGGGGCACCGTTTTGTTTTGGCTTTGGTCGAACAATATGTTCTAGGTGTCTGAACACACTTTGTCAAGTGGTTTTCGGGCGTATAATAATGAAATGATCGCATTAGATTGCCTCCGGTGGCTGTGGGGGCGTTACACGCCTGCGATGCGTGAGCGCAATACGCTTTCCAGCTCATATTGCGCTTCACAGAACAGGTGGCGGAGCCCTAAATACCGTATGCCCTGGTTGCAGGTACCAACGCAGGAATTCAATTATGTCGAAACTCCTGAGGATTGAACGTCATAGAGCCTTGCCCCGGTAAAAAACTCAATTCTGCCGTGATGAAACTTTTGTTTCTATTAATAGCCGATGCCCCGAACAACAATATTAATAGTTGTGTGTTTGTGAAATTTTCGTACTTGTTCGAATTTATCTCTTCGTACGAGCACACTTTTTGGCGAAACGCTAAGTAGTCGACACGGGAAACCGGACTGGGCACATTGGTCGAGGTCCTGGCGCGATCCGTGCAGTGTCGAGCGCGTGGCAAGCACTCAAAGTTTTTTGTCGGCGGGGGTGGATAAGACCATTCCCCTGGTTTCAGCACAAGAGGCCTATTTTGTGCGTACGTACCGGTAAAAGGTTGTCTGTTTTCTGCCCTAGGCTCTCATGAGCACACAGCCCAGACATATACCAGGTAGACAACAGACAACATGCACAGATCACAACGTTACAACGCTGCCGCCTATACGCGGTGCGTGTGCGACACACCCATATGCGCTCTACTGTTGTGGCTGGCTGTTTGTCGGAGCCTGCGGTCCGTAATCCACCATCTGCCTACCCAGGCTGACTTACCTGTAGATATTTTTGTGTTTTTCGCCACGGCCCACAGCCCAGACTAGCAGCAGTGCACAGAGCGCTCTTAACTCCAACTGCCTACAGCACCACAAGCCTGCCGCCCAGCAGCAGCAGCAGCAGCGGGCAGCACCTTGCGCGGCTAGTTGGTTGATCGGAGACCGCGATCGATCTCGTGACCACGCCGCCACCACACGATCACTAATCACCCCTCTGCTGCTTCTTCTCCGTATTGCTGCATGCGTGATTCAACATTGCCACTGCTCCAGCTGTGCTCAGCCTAGTACGCCAACAGCAGCAGCAGGCAGTGCACTACGTGCATGTGGCAGATCCGCGCGGTACTCAGTACTGGTTGGTTGTTGTTGGCATTGGCATTGGCCTTTGCACGTACCTGCCGCAACGTGTGGATTTCATGCCACCCACATCCCGAAGGGGAACCTTGTAGGATACTTCTGATATGTTGTCTGCCTGGGCCGGGGCTCGAAAGCATGACTTTGGCATTACTGTAGTAGTCTCGCGGTCTAACCACTACACCGAGGGCGTTGTCAATGCGCAGCACAATTAATATCGTTTCTGATCACAATCCGACAATCGACCATGACGGCTGAGTTCTGCTCGTGTGAAAAATGCAAGGACCGCACCACGCAGGTAAAACCCTTGCACCTCTGGTTGGAGGATGTGGGTAACGTGAAATCCCGGGGGCGTCGCAAGGTGAAAAGGGAGTCACAGGTAACACCCGTGTAGCTGTTCTTGGCGGAAACGGGAGCCATGCGTTAGCGTGTTGCTCGAAGAAAAGAGTAATAATTATTAATAGTAGGCGGCAGGAACTAAGTACTACTCTTTCTGTAGTGGATACTACACTACTACATGCGCGCGGTAGCATGGGTTGACTACTATATATATACGTCACTATACACCACTACCACTACGCAGATGTAGTACAGGTAGAAGCGGGCATGCACTCTACAAAATACTGCCTGGTACACTACTGCTACAGTACTATCTCTACCTCGACTACTAACTATACTACTAGGTACTACTGCTGACCAAACGCTCATACAATATACAGACAACCTCAGAGGTGTCAAATAACCACGCGGTACCATGGATTGGGGCATGGCTGCTATATGTAATACTGTTACTATTTTATATACACCACCAGTAATACGTAGATACAGGTAAAAGCAGCATGAATAAATGTTACACCTCAATACCAAATACTACTGATACTGCCGCGCTTTGTTCTGGAGTGTTCTTCACTTTATGTTTTTTTATTTTAGAACAACACTGCACGGTACCGCGAGCGAGCGCGGCACCGTCGCGGGTGTCAGCGGGTGCTGGCGGGTAGAGGGGGGGTTGCAAGGAGCGCGGTCGCCGTTTTCGTGGCTAACCGTCGAGTGTGCCTCGAGGCGCGAGGGAAGCATGAGTGGGCTCTGTCTGGCCTCCTGGTGTGGCTCCGGTTGTACTTTGTACGAGTCTAAAAGGGTCGTTATGAGTGTAGTTGGAAACTGGCGACTTGATACTGCCAATGGTGTGGAATTGGTTGTGGGAACCTGGGCGCGTCTTCGAGAATGATTTTGATAATATATTTTGAAGAAGGTAGAACCTGGTCATGCCATCACGTAGAATATACCTGGTACGAATCATACGTAGACTGGATGCACTATTTTGCACAGCACGAAATCGCTGACATTTTTAAACGAGAAGAAAACATACCCAAAATCATCAGTATGAGCTACGGCAGTAAAAGCAGTATACTGCTGTAGCATCTGTGTGCGTATACCAGGTGTTTACCAATACGTGTAGACTCTGGAGAGCAAAATACCCTGGTCGCAGCTACCACGTACGTCACATCACTATCACAATCAGATAATACCTGGTGTGATATGTGATACCTGGTAAGTCATACAAGGCGCTTCGCTCCGCGGGCGGCCTACGCCGCCCGCTACGCTCGCTCAGGAAGGGAACATCAAATTATGCGAAGCGGACAGAGGTCCATGATTGAATATTGTTTTTTTTATGGCCCCTGTAGTTAGCTGCAAACTGGCGACTTGATAATGCCAAGAGTCCCGCCGCCATGCTCCAGGAGAAAACAGCTCGGACGCCACGTATGCTTCGCGTCGGGGGCGGTTTTCCGCTACTCTCGCTCACAAGTCGTACATACGTACATACCCCAGGTAGGGTACTTATTTTCTTCTTTCGATATGCTCTGTGTCTGTGTACTCGTCGTATGTACGAAAGATAAAGCACAGAACGGCCAGCAACACAGCAAAAACAATGAAAATGAAACCGAAAATATCTAAAAGAAATAAAATCCCCGTCCCCTTTCCTGTAATAATTTACTACCTGAGTGGAACACCGTCCACCAGTCAAAAGAAGAAAACAATGAAAAAAACAAAGAAAAAAACTTACAGCAGAGCTTCTCTCTCAGCCTCGTACGCCGCCGGCCCCTCTCGCGACCATCTCGCCACCGATTCAGTCCGGGTAAAGCTTCCCTCCCTCTCTTCCACAGTGAGCCCCGTCGCCCGCCTCGCGTGAAGCCCGGTGCTCACCGTGGACCTCGACGCAAGCTCGACAATGTTGGTGCTCATTCGGGGTACCTCCCTCTTGTGACTCTCAGCCCGGTCGCAAAAATAAGCACCGCTTGAGTATTATCTTACAATCCCGAACGCCCCTTAAATACTCGTACGTACTCTATCCAAAATCACAAATGGAGGCCAGACAGAGCCTATTGATGCATCCCTCGTGTCTCGAGGCACACGCGACGCCTAGGCACGAAAGCGGCGACCGCGCTCCTTGCAACTCCCCCTCTACTCGCCAGCATCCGCTGACACCCTCGACGGTGCCGGGTTCGCCCGCGCAACCGTGCTCGGAGTACACGCACGCACACGAAACGAAAGAAGAAAAAGGGAAGAAGGACTGAAAGTACGACGAGAACTAAATGGACAAAACAAAGACTCGCTGGAACGGTCCGGCAAGTAATAAACGGAGGCGATTCCCAAGTGGGAGCTCTGAGAGGCCAGGGATGTACCAACCGAGCACGCTCAGAGATTGAGATCTAAGTAATTATATCTATACTACGACATACCCCCCGTATTATAGGATCGTTGCTGTACCCGTACATCATGAACCCATATAGTGCATCACTATATAACATGCACTCATTACCGCTGTGATCTTACCAATTGACGTTGCTGTGGAATCCATGTCCATCGATAGACTCTACCAGGTACTGCTGACCGCAATATATTGGGAAATTCATCTACTGTATCTAAATACGCTATCGACCGAAATATATCCGGAACGTTATATGTCTATAGACACTGTCCACGGCAATAGGTTGCGAACTTCATCGATCGATAGACACTGCCCATCGCAATAGATCGGGACGTTTATGTATCGATATGCACTATCAAGCGCAGTAGATTGGGAACTTGATCAATCGATCGACGCAGTTAGCTGTGCGCCTGAGGTCCGTATCGACCAGAAAAAAGTGATATGTGAATTTTTATGATTTTTTTTACCAAACGTAACAACCAACAGACTGGACCAAAATAATAATTCCGAAGTGTCATGGCGCTCCAAAATAACTTGAATATAGTATGGCGGAAAGTCAGCCATGCGTCGCTTTTAACTCCTGAGACGTATAAAAGCGTATGTTCTAGACAAATTTAGCAACCGGAATGTTTTTCCGTTTGATGCTGATCTCAAAAACAGCGATAGGTGTGATTTTAGGCGTGTTTCGGCATTATGTGCCTGGCTGCAGAGCGCGTCGACTGATATGAAAAATCGAGGCTGCAGAAACCTAGTTCGTGCCGCACACGGATGAACAAAACTCACCCTAATCGTACTCTTGAGTAAGGGGTACCACCCAGTCAAAAAAGAGTAGTTTTTTATGAACATCATACAATAGGAAACACGACACAGTACAAGAAAAAAATAACAAGAATAAACTACAGCAGGCCTTGAAAAAAAAAACGAGGAGTTCTTTTTCCCGCACGGGAAAAACTATTGAAGAAGGGGGGAGAGAGAAGGGCGCCAAGAACATAGCGGAGCGCCGCGACTATCGTGCGTTGGAGCGACGCCATGACGGTGCTGCCCGCGCACGCGACGAAGCTGTCGCCAAAAATATTCTGCTGGAAGCGCAGCTCGCCAATCGGCCGAGAGTCTAGCGGAGGACCGAAAAAAGGCAATGGAAATCGAGGAGCTGCTGCGACTTGACACAGCAGAAAAATTGTCCACGGAGCACCAACAGCGGCTGCACGCGGAGGCAGGACCGCGTGCAGCACTACCGGCGCTGGCAACGGAGGAGGGACGGAGGCGGGCAGAGGTAGCGAGGATGGCGAGGCTTTCGGAGGAGATGGATCGCCTGTCGTTGGTCACAGGTGGTTTCATCGAGGAGAGGAACCAGCTTATGTCGGTGATTTTTACGGTTTTGGAGGTCAATGTTTGGCGCAGTAGGAGAGTCAGCCCGGGATGCACCTTCGAGAGCGGCTCGGCTTCGAGAAGCTCAAGCTCAAGCAGATGGAAAGGGAGGTGGAGAACGCTAGAGCTTGGGGGAGGCAGCGGCTAGTGAGCAACGCCAATTTGAGGAAGAAAGTGAGCAGCAGCGCAAGCAGTCGTTTTGTTGTTACGGCATGCTCGGCTTGGGGTAGCTTTGACCGATTTTGGCGTTGTGCTATATTTTCTTGCAACATGATGCATCTACTGCCGGAAACACTACTATTAATAATATATTTTCTTGTAACATGATGCATCTGCCGCAGGAAACACTATTAGGATTATTTATAATCACTTGTTTTTTCACCGCTTTTTGTTGTTCTGATTAACGTATATTTGTATTACTTGTTGTATGGGGCATCATAAAAAAAGTTGATATCCAACCAATACGGAGTACTTTTTAACAGCTGCCATTTTGTTGTTGCCGATGCCCTGTTGTCATGCCGCGACCCTCCTTGTTTTGACGACAACAGAACAGACGCCAACGCAAAAAGATCGAGGCCTCGGCAGCAGCTGCAGCGGCTATGGCCGGTAGCAACGGAAGCTTGTCCCTGTCAAGACAAGGCCGCCCCAGCAGCAAGACATGAAAAAGATTTTCGCGAATAGGATTTTGGACAATCTGCGCCTGTATGGCGAGACTGCGGGGGAGGACGAGCTGGAGGGCGGTGGAAAAGGCAAGAGGCTCTCGTACGGTATGACGTTGGCGCGTCTATGTCAGGGCATCATTGAGATCGGGATCCCGCTCAGGCACGTCGGCCCCATTATCATGCAAGTTTTATACGCGGGCACCGGCGTGCAGCTCGACGAGGTGCTGCTTCGGCCATTCATGCTAAGAGCCCGAACCCAAGGGACCCATGAAGAATACGTTCTCCATCCCCACGTTGACGGCAAGGTGGAGGACATGCAAGAAGCACCCAATGCGGAACGCATATATGATTTCTTCCGCGAGAACGGCAGCGGACCGCGCTGCATCGCCACCTTCCATCTCCTCTTTCTCCCGCTGCTGCGCTGCCTGTTGCTGCTGCTGCTGACCCTGGCTTACACACGACTGCTATTTCCTAATAATACCTGGTCTTCAAATATGATTTGGGCTTTGGTCTGTAATAAAAAAATGATGACGGCTGCTGCCAATTTTCTTCGTTGTGGTTGGTAAAAAAAAACGAAATTCATCTCTGCGCACAACGGTCAGTGGACACCTATATTGCTGGTACCGGCTTTTAAAGGGACCTCAGGCGCAGGGCTGACAGTCGACCGCAATAGATCAGGATGTTTATCCATCGATAGCCATTGACTAGCTTTCGACTGAGGTACTTCAGCACACTCTTGCCTGGGCAATACGTTGGGAAACGAACATATCGATAGGCATCACCGACGACAATAGATCGAGAAATGTGCCCATCGATAGCGTTTACCGGTGACAATAGACGCGCCCATAATATTCTATTGCTATTGCAGCGGCCATTGTCCATTTTCTAGGGTGAGTCGTACCAGTATAAGCTGATCTAAGAGAACCCGCAATGTGTTCTAGATTGCGAAAAAACCTCAATCGGACAGTGTGACGAGTGCTGTAGAATAGAAAACTGACTGCGCTCGATTACTTCATACCCGAGGTTCGATTCCCACGTTGCTGGCTTTTTGTTTTGCATTTTTTTACTGGTTTTGTACCAGTACATCCACTTTCTTTTCTGACTTATTTATATGCGCCAGTATGAGATTATACAAGTTGTGTATTTCTACGCGAAACGCGAAGATTGAGCGCGCGTACGTGTGGCGTGCGTTCATACCTTGACCTTTCACAGATGCTCCCAATCCTTTGGAGTAAAGCAAAGTACGTTCGAGAAAAATACTGTAGGTACTTCATGCGCTCGCAGTACTTTGGGTTTGTACCGCAGATACTGCGAGCACTCGCAGTAATCCGGGGGTCTGTACTACTTACTGCGAATATTCCCAGTATGCTTGGGGTATGAAGTATACTTCGACCATCTTTGCACCGTGTCGACAATCCTTGCGCATTGTTAGGCAGAAAACACTCACAAATGGTAATACGAGTGGGAGTTGGAGCCAGGTACTTTCGCTGGGGGCAACTCGAGTACTTGGAGTACTGGCAGTATTTCGGGAAGATGCACTGACCCTCAGAGCGGAACGCTTTGCCAAGCTTCGAGCGGCTCACCACCGAGTCCTGTTGCGAGTCATTGGCTTCCAGCCCCGACTTCGTACTGACCAATCCACCCTCTCGTACGCGAAGGCCCTCAAGATGACACGTTGCGAGAGCATCGAAACGACCATTCGTAAACGGCGGCTCTTCTTTGCGGACGGCGTGGCACGGCAAAGCAAGGAACGATTACCCAGTCGGGTAATGTTCGGGACGATGGCTGGAGGGGAGAACCCGAGACCTGGCGGGCAGTTCAAGACTTGGCATAGATGCATAGTCGAAAACCTTAAGGAGTTCCAAGCCACCGAAAGGTCAACGGAACACTTCCCCTTGGTGTTTGGAGTTGAGACTGCGCTGTGGTCCACTGCAGCAAAAAGACGGGGAAGTGGTACCGGGGGATCTTTAAAGCAACCGAACGGTTCATGGTGAGGTGGCACGAGGCTGAGGCTGAGCTGAGTAGGCAGCGCCGCGCACCCGCTGTGGGTGGTATCCAAGGGAAGGGGGTGAGGAGGGGCAACAAGAGGAGTAGCAGAAAACCCGAGCAAGGGAATGCGGAGAGGGGGGGGAACAGGAGGAGTAGAAGGGAAACTGCGGTGGACGAAAGTAGGAAGGAGGTGGTAGACAAGGTAGCAAGGCGCCAGGCCGACTAGGAAGTAGAACATGACTATGCTATCCGTGCCACCAACTGGTGGAACTTGTTCGAACGTGGTCTTCCCTTGTCTTCTCTTAGTTTATTTTAATTTTTGTTTCTTGCGCTAATCCTCTGTGATTTTCATTTTATTTCTTTCTCTTCCTTTCTTGGATTGATAGGCCTTATTGAATGAGTCGTGTGGCGTGGGTGGATGGCGAACCTGCTTTGCGTGTTTCGTTGTGTATGACGCCGAGGGGCTGGGCATAGTTACCGAACGCAGGACGGAGACGGCAGTCAGGGTAGCGAAAACCAGGAAGACTAGCAGGGAGAACCTGGCTATGCTACGCGTACCACAAACTGCTGCCGCTACCTGAAGGATGCTTTGTGCTTTGATTTGCCTGTTATTTTCGCTTGGTTATTAGTCTTACTCTGTTTACAAGTAGTGGTGTTTATCTTCTTTTTTTTTTTTTTTTCTTTTTTTTCCAGCTCGTTTTTGCGATTGTCTGCCACATCCCCTGCGGCGGGGGGCACGACAGTTTGTTCCTTTCATTTTTTCTCTTTCATTTATTCTTTTTCTCTTTCGATTTGTCTTGTTAGTTTTTGTTTTTTCTTTGTTTCCTTTCGTTTCTCTATGTCATGGGATATGTATGTCGTGTCAGTCGTATCCAGTACGATGACAAGGCAATGCATCGCTCACTGTGCCTACTGCATACGTGGCAACGTAGTATCTCTGGGGCGTAGCTTTGTGACCACAGAACTTGTATCTATTCTAACATTGAAGAATCGGCACGGACACTGGTTGTGCTGAATGTCGACGGGTAGAAAGAACGGTTTAATGTGAAGAAAACAACAACTGCGAGTGCTCTCAGTATCTCGAGGTTCTGTACTACTGCGGATATTGCGTGTACTTCAAGTATTTCGCGTTTCTATACTGCGGGTTCATATATTCCTGTACTCTCGGGGGTACTCTCGGGGTTCCGTACTGCTCACCCTCACAGTGCTTTCAGTATTTTGGCCGCCAGTACTCAAATACTTTCAGTACTCGGACTACAAAATGTACTCGGTACTCCGAGTACTACTACACAGTAGGAGCATCTACCTGTGAAACCTTTATTTACCCTGAGCGCCGAGAAACATTTTTTTTGCGGGAATACATGGCGCATGAACTGTTTTTCACACAGCCGGTCACAAAGTACTATCATGTCGCAACCTCGACCTCACCCAACATTTGTGTACTTATGTTTACGCCGCAAGCATTGAATTGATCGCCGCGAGCCATCTGTTTAGCATCAATCCCCACTCATCGGTACCCTCTTTTGTATTATTGTAGTAATGATCCCACACTATTTCCACAAACAGTACAGTAGTCTGTCCCTAAAACATGGGTTTGTTCTTCACATTATTAATGATGGATGGATGCAGTTCTAACAGGTGTGCAGATATTTCGTACGAGTATTACTTCGCTCTTGCGCCACTCCCCCCAGGCACCTCCCAGAGGGGAACCTTGTACACCGTAGCATTACACTCGGGTTTGTTTTCGAGATGTTACTACAAGGACACGCGACAAGTTCCGTGATTGGCCAGAACCCAACTACCGGCGCCGGTGGTTGGGGCTTAGGGCACAGTAAGGAGTAGTAGCAATGTTTTGGGTTAATTGTATCTTCCGGGTAGTGTGATGGTTTTGGAATTTGAAGCTGTTTTCAGACGCACCTCCGTAGGGGGTGTGGTACTTAACGTACCCCTGGTGATGAAGTGACGATAACAAAACTGACAAAAAGATACAACACATGGTGTGCTCATGCGGGGAGGTCTTTACTTAAGGGGGATGCAGTCGTTATTTCCTTGGTGCAACATCATGTCTATACCCCGTCCCCCCCACGCCCCTCTAAATCTGGACGGGTTGGCGTCGATTGACGACGACGCTGTAAAACAAGCCATCAGACACTAGGCATGCAATGTACAGACTGCCCCTCCCGGCGCAAATGTCACATAGACCAGACATAGACACCATGCAAACAATAGCTCAATAACCAGACCCACCGAAACAGTAGACAACACAAACGGTATGTAACTACAGCTTTTTTTCCGTACCAAAACACCAAACATATAGACACGAAATAGCTGGAGTAACCATTGTTTCTCATGTTTAAACACAAAAACGAGATAAAGACGTGAAACAATTGAACTAACCAGCATTGCTTTTTTCCCTTGTCATAACACAAACCGGGTTTAGACATAAATTACTCAACCATTTTTTTTGCGTCTCATGCCACAACACTAAAAACATATTTAGACGTAAAGCGATTGAAGTAACCTTTTTGTTTTTTTCCCTTAGGCTAGTTCTTACGCAGTTGGAAAACATGGATTTAAGAAGCTGGTTTCCGATCAGAGACAAAATTAGCTTTCTTATGCAGTTGAAAAAGCGCCTTTTCAATGCAAGATTTTTCGATTGTTTTATTTAACTGGACCAGACGGTCGAGAAAACTGATAGTTTCGATCCAAATTACACGCCAGTCTGATTCATGCTTCGGAAAACTTTGAAACTCCCGCCGCATACGAGTATATCACACACCCACGCCTCAACAACACGACATACGACACGACCCCACACCACAACATCGGCGACGCTGGCTTGGCTGCTGTCACTTCTGCTGCTGCTCGTCGCGAGTCAGCGTGATACATCCTAATCTACGCCCGTTAGCAGCACGTGCCATCACCCGATGGCCGCAGCGCGGTATCGACGACCTTTTGCCAACTGCTGGCTTGATGTAGCTTTGGCGGCTCTCGAAGGAATCCAGCGCCGCGACGGCCTCGAGGACGACATGAAGGAGAACGCCCCGCGTGTGAAGCTCACACGCTGCTCGGGGAAGAAGCGAGACACCAGCGTGGATGCGTAGTTAAGCGCATCTGCTGGAAGATGGAGATCTTTTCTGACTCCACGAGCATTACGGCGAAGCAGTTTCGAACCGACTTGCGCCTACCCTACCCTTTTTTCTTGGAGCTATTAATAGTCAAGCTAGTCACTCCCTTACATCTCATGCCTCCAGAAAAACTCACAAATACTGTATATTCGATCCGACGGACGGTAACGAGGGTTTCACAACCCAGTCGGAAAAATAACCGATCGGGAACCGGCTTTTTCAATCAATGCTTCCGACTGCGTAATATTTGGCCTTATGATGACACAAACCGGATTTAGACATGAACTTGCTCAACTAACCATTTTTTTCCCATACCGAAATACAAATAAAATAAGACATGAAATTACTCACCTAACCATTTATGTTTGTTATACCTCAACACAAACCAGATTTAGACATGAAACAACTCAACCAACCTTTTTCCCCCCCCCCCATATCGAAGCACAAATCAGACATAGTCATGAAACAAAGTACGTACCAGGTATATAGTTTATTCCAAAAATGCTGGCAGTAAAGACGTAATACATGAACCAAAAACGCAGCTTGAAGGCGGACCACCTTACATGCACAGATACAACAAAGTCACCCCGACATGTTCGGTTCACATGAAGGTTGGGTCTCGTGGTAAGATACCCGGAAAATCACTGATTTCCATTGGGCGGTAGAAATATGGTCTAACATCACTGCTAAAATCCCCGACACTGGTCGCACATACCATACGCTTATTCAAGGGGAGAGGTGGGTGATGCATGACACTAAAAGACCTTTTATACCCACGAAACAAATACGTTGCAATTGACCGACCACGTTAACAGAGAGAAGGAGCACCGAGTGGTATGTTGATATCTTGATAACTTGAAGAATAAAGGCCGGTACGAATTGTGTGTTGAATCGATGGCCAAGCTTCCGACGGCGAAGGTCTACTCAGGAGCGTTTGTGGTGTAGCTATCCATGGCGAAACGTACATACGATGGAGAAATCGGCGTACGGGGCATCCCGATCTATGACTAAGACTTCGTGTTTCGCAAGCCGGTCTTGAACCTTGCACGGTAAAAAATTACCTCCTTGGAGGGAACTAACCAGTACGGCAGCGGGGCAAGAAGATAGAAGATACGATCGTGGGAGGCCGGGATGGTTACCATGGAGATCGCTTGACACAAACGTGGGGTGCTTGTGTTGAGGGTGTTGAACTTGGCTCCCGGGTACGAGCCCGTGTTGAGACACTATTGAGTGTGGTGCGCCGGCAAAATAACTGAAAGACACCAGACCCTCGACGAGTACGAAAATTGAAAAGTCCCGGTAACGTCAACACTTCTCACTACAAATATGAACACAAAGAAGCTGGAGATATTATTGGACAATAGGAGAGACGGTGAGGCAGGGTGGGTGGAGAAATAAGGATTGGCAGGGTGAAGTACTAGTAGTGTTGATATGCGGAGTTGCTAGCGACATGATGATTGAGTCCAAGAGGAATTGCCACGAAGTATAACTGTACTGGTACTGTTTGGCTGTAGATGTAGAACGGGAGGCAGAACACTTTCGAGTCACGGTAAAGCCGAAAGCGAGCATGGAGTGGCAGAGGATAGAGACAGAAAAAGTGTCGGCATGGGTCAAAAGACCAGGATGGAGAGGATGCATAGCTAATGGAATACCAAAACTACGTAGTCCTAGGGTGAACGAAGGCAAGGGGAGGCAGGAAAGAGTAAGTGGCTCCAAGGGAATGGGGGAGAAGTATAGGGGCGCGGAGCAAGCCAACAAAACCAGCAACGGAAACGCAAAGCGCTGAAAAAAGAAATTATAGTACTCGCAGCGACAACGGAAAAGGAACAACAGACAAGAATAAAGTGGACAGTAAAACGGAAAAGAAGCTCATAATAGGATCATGGAACGTGTGGGATTCGCCATGGAAGAGCGCGAAAGGATAGAAATTGCCGAGGAAGCAAATAAGCGCGACCTAGACATAGAGGGAATTCGAGAGTTGTGGGAGAAAGAAGGGGGGGAAATAGGCCGCGCATGCAAAGGGAGAAGGAGGAAGGGACAGAATAGTGAGAATTGGGGGCGGGGGGAGTAGCGTTCCTACAGTAGTCAAAGAATACCTGTGTAACATAAGAGAGGTCATCAAGGGCACCACTTTCGACGAGGGCATATGGACAACGATACCAGGGGAGCGGGAAGCAAAATATTACTCCTTACGAAATATCTACATGCCCCTAGAGTCGAAAAGCGCGGTAAAATATATACAGAGTAAATTCGGAGAAGTAGCAGATGTATGTAAGCATGAAAAGCAAGGACAAGTAGTACTACTTGCAGTTGTAGAGAATTTGAACCAAGAAGTGGGAAGGCAAGTAACCCAAATGAGAACATTAAATAATATGGCCAAGTAATAAATAATAAAAATGGGGAAGAGATGTTGAAGTTCTTGAAGCGCAACGAGATGAAGACGTTGAACAACATAGTAAACAAGGCAGAGCCAGAATGGACTAGAGACTAGACAGTGCGTACAAAAGGGAGGAAGCTCTATCCTTGACTTTATAGTGGTAGAAAATGGTAGTAGTATGAAAACGGAAGTAAATGTATGCACAGCGGACGTGCATTAGGAACCTCGGATCACTGTCTAATACCTGGTATGAACAGTCAACAAACGAGATGTATCAAACATCGGCGAGGTAGGAAGTTGTACAGATCGAAAATAGATAAACTAGAGGTAAAAGGAGAACGGAAAGCGTTCCAACAAGACATGGACAAAATGCAAAGCATTTTCCCGAGCAGGTACGACAAAGAACGATAAAGAGAGGGATAATGCTGGAGCTAGGACCATAGAAGGACGGAAGCAATTGGTCGAGACCACAGCAAGTAAATTAGTAGGGAAGAAGTTGATAGTATGCCACAGAACTGTTGTTACAAGAAATTCCGGGTTTTGTTTATGAAGGCGACTTCAAAAGAAGCTGCCGGTAAGCCTCCTAGTGTCGCCCCAGGTACTGCGGCATCATCGGGGTATGTGAGCTCGCCTGGCCCGGACAAGAAGAAGCAACGCGGCGGAGGCGCTTAACCTACTGCGCACAGAAGAGTTACGGTTATCGCTGCTAAAACGCGTGTGTAGTGTGTACTCGTGTAGTTATTCGAAGCCCAGAGAAGCAGTTGCTCATATCGCACTCGCTCTGTGCTGCATTGCGTGTGACCGGCCTACGCGTTATGCTATTTTCATTGTACTTTGTGCTGGTGTGTAAAGGATGATTACAGCAAGGTGTGATTGGGGGATGATACGAAATGTTTTGACCATTTCTCCGCGGAATTATTCATTTTCCGGATTCGGGGAAGAACAAATGGTGAGATGAGGAAGTAAAATAGGCTATAAGAATAAGGAGAAAGGCACACGCAAGATATACATCGAGTGAAACTGCGACGGGATGGGAGGAATATGCTACAGTTCGAAAAAATGTAAAAATATATGGTAGGGAAGAAATGGATATGGAAGAAGTGGTGAATAAACCGCATGCAGACTTTGAGGGCGGAAAAAAAAGCAGATGTGGGTGGGGACAAGAGGGATACCGGGCAAACAAGCAGGAGGGGCAAACACGGGAATAGCTACCTTAAGAGCACCGAACGGTAAAGTGGTTACTAGTTCGAAGGGGAAAAGGGGAGCACTAGTAAAGTACTACCGCAAGCTTGGAACGCCCACAACCAACGGAATGTTCGACGCAGGATTCGAGATGGAAACCAACGCGTGGGCAGAGGCGATCGTAGATGCATCAGAAAGGGACGAGACAGTAGTTCAGAAGGGTTGCAGAGGGATTTCACGAGGGCAGGAGTACGTAAGTGTGTAGCTAAACTTGGGAATAGAAAAGCAGCAGGGGCAGACGAAATAGTGAACGAATTTATCAGGTACAGGGAAGAAATGCTTACCATGATGGTTACGTTGCGTAACTGGACATGGAAAAACGAGTACGCACCTAGGAAGTGCAGAGAAGGAATAGTAATAAACACATCCAAGAAAGGAGATAAGGCTGACCCGGGGAACTTTAGAGGTATAGCGCTATTAAGCACAGTAGGCAAAACATTTTGTAAATTTTGAACGATAGAATGGGAACAATGATGGAGAAGGAAGACAACATAAGCGAAGGGCAAGCAGAGTTTAGGCCAAACCGTAGGTGCATAGACCATGTGTACACCCTAGGCAAGATAATTCAAGGTAGGAAAGACGCGGGGCTAACAACGAACTGTTTCTTCCTAGATGTACAGAAGGCCTACGACACTGTGTGGAGAAATGGGTAATAGGCATCAGAGGAGAGCCGTGGAGAATGATGAAAAACATGACGGAATGTGCGAGATGTGCTGTGATCCTGGATGGGGAAACGGTGAAGCATGTTGATGTTTTACCAGGAGTTGCACAGGGATGTGCGTTATCACCTAATCTATTCAACATAATCTATTGAAGATACAACGTATATTTCCAGGACCTGATACCTCGTAGTAGCATTCGAAACAGCGAAGCAGGGAGTCACGGTGGGGGCATATACAGGGTCGGGACTGATGTTTGCGGATGACTTCGTGGGGATATCAGAAACACGCGAAGGGTTGCAGAAATATATAGAGATGGCGCTAGAATACGCTAGGAAATGGAAGGTGTCGGCGAACGTCAAGAAGTGCGCAGTAGTTGTATTTAACGAAGGTGAGGCGAACCCGATGAATTTCAGTTGGAGGTGGGAGAAGATGAATTACCGATCGTAGACCAGTATACGTACCTTGGCGTTGAGAGCTCCTAAAACTGTTGTTAGGATACACGCATAGCAAGAATAATAAAAAAGGTAAAACACACGTAGGCAAAATGGATGCGACACTAACAAACTCGCATCTGGACACTAAGGTGAAGCTATGTATCTTGATAAACGTGATAGTACCAAGGCTAGAATATGCGGAAGTATGGGAAGGGAACGCGAAGTTCGTAAAACATTTGGATAGATGACAGCGTCTGAGAAAATACGAAGATGCTCGAGTACGAGTAGTAATACCGTATCAAGAGCAGAACTGGGTTTGTACCCACTCAAAATCAATAGACACAGGAAAGTTGAGATAGGAATATAAAGTACGACACATGCCGAAAAAGAGGTTGCCTGCCATAGTTGATAGAGCTGCACGCGAGAAAGTAACAAAAGGGCGAGCTGAAATAAGGTGGGATAGCGTAGAAGAGAAAGTATGGAATGATATATGAGGAAACTGAGAAGAGATGATGTCCGCAGAGAAGATTGGGAGGTACAAAATAAAGGTAGAAAAAATTATAGAAATAAGAAAGGCTAGCGCTAAGAAACAAGGTGAAATCAGAGGAACATTTCGTATACGATATACGGGGGATGAAGCGTAGGGACAGGAATGAAAAGGTAATTGTATGGCCCAATGAAGTTCGCGAAGACGCTGGAACTGCGATCTCGTGTAGGGGGCCTAGACCTGCCAGAAAAAGAGGTATGCCAGTAGCCGGGGAGACGAGGAATTAGATGCACAGATGGGCTCGAGGGGCAAAGCAATAAATAGTAGAACTCACACGGTGGCAGAAAGAAATGTACAGGGAGGAACGGGATGTGCTAGAAGAGCAGAGGGGGAAAATAGACGAATATGACATGTAGGAGTTTGGTAAACTATATCGCAGCGAGAATACGATCGCTATCCTAGGGGATAGATGGGGGCCACAGGCGGCGGAACAGGAAGGGAATGCAAATAGCAAGACGCTTCTCATAGTAGATGGAAACAACCTAACGAGTGTCTAACCGTTGGAGGTGTCTCTATTAGGAGTAGGAACGGTGCGCCTTCTCGAAAGGGATGCGTGGTCAATGGTCAAACGAACAAGGCAAGCAACAAATGAGTACCCCTCCCCCCCCTCCATCCCGACATCGCTGTTGAGTTAAGGACCCCGAAGGAAATCACAACTAATATATAATCGGCAAGTGCCGTTAGCTAACTGGTTTTAATCGGTAAGTCGGCTGGCGAAGCTAGCTGATGGCCAGTCGACTCGCCAACTTACTGTAAATCAGGTAGCGTAGGGAGCCAAGTCAGCCTTCCGCGGCCCGGGAGGGCCGCCCAGAAAATGCTAAATGTACCGCATTCCACAATTATCCTAGAAGTACGAAACCAATTACATTGGAGAGTCTGCACTACCGGGAAACTACTATTTTTCATGAGCCCACCACCCCCTCACTTCGTGCAATGCTATTTTTTTACCCTCTCCCCCTCGTTCGGCGCTGTCATCCAATGCCAAAAAGTTCGCCCCCACATGCGGTTCTTAGCAGGATGCAGCTCACCCTTCTTGCGACTCGCCGAACACTTCTATGCGCTTCACGCGTGGTGCAAGCAATGCCCGCCTGGTTGGTCGTGCGCCGTCCCGGCAATGTCGGGATGCGAGGGTCTATGGTCACACGATTGCGGCCATGCATGACATGAGTACACCCCCCCCCCCTCCCTTTCGCCCCAATCGTCGAAACGAGAAGGGCATAAGATACGCACAAGGTTTCTGTGTAATATATGGAGAACACAGAATGAGCGCCCAGATGTTGGAGATGTCTATTAGGAGTAGGAACCGTGCTGATGCCCGCGTCGAAAGGGATACGTGGTCAATGGTGAAGTCAAGGCATACAACAAATGAGTACCCCCCCCTTCCCATCCAAATAGAAAAGGCGTTAGAATACACTAGGAAATGGAGGGTGACGGCGAACGTCAAGAAATGCGCATTAGTTGTTTGTAACGAAGATAGGAAGAACCCGATAAATTTCAGTCCCAAGTAGGGAGAGGATGATTTGCCGATCTTTGACCAGTTCACGTACCTTGGCGTAGAGATCTCAAAAGACTGCTCTTGGGGTACACATATAGCAAAAGTAATAGGAAAGGGTAAATCACACGTAGTCAAGATGGATGCGATCCTAACATACTCCGCACCTTGACATAGGATTGAGAGATGTATCCTGATGAATGTGATAGTACCAAAGCTAGAATATGCAGGAGAATTATGGGAAGGGAACGCGTAGATCGTAAAAAACTTGGAAATTCAGTGTAGATGACAACAGCTAAAAAATCCCAAGATGCTCGAGCACGCCTAGTAAGACGGTATTAAGAGCAGAACTGGGAATGTACCCATTCAAGACAAATAGACGTGAGAAAGTTGAAATGGCAAAATGTGAAGTAAGGAACATGCCAAAAAATTGACAAAGCTGTATGGGAAAAAGTAGAAAAGGGACGAGCTGGAATAAGGTGGGATAGCGTAGAGGAGGAAGTATGGAATGATACGAGGGGAAACCGAGAAGAGATGATGTCCGCAGAGAAGATTGGGAGGTACAAGACAAAAGTAGAAGAAAGGGTAAAAAGTGGAATCGAAAAAACACAATTGAAGAGATATACGAGGGATTGAGATAAGAAATAGGAATAAAAACACATTTGCACGGCTCAATGGACTTCGCGAAAACGCTGAAACTACGATTTCGTGTAGGTGACCTGGACCTGCCAGAAAGAAGAAAGAGGTAGATGCAGTAGAAAGTAGAAAGACAGTTGTGCCCTTATGGCAAAGCAATAGAGAGTGGAACTCACATAGGAGAATGTGAAATGTACAAGGAGGAACGGGATGTGTTAGAAGAAGGGACGAGGGAAATAGACGAATGTGACATGGAAGAGTTTGATACACTAGGTAGCAGCGAGAAAACGATCGCTATCCTAGGAGATAGATGGTGGCCACAGGGGGCCAAACGGGAAGGGGACAAGATTAGCAAAAAGTATCTATGTAATATATGGAAAAAGCGTAATGAGCGCCCAATTGTTGGAGGTATCTCTTATTAGGAGTAGGGACGGTGCTCCGTCTCGATAGGGATACGTGGTCAATGGTCAAATGACTAGTGCAAGCAACAAATGAGTACGCCCCCCCCTGTCCGTAGTATATACCTGGTATATATAGGTTGAGTTGATGTCGGTTGGCGATGACGCTATAAAATACGCCTCTCACTGCGTGAGCTAGACAGCCAGGGTACCTTCTTTTTTTTTTTGGCGGTTACCACGACTGGCGGTCAAGTTACTAGTAGATCATTGTTGTGCAAGGAGAACCTTTGCTCCGCACAAGGGGGATGATCGTGCCACGTAGTGTGTATATGGTGAGGCACCCACGAGGCAGTTACATAAGAAACCCATTGCTATCTCTGGAAGTGGCCACGGCAGAGATTAAATCAATTCATTGATGCTGTCATCCATTTGCAAGAAAATCCGCCTCTAAAGCGGTTCTTAGTAGGATGCAGCTCACCCTTCATGCGCCTCGCCCAACACCTCACGGCGCTTCGCGCTTGGTGCAAGCAATATCTACCTGATTGGTGAAAGCCCGACGCGCTCCGTCCCGGCATTGTAGGGATGCGAGGGTCTATGGTCATATGACTACGGCCATGCATGATAATGAGTACACCCCCCCCCCCCCCCCCCCCCCCCCCCCTCGGTGAAAACCCGACGTGTTTCGTCCCGGCATTGTAGGGATGCGCGGGTCTGTAGTCATATATGACTGCGGCCATGCACGATCATGAGCACCCCCCCCCTCTCCCTTCTCACCCCCTCTTCCGTTTCGGCTCGTTTCGTTGAATCATTTTGGTTGTCGACAGGGTACCCGACAGAGTGCGCGCACGAGACGAAGACAACGAGGACATCAACAACCACCCAACGCCTGCGTATGGTTGGGCACAATTCTGCCGCACCCCGGGACGAAACCAACGCGTCCCCTTCCCGATTCAACGCCTCTGCCGGGGAAGCCGGCAATGCGCAAAGCGCGAAGGGGTCGGAAAAGGAGTTTTACACCTCGGTGGCCAGGAGGCAGTTTTGTAAGGGGGGGATGGGGTCGTCAAATACGTCGGACGTGGAGCAGGCCCGGGGGTCGTCTAAGGTATGGAATACCCTGGTATCAAGTAAGTGATTACTTACCCACCGGTCATAACTACCCGGGGGTCGTCTAAGGTATGGAATACCCTGGTATCAAGTAAGTGATTACTTACCCACGGGCCATAACTGCAACCCGGAAATGGTATGTACAGTCCCCGGGGTTCCCGAAGTACTTTGAGTCAGTCTTATGTTTTCTTTGTTTGGAGGTACGAAGTACCGTTTTATGCAAAGCGTTTCACGCTTTATCACTCCGGGCCAGAACATAGCTAACGTACGTTTTGACAATAACATCACGACCGTTTTTTTTTTCGTTTTGCTGTAGTCGACGGATATTACGTCCGAAAATGACATTTACTTTTTTTTTTTGTTGGGAAATGGTCATATGGGGGTATACCCCTCGATTTTTACCATATGGGGGTATAGGCATAACGCGCCCGCGGGAGGCGTTCCCACGTGCCCCAACCGGCTCGGAATTCAATTCTGACGCGCTGGCAAGGTGCCCGCAGGCCATGCCGAGCACGCCTTTCTTTTTTTTGGGGCACGTTGTTCGGGCTAACGGCACCGCCGCGCAGGAGGGGTCTAACAAAATCCTCCTTTGGATTAAATGTTGCGGGGGTATTCCCCCCGACTCTACTATTTTTTTGGAGTACCCCCGCGTGACCACCATCTTAACCCCCTTTGACCGAGTCCACTACCCCGCGATGACCACTTGTCACAACCCCAGAAACAGATATTCGTACGAACACTTGTACATGTCACCCTATTCAGCAGCCTCAACAACCCAAAGACGGAACATCCAGCAGTTGGGTGCAGTCTCCATCAAAATTTGAGGGAAAACGCACGGGGCATCAGATGTCACTACATAAATTTTGTAGAGTTGGAGGGGAATACCCCCGCAATATTTGGTCAAAAGGGAGAATTCGTTAGACCCCTCCTGCGCGGCCAGTGGACGTTAGCCCCAACAACGTGCGAAAAAAAAAAAAAGAAGAGGCGGGCGTTCTCGGCATGAGCTGCGGACACCTTGCCAGCGCGTCAGAATTGAATTCGATGTCGGTTGGGGCACGTGGGAACGCCTCCCGCGGACGCGTTTTGCCTATACCCCTATATGGCTAAAAGTCTTGGGGGTATACCCCCATATGACCATTTCCCTTGTTTGGTTCAGCAGAACATTCTTGCAGGTCTTACAGGTAAAACGAAATTAGAACACTTGGAATTCCGTTCGAGAATCGTTCGATCATGTTTTCGGATCATTCCTTCTTTTTCGATTCTTGTTTCATGTGCGCAAGCGCCAGAACAGCACGAGCGTTCCCTGCACTCTGAAAGTCACCGGCTACCTGCAACTCGATCTAGCGAAAAAAAATCGAGATGTTAAATATGCCGTTCGTGGTTGCAGATTTTTTTGTCAACACTTGTTTCTTGGCGTTTGAAATCGGGGGAAAAGTTCCAAATCATTTTTTGATTTTTCCGAAAGCAACATTTCAACCCCCCTAAACACGAAACAGGAGGGATCGTACCAAGAGCCACGAGTGACCTTCCGTCGTGATGGGATATAAAGGCTAGAATGAAATAGTCGGGGCAACCAACTGACTGCTTTTCACTGCCAGATCATGTAGAACACAGTAAAGAAAACGATTTGCGGATCGATTGTGTTGTCGCCAAGATTTTCACACGAATGTCGACACGTTAGCTATGTTATGGCCCAGAGTGGTGCTGAAACTATTATCCCGTTTTCAGCTTTTGATTTCTCCAACCGCTTTAACCGCAAACCAGTGGATGATATTTACCGTCTCCCTGGGGTCGCCATTTTTAAGTAGGTCATTTTCTGATCCTACGCCGTTGTTAGGTATTGATGTCTCCCGACGGTTATAACCGCAAAACTTGGGATGATGTCTACCGTCCCCGGGATTTCGAAGATTTTTTTTTTTTGTACGGTGAGTTTTTCTCTTCGTATGCACGCATCAGTGAATGGTACCGTTTTATGGCCACCTTTTAACGTATATCGCGTGAACGTTTTTGAACATGGAGACGTTTAAGATGCTAAGGATCTTGGTAGACTGTTATTGTGTTGCGCATTGTGCCTGGTAAGTTATTCAATAAACAATGAACTTTGACGGTTATTTGCCCGGATTTTTTTTTTTTTTCCTTTGTGGTCGCGTTTTGTAAATTTTAACTTTGGCGCTTTCGAAGCTTTCTTGTTTTTCTTCTGCATTTTTTTTTTTTACTTCTATCGTATTCTCGCGCCGCTTTCGAAACTTTCCCGTTTTGCTTGTCTTCGAAAATGTTTAAGCGTAATATCCCTACGTACTGTGCTTTTGATGCAAGTAGATACGAATGTAGACAGAGAATACCAACATCAGGCGTCAAAAATGCGAGTTCCGCCAAAAGTGGGTTGATACTATCAGATTTGCAAGCTGCGCTCGTGCATCGGTCGTAAGTGTCCTACAGTAGTAGTAGTCTTCCCCGTCGAGGACAAAAGGAAATGCATGGCCAAAGACATGCAAAAGTTAAGGTATGTGTAGGAGTAGCCTCCTCGCCAAAGACAAACGCACATGCATGGCGAAGGACATGCAGTAGGTAGGTACAAGGCGCTTCCCTCCGCGGGCGGCCTACGCCGCCCGCTAAGTTCGCTCACAGGAAGGAAAAGTACATAAAATTATGCGAAGCGGACAGAGGTCCCATGATTGAATATTGTTTTTTTTCATGACTGTAGTTGCAAACTGGCGACTTGATATTGCCAAGAGTCCCGCCGCCATGCTTCAGGAGCAAACAGCTCGGACGCCACAAATGCTTCGCGTCGCGGGCGGTTTTCCGCTACGCTCGCTCACACGCCGTACATACGTACATATTCCAGGTAGGGTACTTATGTTCTTCTTTCGATATGCTCTGTGTCTGTGCTCGTATGTACGAAAGATAAAGCACAGCTCGGCACAGCAACTATTAACAGCAAAAACAATAAAAATGAAATCGAAAATTTCTGAAAGAAAAAAAAATCCCCGTTCCCTTTCGTATAATAATTTTTACTATATTGGAACACCTTACACCAGTCAAAAAAGAAAAAATGAACAAAAGAAATAATCATTAGCAGGGCTTCTCTCTCAGCCTCGTACGCCACCCGCCCCTCTCGCAACCATCTCGCCACCGATTCAGTCCGGGTAAAGCTTTCCTCCCTCTCTTCCACGGTGAGTCCCGTCGCCCGCCTCGCGTGAAACCCAGTGCTCACCGCGGACCTCGACGCAAGCTCGACAATGTTGGTGCTCATTCGGGGTACCTCCCTCTTGTGACTTCCAGCCCGGTCGCAAAAATAAGCACCGCTTGAATATTATCTTACAATCCCAACGACCCTTAAATACTCGTACGTACTCTATCAAAAATCACAAATGGAGGCCAGACAGAGCCTATTGATGCATCCCTCGTGTCTCGAAGCACACGCGACGCCTAGTCACGAAAGCGGCGACCACGCTCCTTGTAAGTCCCCCTCTACCTGCCAGCATCCGCTGACACCCGCGGGTGCCGGGTTCGCCCGCGCAACCGTGCTCGGAGTACACGCACGCACAAGAAACGAAAGGAGAAAAAAAAAAGGACTGAAAGTGCCAAGAAAAATGGAGAAAAAACAAAGACCCGCTGGAAAGGTCCGGCAAGTAATAACAGGAGGCGATTTCCAAGTGGGAGCTCTGAGAAGCTAGGGATGTACCAACCGAGCACGCTCAGAGATCGAGATCTAAGTAAATAGTTCTATGTAACCCCCCCCCCCCCCCCCCCCCCCCCCCTAGATACGACACTGCTGCACCCGGTAAAAGAATTACAAGCCAGTACGGCCTTGCCCCCCACTCCCACCTCGCGCCTATACGGTTCCACAGCAACACAGTGCAGCACTCGTTAATATGGCCGTGAGGCGAGCGTACGTTCAATACGCCAGCTGGAGTCGCCTGCTGCTTTAATAGCTATAGTTATGATAGGTACGCTTCTTGTCAACGCCGACGAAAGGTTAGGTTGTTGCCTGTAAGTACATACATACCAGGTACTAGCTGTACATAAGATTAAGGGTACAAACAATGTTACAAACGTATCAATGCAACAACAAAAAGAAAAACAATAAAAGATTTCGAGCGAGATTGCACCAGATTTCGCACGCTGCGTAACCCACAGGAGGAACAAGTGCAGCAGCCGTACTACTGCAGTAGCAGCGGTAGTTATGCGTATGTTCATACCCCTGTGCTGCTGCTGCTCCTCCGTGTGTCGGAAAAACGGGGGGGTGGTTATACGAATAGGTAAAAAAAAAACACATTTTTCACGCGGGGTAGTTTGCTTTGTCCTGAACTATCAACACGCTCATAAACATCAGCTAATGCGACGACGGACATTTGATATCGACTGTCGACATACTGTAGATTGAAGCCACGGTCAGCCCGCTTCGTGTTGGGTAAGACCAGCGAATGTAGATGACGGCCTCGAAGTTATCATTTTTGACCCGCGGTCTACTGTAGCTACAAGGTTCCCGCGGCGTGGTGTGCTCTGCATCCAAACCAGGGGAAAAAAAAAAAAAAAAAAAAAAAAAAAAAAACGGTGTTTCGGCGTCAGATATCGAGATTTTTATCGGAGAGATCAGGAGAGATTGATATTTTTTGCATTGTGTTCGGTTTAGCCTACCCGCAAGCAAATTCCGCATGCCTGCATGGTCGACACAAACCACAAAGCTTCCAAACTGTGCGTCCGTCCCAGTTTTCAGTTGTACTGTAGGTGTAATGTATTGATTGCTCTTCCTTCATAAGCTACTCGTACAGCAATACGGTACAACAGGTACAGGTAGTACATTTTCATTGTCTTCAAAAAAATTGGAATGGAAGGCCTTCAAGCCGACACCTTTCTCTGTGGCTGGCATTTTCATGTGATGTACGTATACAGCAGTACGTACTAATGCAGAAGGTACGTATGTACGTACATATTCCAGCATGCGACAAGCGCCCCCGAAAAAGAGAAAACGACACACCACACCCCCAGAGATCAGAATGAAAAATCAACCGGGGCGTTGTGATCACAGGGGGAAATAAGAAAATAGCGTGTTTTTGGATACCTATTTTCGCTTGATTTTGGAGTACCCCCCCTGTGTAGCGGAAATATATTGTGCAGCATGTCCTGGCGTGTGAATTGTTTTTGTTTGGGGCACCCCTGCAGCATGTTTAAAAAATCGAGAGTTCGTACACATTTACTCAAGACCAACTATTACGGGATTTTTTTTAAGGGTTCTAAGAACTGTTTTTGTTTTGCCACAAACCCTTGATTTACCCGGCGGGGATGTCAAAAACACCGGTAGACTCCTGAGGATGCTCCCAATAGTTTTCCGAGAGCTTTCTTAAACAATTTCCTTTTATCCAGAGTCGTAGTGGACTGTTCGTACATATTGCCAGTTCTGAGGACATCATGATTTTTCATCAAAATTCTCCAAAGATCCATTATTTCTGGGCCTACTTCTGACAAACAACTTTTGACCCTCCAGAAAAAAGTGAATGGCTGCTCCAGAAATCAAGCTAGGACCGTGGAGAAACGGAACACTGTTCCAGAAAACTCTCGAAAATCTCTGGGGAGCATTCCGAAAAGGCTACCGGTGTTTTTGACCGTCCCGCCGAATAAAGCGCGGATATTCGATCTAATAATTCAACTCCTGGAGCCCAGAAATAATTTCCTTTAATGGCTGGTCGAACAGTTCAGTTTACATCTTTGTTTAAACGCTTAATCCGTGCCCTCCTCCGTTGATACAGCAGTGTAGTTGCTCTTGTGGTTTTCGCTGTGTTGCTGCTGCTGTGTATTTCGTTGATGCTCTGCTGCTGTCGAGGTAATCCGTACATCTTGCGTCGCCCTTACTATGACCACTCCGTAGGAAAGGTTTGTAATCTATTATTATTTTGTTCAGAGTACCTGGTACACTGGTCTATTTTTTATTTTGCACATTGTCTTGTGGTTTACAATGCTAGCATTGAAAACTATTTGAAAAACGTGAGCTGTGAAATCGAGGATTTGGTCGAAACTCATGTGTTTTTTTAAAGCGCGTGTAATACGTCGGACGCGCCTGCTATGCTTTGAGTTTAGTATGACCTCATGAAGGGATATCGGGGAGCACAAGTAGAGTTGCCATAATTTTTCGATCTCACAGCTGACGTATTTTGTTTCAACTTTTCACAAAAAAAAAGGCTGGGTGGTGGGAGGGAGCATGAAGCTTCGAGGTTCGCAAAACCGAAACTGTTTTGAAACTTCTTACGGGTGTTCGTTAGTGTTTCCAAGGACGGCCGATTCTAAGGACCGTTCCTAACGAACCGATCGTGACTTGTTGGCATGACAAAAGATCACGATCCATGACATTTCAGTTGTAACGAAAAAAAAAAAAAACGAAAAACGTCACGTTTCGTGCTATTTTTCAATTTTTCAAACTCCGATTTTTCAAACCCAACGATTTTAGTGGGTGGAGCCAACTCTCGCGAACGGGGCACGGCCAGGCCGGGCCGGGCCGACCGCGCCTGGCCCGGCCTGTGATATATTCGAAGCACGGGCCGAAGCCTGACCCAGCTTGCGAGATTCCAATGTCACCGACCGTCTGCCAAGCCCGGTCCGCGAGATTTCATCTCGCAAGCCGTCTGCCCGGCCTGGCCTGTGACGCTCTCAGGTCATTTTCGCTTTTGTCTTCGAGCTGTGGCTCCTCCTCGAAATTGGGGGGCCACTACGTGCTGGTTAGCCCGCGCCCAGCGGTGTCTTTGGGTAGCCGCCCGTTGTCCACAAGCGGTGTACAAACCAGAGTCTGCCATGCCCCTATACCGGCCTTCGGATACCGTTTTTGCGCGTGGGTTGCGTAGTGCCTTGATCAGGCGTATTTCGAGACACGACAAATGTCACGAATCGTGATTTTGTATTTTTTAGGGAAAATCTAAAAAAAAATTGGCGTCATGAATCGTGATTTTGTTTTGTCATGATTAACGACAAAAAAATCACGATTCAAGATAAAAATCTCACGAATCGTTTTTTTTTTTGTTCGTTAGGAACGGCCCTAAAACCAATCCCGTTTCTAAGGCTATACTGCCTGCATATATCTCCCGCTGTAATTTGTATATAGGGGTAAAAACCTGTCTGCTTGGATAAGCATTCGCGATATACCGGGAAAATCACGGAGTGTACGATGTAACACGCATGTTAATACACAAATTTCGACACCGATTTTATCGACAAAGGGGAAGGCGCGAACGCCAAGCGATGCGTCTATGGAAAGATCTCGTCGAAGTCTTTCCAAAGCCACCGTTGTCGTTCTGTGTGCCCACCTTGGTTTGGAGAAACTTGGCTCGGAAATTCGTTTGAGTGTGAGTGTGATCTTGAGTGTAGTACGGTGTACAAGGGGGGCTTGGACTCGGCGGGCGGGCGCCCTCCTGCGACTCCGCGCATGCCCGTGATGGTCGAAGATGCCATAGATAGGCAAACTGGAGGCTGTAAATGCGACAGTACTGCCAAGGTGTGCATTCAGCTAAGCAATGGTCCCACAACAATAGCCCTACAGTGGGGGCCCGGTGGTGTGAAACGTCAATATGGCGTCCCGGCTCGAAGTAGTACCTTGTGTGTTGCCATCAGCTAAGTTTGTCATGTCTTAGTCTCTTAGATTTTCTCGGCCAAAATTCAGCCGTTTTCAGCCTTGCACGTTTCTTGTGTTTGCATGTACCGCAAAAATCGCGTGTCACGTACGAGTCAAAAAAGAAGAGCACCTCACTCTTGAATCACGACCGCATGAGCTTACGGGGTGTACATTTGTGGTTTCTGGTCGCAGGGGAGACAACACTAAATTGAACTGACCGACAGCATTTCATATGGGACCAGTGTCTTGCCAACGCCACTGCTGAAATATTGCGTTTGTTGCTACAGTAAGTGACAAGCTCCGGATCAGCCGCATCGCTTATCTTGGGTAACCGTCGATATTTTATGTTTCTCATATGTCTGTTCACTTATATTTCGTTATTCATTTTGGGCCGTAATTCTTAAACTCAACTTCCGTTGTAGGTTGTCAACTTTTTTCCGTTTCCTATGAACATAAGTAACATGCAGCCTGTAAACGTGGTGCACTTACTCGTCGTATGACGGTAGCAGCAGTACAGCAGCAGTAATTGCAGCATACCTTGTACCTGGTATAAAGCAGACAGCTGCCACACAGCTCGTTCTTGTAAATACAACGACAGCAGCAAGCAGTATCCGAGATCTCCCGAAATGTTCGTCTATGGTCCATGCAGGACAATTTGTCCACAAGTTCCCCAGCACCAAGGTACATTTTTCTCGCGGTGATCCCAGATAAACCGGAAACACCTAATTCGTTTTTTGGGACCGGGGAACTTTCATGATGTGCATTTTCTCAACGGATTTGGACAGCTCTGAACAGTTTGTCGACACTGTTTTTTTTTTTTTAAAGTGAAATTTGACTGAAATATTCGAAAAAAAAAAAACTGCATCTGGAAGGCCAACTTCGTTTGTTTTATTCAGGTTACCTAGCCATATGATTAGAAAGAGTGTGGCAAACGATTTCTTTCATCAATCCCCACACTCGGGGGGTTTGTTGTTTCTGAGAAAAGCGATACTTGCTGAGATATTCGTAAATATGTTTTGCCGTTACATTATACGGACCCAGATGTACTATATACTAAAAATAGTACATACGATACACTAAGTACTAAAAATAGCATTCACGATACCCTACATACTAAAACTATTAATATGCTATTTTACTGAGTATCATAATGCCGCAAAAGGACTCTCCAAGAGGCACGTAATTTTGTCGAGGAGAATATTCGCTAGGAGAGTCCTCCTCAAAAGTCACTACCCATTCCTACCTTAAGAGGACCTACGATCGTTATTCGTATACTAACACCACAAGGAACGTGCCCTTCAACTGGTGGGTACCGTTTTCCCTAGCTACCGTCCGTGCCACGGAGGGGGGGGCGGCAGGAGTGCAGATGCAAGAGTGTAAGACGATGTCGCCGTGCAATTGAAAATGCCGAACTAAGGGAAAAAACAATTGCCTGCCATGCGGTATGCGTCCGGCCGATCCTGTACCGTAGATGGCGAAGGGGTGGAGGGGGCTTAACAAAACCGGAAGCGGATCGTAGCTCTCGGTGTACAAGAAGTCGAGCTGACGGGCATTCAATGCAGCTACAGCACAATGCTGTGTGCACTCGTCGCTGGTGAAAGACATGAATATAATATATACAAGGCTTTCCTTCGGAGTGGGTATTCCGTCGTTTCGTGTACATATAACTGCAATTAATTGGCGACATAGCCCAAAGCCAACCAAACTAAATGTATTTGTGTAAAAAACGGTGAAGGATGTAATGATAGCGTTTATTTACGAATGTAATGTGAAACGTAAGATCGGGTGACGCAAGAGTAAGAATGACATATGTCTAACAATAATAAGAATAACATATTTCATCAGTGTGGGGAGAGAGTGGAGCAGTGCTTGGCATGTGGATGATATACAACATACAGGCTGTTGTTTAAAAGAAGGTTTGGGACAGGAGAGAAAGCAGCAGTGCCGGCAACGACAACGGTTATGGAAATGTTGTATAGTTGCTGGGCGGCCGCGATTTCGATGTAGCCAGCATAGGAGTTTGGATGAGACATGATATATACATGTAAATAGTCTTCCAGGATGCTGTAGTAACGAGGCGGGAGGCCCAGAACGTGGATCTGTTCGCTGTTGAACCCGTTGGATATGTGTAGGAAGAAATAATCGTGATTTTGGGAAATGTGGGAAACAATTTGTTTCCTTTCGTTCGTCCTAGATGGCGACAATCTGCTTGGTGTACTGCTTCGGAATTCCGCGAAGCCCTGGAGCAGGCGAAATGGAAGGGAGTCTTTTTGCGCTTGATGATGATGTCTCCGTCTTTGATGGTGGAGTCCGTCAGGCGGCAGTTGTAGCACTTGCCACGGACCTGGTCGAAGTAAACATATAGGGTGCGCGGGGCGGGAGTGGCGTGCAGGGAATGGCGGGGGAGGGGGAAGCGGGGGGGGGGGGGGGGCAGTGTTCATTATTTGTACTACTCTACAGCGGCACAACAGCAGCACGTAATCGCTTGCTATACGACGGCAGCAGCAGCAGCAGCAGAAGCAGCAAGTACGTAATTTCATTGACGATACAGAAATATGTAGACACACAAGTGTAGTACAGTAGTACACACACAAATCACGTCCAGCATGATGTACGGCAACAACGCAGCAGCAGCACAAAAAAAATCATTGACGACACAGAAATATGTACACACGCACAAGTTTAAGTGTAATAGACACACAAATCATGTCCAGCATGATGTACGGCAACAACGCAGCAGCGCCACAAAACGACCAGGAAACACAATTATCCGAGTACATACAAACATTCAGTGATTATTGCGGCAGCACTAAAAGCAGAGCAGCAGCAGCAGCAGCAGCAGCAGCAGAAGCAGCAACGGATCGCCACAGCGTTCGCACCGTACTTCGCGTGCCGCTCGTCCTGGATTACGACGATCTGCTTGACGTACAGTTTACGGGAAGCCCTGGAGCAGGCGAAATGGAAGGGAGTCTTTTTCCGCTTGATTATTATGTCTCCTTCTTTGATTATGGAGTTCGTCAGGCGGCAGTTGTAGCACTTGCCACCGACCTGATTGAAGACAACATAGGATGCGCGGGCCGGGAGTGGCGTGCAGGGAATGGCGGGGGGGGAGGCGGAAGAGGGGGGGAGAGGGGCAGAGTTCATTATTTGTAGGACCATTTACGTACAAAAACGATCAAGAACAGCAATAATCCGAGTACATACGAACATTCAGTGAATATTGTGCCAGGATTATCACTAGCAGCTTAGCATTAGCAGCAGCAGCAGCAGCAACGGATCGGCGGGCTGCAGCAGCAGCAGCATAGCACCGATATGAAAAAAAGCAAGAAAAAAGCTATGTACCCTGCTCGGCCGCAATCGCAAAATCGCATGATGTACGGCAACAACGCAGCAACACGACAAAAAAAAACATGACGATACAGAAATATGTACACACACAATTGTAGTACACACACAAATCACGTACAGCATGATGTACGGCAAAAACGCAGCAACACGACAAAAAAAGACATTTGACGACACAGAAATATGTAGACACGCACAATGTGTAATAAACACAAAAAAAATTTCCAGCATGTACGGCAATAACGCAGCAGCGCCACAAAACGACCAAGAAACACAATTATCCGTGTACGCAAAAAATGCAGCAGCAAAATGACCATTTTTTTTTTTTCAGGTACCAACACCACCATTTGGGTACAAAAACGAAGAAAAACAGTAATCCGAGTACGAACAGACAAACACGGCAACAATCCAGCATGTACGGCAATAACGCAGCAGCGCCACAAAACGACCAAGAAACACAATTATCCGTGTACGCAAAAAATGCAGCAGCAAAATGACCATTTTTTTTTTTTTCAGGTACCAACACCACCATTTGGGTACAAAAACGAAGAAAAACAGTAATCCGAGTACGAACAGACAAACACGGCAACAATCCAGCATGTACGGCAATAACGCAGCAGCGCCACAAAACGACCAAGAAACACAATTATCCGTGTACGCAAAAAATGCAGCAGCAAAATGACCATTTTTTTTTTTTTCAGGTACCAACACCACCATTTGGGTACAAAAACGAAGAAAAACAGTAATCCGAGTACGAACAGACAAACACGGCAACAACGCAGCAGCACCACAGCAGCAGCAGCATCATAGCAACGACATGAAAACAAAGCCAAAAAAGAAAAAAAAAATGCAGCAGCAAAACGACTCAAATTTTTTTTTGTTTGGTCCTTCAGCAAAAGGAGTAAAATATATTTCTTTTCAGGTACCAACACCACCATTTGGGTACAAAAACGAAGAAAAACAGTAATCCGAGTACATACGAACATCGAGTGGATATTGCGGCAGCATTAGCAGCAGCAGCTGCTGCAGAAAGAACGGTTTCATGTAAGAACAGACAAACACGGCAACAACGCAGCAGCACCACAGCAGAAGAGCAGCAACAGCAAAGCAACGACATGAAAACAACGAAACCAAAAAAGGAAAAAAGAAAATGCAGCAGCACAACGACTATTTTTTTTTTTCTGGTACCAACACCACCATTTGGGTACAAAAACGACCAAGAAAAACAGTAATTCGTGTACATATGAACAATCTTCAGTGTACGCAAAAAAATGCAGCAGCAAAACGACTAAAATATTATTTTTCAGTTACCAACACCACCATTTAGGTACAACAACGACCAAGAAAAACAGTAATCCGAGTACATAGGAACATTCAGTGGATATTGCGGCAGCATTAGCAGCAGCAGCTGCTGCAGAAAGAACGGTTTCATGTCAAGAACAGACACACAGCAACAACGCAGCAGCACCACAGCAGCAGCATAGCAACATGAAAAGAACGAAGCCAAGAAAGAAAGGAAAAAAAAGCAACAGCAAAACGACTATATAAAGTACTTTTTTATGGTACCAACACCATTTGGGTACAAAAACGACTATATAAAGTACTTTTTTCTGGCACCAACACCATTTGTGTACAAAAACGACCAAGAAAAACAGTAATCCGTGTACATACGAACATTCAGTGCACGCAAAAAATGCAGCAGCAAAACGACTATTTTTTTGTTTTTTCAGGTACCAACACCACAATTTGGGTACAAAAACGACAACAGAAAAACAATAAATGCAGCAGCAAAACGACTAATTTTGTTTTTTTTTCAGGTACCAACACCACAATTTGGGTACAAAAACGACCAAGAAAAACAATAGTCCGAGTACATACGAACATTCAACTGCAGAAGCTGCAACACAGGGTAATGTACACACACGAATCACGTCCCGCATGATGTACAGATTTCGACGGGTAGAAAGAACGGTTGCATGTCAAGAACAGACACACACACGGCAACAATGCAGCAGCACCACAGCAGCAGCAGCAGCAGCAGCAGCAAAGCAACGACATGAAAAGAACGAAGCCAAGAAAGAAAAAGAAAAAAAGCAACAGCTAAACGACTATATAAAGTAGTTTTTTCTGGTACCAACACCACCATTTTGGTACAAAAACGACCAAGTAAAACAGTAATCCGTGTACATACGAATATTGTGAACTGCCGAAGCTGCTACACAGGGTAATGTACACACACGAATCACGTCCAGCATGATGTACAGATTTCGACGGGTAGAAAGAATGGTTTCATGTCAAGAACAGACACGCATACGGCAGCAACGCAGCAGCAACGCAGCAGCAGCAGCAGCAGCAAAGCAACGACATGAAAACAACGAAGCCAAAAAAGGAAAAAAGAAAATGCAGCAGCAAAACGACTATTTTTTTTTTTTTGGTACCAACACCACCATTTGGGTACAAAAACGACCAAGAAAAACAGTAATTCGTGTACATACGAACATTCTTCAGTGTACGCAAAAAAATGCAGCAGCAAAACGACTAAAATATTTTTTTTCAGTTACCAACACCACCATTTAGGTACAACAACGACCAAGAAAAACAGTAATCCGAGTACATAGGAACATTCAGTGGATATTGCGAAACAGTAATCCGTGTACATACGAATATTCAGTGCACGCAAAAAAATGCAGCAGCAAAACGACTAATTTTGTTTTTTTTTTCAGGTACCAACACCACAATTTGGGTACAAAAACGACCAAGAAAAACAGTAATCCGAGTACATACGAACATTGTGAACTGCCGAAGCTGCTACACAGGGTAATGTACACACACGAATCACGTCCAGCATGATGTACAGATTTCGACGGGTAGAAAGAACGGTTTCATGTCAAGAACAGACACGCATACGGCAGCAACGCAGCAGCAACGCAGCAGCAGCAGCAGCAGCAGCAGCAGCAGCAGCAACGCAGCAGCAGCAGCAGCAGCAGCAGCAGCAGCAGCAGCAAAGCAACGACATGAAAACAACGAAGCCAAAAAAGGAAAAAAGAAAATGCAGCAGCAAAACGACTATTTTTTTTTTTCTGGTACCAACACCACCATTTGGGTACAAAAACGACCAAGAAAAACAGTAATTCGTGTACATACGAACATTCTTCAGTGTACGCAAAAAAATGCAGCAGCAAAACGACTAAAATATTATTTTTCAGTTACCAACACCACCATTTAGGTACAACAACGACCAAGAAAAACAGTGATCCGAGTACATAGGAACATTCAGTGGATATTGCGGCAGCATTAGCAGCAGCAGCTGCTGCAGAAAGAACGGTTTCATGTCAAGAACAGACACACAGCAACAACGCAGCAGCACCACAGCAGCAGCATAGCAAAATGAAAAGAACGAAGCCAAGAAAGAAAAGACACACACAGGGCAATGTACACACACGAATCGCGTCCAGCATGATGTACAGATTTCGACGGGTAGAAAAAAAACGGTTTTATGTCAAGAACAGACGGTTTCATGTCAAGAATAGACACACACACGGCAACAACGCAGCAGCACCACAGCAGCAGCGGCAGCAGCAGCATAGCAACGACATGAATTTTATTGACGATACATAAATATGTACACTTCCAGCATGACGCACGGCAACAACGCAGCAGCACTACAGTAGCAGCAAGTACACAGCAGCAGCACTCACGGCGTGGCGATCACAGCAGCAGCAGCAGCAGCAGCAGCAGCAGCAGCCAAAAACGAGCAAAAGGAGTACGTAGGGTCACCAAAACGTACAGAAATCGTTTGCACCGAGAATGCAGCACAGTAGCAGCAGCACTCACGTCGTTCGGTGCAGCGGTGACGGCGACAGCTGAATCCTCCGTTCCTTCGTTCACGTCCCGCAAACAGTTGTGCATGTGCGCGTTCGCGTGCACTGTAAGAGGAGCGGACGCAACGAACGATGGGGAAAGAACGAGCATGGATGAGTCCAAAAAATAAAC
This sequence comes from Macrocystis pyrifera, assembly GCA_031763025.1. Classification (NCBI taxonomy): domain Eukaryota; class Phaeophyceae; order Laminariales; family Laminariaceae; genus Macrocystis; species Macrocystis pyrifera. Next base: position 11,538,425 of record JASSKH010000002.1, on the reverse strand, counting down.
GCTTTGAGGTAGGTTTGTATGCAAAAAGGCAATTGAAAACCCAGAAGAACGTACTGGCAACAGACAGCATGCAACAACAGATCCAAGACACTCACCACCGTCAGCGGTCTCGAGGGAGTAGGAGACCGTGCCTTCTTTGATAGGCCGAGCACAAAACTCGCAGTCTGTAGCCCAGTACAGGATTATCCCTCCACCAGCGCACGCCACGTCCTTGCAGGTCGCAAAAGCGACGTTTTTCCCACCAGGTGAGGAGTTCTTCACCAAGTGGTGGTCCGAGCACCGGTCGCAACGAACTGCCGGCACAAGGTCGGTCTTTGTTGTAGACGCTCTCTTGCCAGAGGGCGTGGACCACGCGCCTCTCGACGAGGGGGATGTGTGCTTCGGGGGCGTCGAGAACGCAGAGGCGGGGGTTGCAGCTACAGCAGCAGGTTCACCGCCGACAGCAGCAGCTTGGCTGCCGACGGCTGAACCTTTGCCACTCGTCGAAGGTGTGACGCCTCTTTTAGAAGCCGTGCGGCGAGCCGAACCGCCGCCGGCGGAAGTCGTCGAGGTACGAAAGTTTGCGGTAGACTTTGTGGCGGCGGTGGTCGTGGTGTTCATGACGTACTGTAGATCGGTCGTGGGTGGAGACGTGGGGGCTATAGAGAGACCAGAGAGAGGTCGTTAATAATGATGTGAGGGGGCTTGACATGCTGAGACAGCTTGAGTCAAACGCGCTTCAAATGGGTCGAATGGGTCAAAGCGGACAAGACCGGGTCAAAGCGGGTCAAACAATAGAAGCTTCTAGAAAGTCCTCAAATGGGTCAAATGGGTCAAAGCGGAGAAGACCGGGTCAAAGCGGGTCAAACAATAGAAGCTTCTAGAAAGTCTTTAGCTGGCGTGTGCCTCAGTCAGTTGTCAGTTGGGTTCGATTGGGCTGCTTGTGAACAGCTGTCTATTGGTTGGCAGTTTGCGAAGAAGAAAGAAGAAAGGTTGTTTGGCTGTTGGGCTGTTTCAAAGAAGGAAGAAAGGTTGCTGTTCGGCTGCAAAGAAGAAGGGCTGTTTGCGAAGAGCCAGCAAGTCACAACGACCTCAAAAATCGTAATTATAGTTGTATCTATATATATGATTTTCGGTCGGACGGCGCACATGGCTTTACAAGCTTGGAAGGGGCCGCTATCGAGATAAATTTGGCTGAATAGCATGTACGGTACAACACACGAGCGCACACGGCAGACCTCTGTTGAGGCCACACACGCACACAGCAGAGCTAGGGTTAGGGGGGGCGAGAACACTGGTGACGACAAGAAGGCAGCAGAGGCGATAGCGCTAGCAGCTGCGCAGGAATGCCGGACTTTTTCCGTCCTTCAAAGCACTCAAGTGTTCAGCAAGTAGAAGGATGCGAAAACGAAGGCGGCGAGAGAGGAGGCAGATGAGGATACGGGCGATAATGAGGGGGGGGTGTTGGATGCATGTGCGGTGGCTGGGTGAATCACTTCGTGAAAAAACCGTTTTGGCGTGTCGGGAGGCAATTAGTTCCTGTGACTGGGTGTGGTTTTAGCATGTACAGAGGCCATGAGGTCCTCCTGTGGCTGGGTATGGATTCGGCGAGAGTGCAAAAAAAAACTTGCAATATTGCCGGTGTGTTTCTTGATTGAGGCTTGCCCCCGGTATACACTGACTGATATATCAGCCACATGTACCATTATATGTATGTATCGTATCGTACGTACGTACAGTATGTACAATGTATCGTATGTACGTACGTACAGTTGTCTGTTGGTTGCCATTGCGCTGTACAGCAGCACGGCTTGATCTGTGAACATGCTGTGCTGGCGGGTGCCATTAGCGCCCATTTCGGGGTAATTTGGCGGTAATTTTGGTCGACAATGTCACATGTTTCCGTTCAATATTTTTTTCCGCGGCTATCGACGTAGCTTGCGACGGCGATCACGGCCATTGTTGTTTCACGTTGCGATTATTTTTTATTCCCTAGGGTAATCTAGAAGCAAAATTAATTTCGTATCCGAACGAACAAAATGACAAAAAACGGTACACACCAGTGCTTTTATGCCAGTTTACGGTACAAAAAATTCAAACCAGGAAATCAAGGTACATCAAACCCGAGTTAGATGACGTTTCCTGTCAAGGTACACCGTTTTATGGCGAAACATCCATGTCCGTCCGTCTCACTTGCCAAATGACAAAAAAACGGTACACAATCGTATTTTTGCCAGATTACGGTGCGAAAAAGTAAGACGAGGTCATCAGGGCACACCAAACTCAAGATATATAATTTTTTCTGTCAAGGAATACCGTTTGCTGGTAAAAAACAATGCCCGGGTATAACTTACAATTACGAACAAAAACCACGTTCGTGAAGCCAAGCGCCTTCTTGTACTCGTGTTCATACGAACATACCAGGTACGAGTCAAACGTAGCTCAAATTTCTAAAAACCTTTTATTTTGTTTCATGCGCGTGCGTGTACTCAGAGCACGGCACCATGGGTGAGCCCGGCGCCGTCGCGGGTGTCAGCGGGTGCTGGCGGGTAGAGGGGGGGGTGCAAGGAGCGCGGTCGCCGTTTTCGTGGCTAGGCGTCACGTGTGCCTCGAGACACGTGGGGAGTACGAATGGGCTCTGCTTGGCCTCTTTGTGAGCCTCTGTAACATATACGATACATAAGCGTCGTTTTGATATGCAAAGTAATATTCAAGCGGTGCTTATTTTTGCGACCAAACCAAAGTTCGACCAGAGAGGGATGCAGTCTGAGCACTTCGTCGAGCTGGCGAGCGAGGGCCACGGTGAGCACCGGGCTTCATGCGAGGCGGGCGACAGGGCTCACTGTGGCAGAGAGGGAGGAAAGCTTTACCCGGACCGAATCGGTGGTGAGGTGGTCCCGAGACGGCGGGCGGCGTACCTAGCTAAGAGAGAAGCTCTGCTGTTTGTTTTTTTGCTTTTAACCGGTGCAAGGTGTTTCAATCAGGCAGAAAAATACTACATGAGAGGGGACGGGGATATTTTTTCCTTCCGCGCTTTTTCGTACTTGTTATACGAATAAACTGAACGCGTGTCCCAGTGAGATCCCGCACATAGCAAAGGGGGCTTCGCCGCAGCATGAGCTTCAACGTTGATCACTTTTTGTAACATGATGAAATACGTCAGCTGTGAGTTCGACTGATGAAGTAGTTGATACTCAACTCGCAAGTCGCATAATCCGTCTTTTCCTTATTCCATTTTTACTGGATTTTACAAGTATTATAATAAGCCAAACGCGCGCATTCTTTATGTAATTCCTTGTCAAGGATATAGGCCAGTGGCTCCCCTGGATGCTGCCCAGGTCAACAGGAGAATTTGAATAATCATTCTGAAACACTTGTAACCAATCGAAGTATGTCGGTCTATTTAAGCTTTCTAAACGATGAGCGAGCCAAAGTGCAGATAGACAACGGCATTGCGCAGAACAAATTACGGATCAGCCTGACAGCTGTCCGCGCCGCCTCTGCCTGAGATCGTATCCATCGGTCGTAAAACAGCCAAATTACAACAGAGTACGCATCCGATTATGGACAGATTGGAATCATCAACCATGTGTTATGACACTGCCTAGCCAGTCGGTCACATTATTACGTCATACTCTACTCATTAACCAGTATTTTAGTAGCGATGGCGTTGTCTCCACACAGTAGATATACCCAGTCACAGCAGTGCATCATATTCTGCTGTTTGTTGTACGAAGCACAGCAGTAGTAGCAGCGAGCGCAATCATGCAATTAATTATTTTACCAGGTATCATTGATACATAACATATATCTATCGTATTTTCAACTCCTCTGCTGCTGATTATATTCCGCAATACACAACGCGATGAACGGCACGCAGCGATCCACAGCGCGGACACCCGCATCGGAACATAACGCAGCAATGGACCCGACAAAGTGGAGCAGCAGTTGAGACAAGATAACGCGCCCAGGTACCCGTATCTACGTATTAACATGCACCCCGACGGACAGCATGCTAAATAAATGCTCTGTTGATGATGCTGTTGTAACGCTTGCAAAATTAGGCGATAGCTCATCTGCACATTGCTGTAGGCGGTAGGTCATCTGCACATATTTTCAAAGCTTGAGCTATAGGCAATATATAGCTCATCTGCACATGTTTTTAAGGCTTGAGCTATGGGGAATAGATGAGCTAGTTCATGAGCTATATAAGTGACCAATACAAGTGCGCAGAATATAACGATATCAACACAAACTACGATACCTTGTACCTGGTATAATTTTTGCACGTGCCAGGTACAGTATATGACATTGTATGAGATTGGATCTCCTTCATAATCTGTTGTGAAGATACCTGACGATAAGTCGACACCCAACATAATTTGAATTTTCGTTTTTTGACAACAGCTGTACCAGTATACAGCAGCTGTCAGTTGTCACCATGCACACCACAAGAGGCGCTCGCACAGAACACTACACCGACACCACACAGCAACACCCCTAGCATGCCCACGACCCGGTGTATCAGCTCTAGCGGCGCTTCGACCGTAGACCAGGCGGACGGCGGGCAGCAACCGAATCCATCGATGGATGTGGACCCCATGAACAACGTCATCGATGTGGGCGAGGACAACGATCAAACCCAGGCCGAACCCATATTTTCCTATACATACGCAGTTGTCCCGGAGCATGGGCTTTTTTATTAGCTACTTATCTTACGTGCATGTGTTGCTGAGAGATAGCTACAATGAACTGCGTGCGTGATGAGCTATGATTACGTTCTCCGGGGGTAGCAATAGGCGATAGCTCATCTGCACATGTTTTCCCTGCTTGAGCTATTGGCGGTAGCTCATGTGCACGTGCGTTCCCGACTTGAGCTATGTGTGGTAGCTCATCTACACATGTTTTCAAGGCTTGAGCTATGGGTGGTAGGTCATCTGCACATGTTTTCAAGGCTTGAGCTATTTGCGGTAGCTCATCTGCACATGTTTTCAAGGCTTGAGCTATAGAGGATAGCTCATCTACACACATTTTCTCAGGCTGAGCTATAGGAGCTACATGAGCTAGCTCATCTGCCCCCGAGATGAGCTATAGGAGCTACATGAGCTTCATATGGTTCCCCCGGCTTGAGCTATAGGCGGTAGCTCATCTGCACATGTTTTCGAAGCTTGAACTATACACGATAGATGAGCTAGCTCATGAGCTGTCCGGGGTGTACAACCTTGTATTAAATGGTAACACCTAGGGAACAGCAGGGCAACCCTTGCCCTGCTCCACAATTCAAAATATATGCACTGAAAAGTGAATGGACAAATTGTGCTGCATGGACCGTACTACAGCTCCACTGCAGCTGCCGCTGTACGATAGCGTACGCACCAAAAGTGCTGCTGGCCGTCATATGTGCTGCTGGCTTTAGGTGATACGCGATCTCTTCTCATATATCCTCGGCATAGTTTCTATGGGTGGCAGTTCTTAACTAAGCCTGGGTGGCATGTGCTATCTGGGCGTTCCATCGATGTCCCACATGCAGCCACCCGCGCAGGCCCCCACAATGGCAACACCGGCGGAGTAGCTGACCCTCCCTATGGGTCGGAGGTCGGAGAGGACGTACCGGAAAGAACCACGCGAATGCATACACCCTGTCGAGAGACCATGGGCAAACACACTGAACAGGGCAGGGATTTTCGGCGATTCCTTCGTAGATTTCAACGTGAGGGCTTCGCGCGGGCACTGCGGCGGTGAACGGGCGGATCCTCCGACGCCGGGCGGTTCAGGCATGGAGGGAGCACACCCTGGGAAAGATACTGCGCGGAAAGACGCTTGGAGGCGGGAGAGATCCGCCGGCCAAAAACGGATCGGATCAGGCTGAGGATCATCATAGGTATATTTATATATCAAGTAATGTTCGAACGCTGGAAATGAAGCAAACCTATCGGAGTTTCCGCCTATCCGCCTGAGACCAAGATCAGTCCGCTTCCGGTCTCGGTCCTCGCCCTCGCTTTCTCGTCCGCTGTCTATCGGGTCGCGTTCTCCGGCCTTCGCCGGGTATATTCCCGCACACGCGCTCTCGGGGTCTTCCGCCGCCGCCGAGCGCAGCTATCCTATTCAGCGCTCGTTCCGGCGGATCTTGCGGAGATGGAGAAACATCGAGGTTGTTTCTTGGAGACAGCGAGGTTCTCCTTTTTCTGGGGATATCTGTTTCGCGCTGCGATCTCGTGTTTTTCGTCTTCGCGAGCTCCGGTATCTCTTCTCTCTGATATCTCGGTGTAGCGGTCGCGACGGCTTTCCCCCGACTACCTCCCTGGGCGGTTCGCCTTTAGTATCTTCGACCCCCTCCGTCTTCCCTCGCCGGGACAAAAATACAACCCTACAGCAGCAACATTAGCAGTCTTTGTACTGTACCATAAGACAGCAATAACTCGGGATAATTATACCAAGTATCCTGATTTTCACGGGTTAATTCATTGCTCCCTTTTGGCTGTGTAATTACTGTATCAGAGCAGTAATACTGCTGCACGAAAGGACTGCTGCAGTCGCTCATATCTGGTACATACCGGTCTGCTTAGAAACGAGCCTGAGAGAAATGCGATCCAGATACATGCATAGACTGTTTCTGTATCCAAGAACTGGGCCTCTTTGGTGGGGCGAGAAATCGTACTTGAAACTGAGTATTTTCAGAAAGGATGATAACATGAGATGAAGAACTGAGAAAATATTCTTGATGGCGTGATCAAGAATCTTCAATGCGGCAGACCTGACCGAGACAGCCAAAGGAATACCTCAATAGTACTCCTTTACAGTAGTATTGCTGCATTAAATCATACCAGTATGCTCAGGATCGACTTTGAGGAGAAGATATATAGATACATACATAGACTGCTGCTATATCCAAGAACTGAGCCCCTCTGGTGGGGCGAGAAATCGGACTTGAAACTCAGTAATCTCAGAAGATTTCACACGTTGGATAACGCGACACTCAATGTTTGATGTTCTTGTTAGACGTCAGCGGGAATAATGCATAATATTTCTAACGTCAACCACACAGAAAGAAATGTGAGTTTTGTTACCAACCATGCGGATTCACTGTTTGATGGTCATGACTTCTACCGACGTATTGGTCACCCTCGAGTACCTCGTGATTAATGTGCATAGCTGCGCGTGCAGAACAGAGGCGCACGAGCACATGGTACGAGACTGCCGCTGCCGATTGATGGGCCTAGACTGGGTCTCCTGTTGTGGTCTCAGAAGATTTCTCACCTCGGATAACGTGACACTTAACGTTTGATGTTAACGTTAGGCGTCAACGAAAATAATTAGTACATTACGTTACTACGTTACCGTATTTGTAGGTGATATGAGGACATTGTGTTAGTAATAGTACGTTGCGATATCGTCCGTCAATCGCCTAACAAAACGTTGGAGTGTCATGTTGCATCAATACTGGCGGCAGTATAGTGTTACTGTGTTAGGGTAGGCAGCCCATCGCGCGAATCGTCATGTTACGGGGTTAGCTTGATTCGTACAGTACATGTTATCGTAACACACATTAGGGGGGTAACGTACTGCTCAAGGTATCGCCAACATTATGTTACTGTGTTAGCTCGTTCGCAAATGTAGGTGTAGCGCACAACGCTATGCCGGGCAACAGAGTCGGCAACCTATAGCGGGTATCGCTGCGTTATGGCGTTAGCGGAATTCGTATTAATAGTTGTTTTTGCAGTAAACGTTACGCAAATAACGTGCATGCTCAATAAAATGCCATTAATAACAAAAGGTTAGTGTGTTAGCTTGTACGCACATTTAGATGTAACGTTAAGTAGTGTTTGTTTTTTTCCACAACGTCGTATCGATTCCGCACGTAACACAGCATACATAAATATAACTATTTTTACAAGATTTGGGGTCGGTATCACTTGCCAGCTCTTCGGTTCGTGTCACAATCGGTCGGTACGACAAGCCCAAGCAGGCTGACTTTTGCGTCAGCAGCTGACAGCAGGCGACGATGAACAACACGACTAGCCTGCAGCAGGCGGGAGCTTCTAACGTTAGAACCTGATGTGACGTACGCACGGCACCACTATACGAAGCCCGTGGTATGTACTTCGTCACTAATGTCAAGATTTGCCCGCATTCCGTCACCACGGACAGCTGTCTCTTGACAGCTGTGACAGCAAACGAAGGTACGTAGACTGCGAACAAACGTACCAGGGTACGTGGTATCACAGGTATCTGCCCTGAATATATAGAGCAAACTCACGGGTTCTTCTTTTCGAAACACGACATGCGGACAGAGCAAAACGCTGCTACGTGTGTGTGTCAGGAAAGCATCAAGAGAAAGGTGGAAAGGGGAATCACAAGTTGAAGGTTCTGCTCTGCTCTGCATGCGACTGCTGTTGCTGATCTGCTGCTGCTGCTGTACTGGTGTGTCAGTAACTCTGTTTGCTGCTTTCCAGTTTTTTATTCTCTATTTTTGTGTTCGGTGTTTTCGCCCGCATTCCGCCACCGCTGAAACTTGTGACTTGACAGCTATTACAGCACGTACCATGTGTATCTTGGAATGGTTTCTCGAGCAAACTCACATTGTTCTTTTTGCAACTCGACATTGGGATAACGCAAGACTGAACGTCACAGGAGGGGGACAGGTCCTGCTCTGCTCTGTGTGGTGCTACTGCTGCTGCTTGTTGTTGCTGCTGTTGACGGTGCTAACTGCTGTTTCTAGGACCTTTGCTGCGACGACCAGACAAACTCTTTGGAAGACCCTGCTCTGCAGATTGTGTGTTTTTTAGTGTTCACTCACCAGGTACCAGGTATGATTACCTGTTGCGATGTAATCTACGTATTTTTTGTAACTAATGTCTGGCCGTGCGAGAGTCGCCAGAACAATATTGTTTTTACTCTTTTTTATTATATAGCTTGCTGTAATTATGTGTTCTGCGAGTACATCACTTTTTATTTTTTCGTTTTTTTTTGTGATCACGTACAGCAATTAATTGTATGGGTTTGAGTACCACGTATTTCATCGTACATCATTCCTTAGGCAGAGCGTTGTGGGTGGGTCTGTTGGGGGGTTTATTGTTGATTCGTAGGTGGGTGGGTAAGTCGGTCGGTTCGTACGTGGGTGAATGCTTAGTACCCCTGTTCATTCCCTAGGTCTGCGTAGGGTTATCTAGAAACAAAATTAATTTCCTGTCCTAACGGACAAAATGACTAAAAGCGGTACCCCAGTGCTTTTTTACCAGTTTACGGTACAAAAAATTCAAACCAGGAAATCAGAGTACACCAACCCAAATTAGACGACGTTTTGTGTCAAGGTATACCGTTTGAAGGCGAAACATCCATGTCCGTCCGTCTCACTTGCCAAATGACAAAAAACGGTGCATCATCGTATTTTTGCCAGTTGACGGCACGAAAAAGTAAAACGAGGTCATCAGGGCACACCAAAACCCAAGTTATGTGACGTTTTCTGTGAACGTATACCGTTTTCTGGTAAAAAAGCAATGTCCCGGTATAGCTTATAATTACGAACAAAAACCACGTTCGTGAAGACAAGCGCCTTCTTGTACTCGTGTTCATACAAGCGTACCAGTTCCGAGTCAAACTTCACTCATATTTCTGAAGACCTTTTATTTCGTTTCGTGCGCGTGCGTATACTCAGAGCACGGCACCACGGGCGAGCCCGGCGTTGTCGCGGGTGTCAGCGGGTGCTGGCGGGTAGAGGGGGGGATTGCAAGGAGCGGTTGCCGTTTTCGTGGCTAGGCGTCGCGTGGGCCTCGAGACACGTGGGAAGTGCGAATGGGCTCTGCCTGGCCTCCTCGTGAGGCTCCGCTTGTATCATGTACGATGTATAAGGGTCGTTTTGATATGCAAAGTAATATTCAAGCGGTGCTTATTTTTGCGACCAAACCAAAGTACGAATGCAGTCTGAGCACCAACTTTGTCGAGCTGGCGAACAAGGGCCACGGTGAGCATCGGGCTTCACGCGAGGCGGGCGACAGGGCTCACTGTGGCAGAGAGGATGAAAGCTTTACCCGGAACGAATCAGTGATGAGGTGGTCGCGAGACGGCGGGCGGCGTACCAAGCTAAGAGAGAAGCTCTGCTGTTTGTTTGTTTTTTTTTACCGGTCCAAAGTGTTTCAATCAGGCAGAAAAATATTACATGAGAGGGGACGGGTATATTTTTTTCTGTCCGCGCTTTTTCGTACTTGTTATACGAATAAACTGAACGCGGGTCCCAGTGAGATCCCGCATATAGCAAAGGGGGCTTCGCCGCAGCATGAGCTTCAACGTTGATCACTTGTTACAAGTTGTATCCAATTGAAGTATGTCGGTATATTTAAGCTTTCTAAACGATGAGCGAGCCCAAGTGCAGATGGGCAACGGCATTGCGCAGAACGAATTACGGATCAGCCTATCAGCTGTCCGCGCCGCCTCGGCCTGAGATCGATATCCGTCGGTCGTAGAGCAGCCAAATTACAACAGAGTACGCATCTGATTATCCGTAGATTGGAATCATCAACCATGTGTTATTACACTGCCTTGCCAGTCGGTCACATTACTACGTCATGTTCTCCTCATTAGGTAGTACTATAATAGCGGTAGCGTTGTCTCCACACAGTAGATATACCCAGTCACAGCAGTGCATCATATTCTGCTGTTTGTTGTTGTACGAAGCACGGCAGTAGTACAGTGGTAGTAGTAGCGAGCGCGATCATACAACTAATTATTTTACCAGGTATTATTAGTACATAACATATATCTATCGTATTTTCTGTTACTAGTAGGCCATACATCAACGCGATGAGCAGCACGCAGCGATCCACAGCGCGGACACCCATCCGCAGCAATGGACCCGACAAAGTGGAGCAGCAGTTGAGACAAGATAACGCGCCCAGGACCCGTATCTACGTATTATCATGCACCGCGACGGACAGCATGCCAAATAAATGGTCTGTTGATGATGCTGTTGTAACGCTCGAAAAATTGCGATATCACGAGTCAGGAGTCACGAGACAGCAGCAGCAGCAGCTACTCGTAAGAACTTTGGCCGCCGAAGGCTTCGAACTTTTGCAGCTGCTGCTCCTGAGCCGCAGCTCCTGAGCAACGGCTTAGCTGCTGCTTGCCGCTGACTGCGGGGAAATTTTTTTGCAGCTAGCTGCTTGCTGGTGCTTCAGAAGCTGCTGCTGAGCTTTGACCGCCGAGAGTTTTGGCCGCCATGAGCTTTAGCCGCGATCGACATATATATGCTTCTTCAGGTTGTCGCGACGGCAGATACGTTAGCGACAGAGATGGACCGCACCACCACCACAACAAGTAGCTAGCTGCTCCTGAGCAGCAGCTCCTCTGAGGAGTAGCTTAGCTGGCGCCTGCCGCTGACTGGGGAGATTGTTTTTTGCGGCCAGCTGCTCCTGCTTCTGTTTCTGATCTTTGCCTGCCAAGAAATTTGCCGCCAGCAGATGCACGAGCGACTACAGAAAGAGGGAGACAGCACCACACCACCACCACAATCAGTAGCTGCTGTCGTCGCGATCACAGACAACCGGCCGAGATTACCTGGTACCTACTACTGGCACGATGGTGATAGCTTCCGACAGGCCGACTGAAGTTATATTATTTATTTGCTTCATAATTCAAAGAACAATGCTGACCTAGGGCAGACTTGAAAGAGTCAGCATAATTATTTCCAAGAAATAAAAGACCGACTACGACGAAAGAGTTAAACGATGCACGACAACAACGGCCTACAACAACAAGGGACGGCAGACAACCTACCCTTCTACACCAGGTCGATACAAGGCTACAACAGTGATACTACTGACGTCTCCATACCCACACAACCCGCGTTACCTTTTTTTGCACCCAAGGTCATAGGTCACCCCAGAGCGTTCGGGTTAGGGTTAGAGTTCGGATCGAATGATCAGCGTCTACTGTATAAGCATGCCTAGTATCTCCTGCTGTTATCACTTATTTCGTCTGAAAAGCCACGCAATGTGCAATCAATAGGGTCAACAGCAGTAGCATCTTCAAACAAGTAGAATTCGACCTATCTACGTCGCGAGAGAATTTCCATACCTCAGTCCTTGTATTAATTGGTAACATCTAGAGAACAGCAGGGCAACCCTTGGCCTGCTCTACAATAGTAATAATTATAATTAATCCGTGTCTTTAGACGAGCCATGTACAAATATTTCGTAGTAGTGTACGTATGTATTCAGTCATATTGATTTGGGTTATATATATATATATATTTGTGGTCACGTATTGCATTTGTATGGGTTTGAGTATCGCGTTTTTCATCGTACAGCAGTACTTGGGCAGAGCTTTGTGGGTCTGTCGGCTGTTGGTGGGTCTTCGATGATTCGTGAGTGGGTGTGTGGGTGGAGTCGGCCGGTTCGTTCGTGGGTGAATACTTTCTTCGTGCATGTAGTAACCCTGTTCGTAGCAATAATTATAATGTAAACCGTGTCTTTAGGCGAACAATGTGTAAATATATGTAGGCAGGTACGTAAGGATTCTGTCATGTTGATGTGTGCCTTTTCTTGCGTCCCCGTCGTTATTGCTGTAACACGGCGACTCCGAAGGGAACTCTCCTGTCGAAATCGCGGCCGTGCAACAACTGTATACGACATATATCCCAAACCCGAACATTATTATTAATTGTTGCGGGCATTACTGCCTTCCCCCCGTACCGAACCCTTCTTTAATCAGTATGGTGTAACCTAAACGTAATATATCATCCCCATGCCATGCACCACTGAACCTTTGCCCCCCACTAAATAGTACCTGGTTGTCCTGTTGTCATTCGCCGCGTTTAAACTTTAGTGTTACATCACCCGCTCATCGGTCACATGATCGTAGCCAAGATAATATTTCTGTTTGTTACACAAACACAAGTTTGTTTGGTTGGCTTTATTGGGGTTATTCCGTAGTAATTGGCGCAATAGCCCAAAGCCAACCAAACGAAGTCGTATTGGTACAAGAAACGGCTCCATCTTACTCTCAGTCCGAAGGAAAACCTTGTACGTTAGTATTGTTATCCCAGTTGCCTTCCGACAACGTGCAGGGCATTTTTCATTAGTACGATAAAATGTAGTAAACCCACATGGCTCGCGACGCGTCGATTGTTTTTTTTTTTACCGCAGTAGAGTTCTTTCACAAAAGCGCCGCGAGTCTACTCGCTTTCAGTAGCAACGAGTGCAGGGCACGTGACAACATCAGCGATATAAAGCTTCGAAATTCGAAACCAATGCCGAAGCATGGGTCTTGGGGTGGGTAGCAGTCCAATTTTGGCTAGGCGGAGAGCCAGGGTCCGCCCCTATTTTTCTTCTCTAAGCGCCCAGCTGGGACGAGCGATTTAGCATATTTGCAGCAGCTCGGAGAGACATGCGCCGTCGCCAGATGAAAGCACCGTGCTTCGGCCACGAGGGGTCAGTCGTGACGATAATCCCGACGAATACCCCCCTTTTTTGGCGTGGTGATGTCGCGCCGTATGTTGTCCCCAGATACGACGTGCCTCGCAGCTGCCTGAACCGGGAATTCGGATCGTCGTTTGGGCTACGAGCATTAATATTTTTTTTGTCGCCATTGAAAAAAACAACTAACAAATATTTTTTCCTGGAGCAAAAACAGGTAGTTTTGAAACAGGGACCCCCTGTATCTGGTCTCGGAAAGAGCTACATTGCGCAAGTGACGTGCCAAGTATGACCTGTACTAAACGCCATCGACTGGGAATAAATTACCCGCGGATTGAAATGTTTTTCGCGAGCAAGGAGCTTCTTCGGGTTTCGCGAGATACGATGAATCCCTTTAGGGTCTAGTGTATGTTTCCACTCAAAAATAACTTTAATACTTTCTTGCAATCAGGTATTCCGACGCTCTTGATTCAATTCTTTATGGGAAATTCGAGAAAAAATATCCTGAGATTAACAAGGGATAAAACGAAAGGACCAATCCAACCTACAGGAACAACTAATCCTCATCGTATCGGGGCCCGATGCCAAACTTGAGCGCGTCCGCACGCCGAGTGATTGCCATCACATCCCGTGCCGTCGCCGTAGCGAAGACAATCTGTGATTGGGCCTTGATGCAGTGGGAGGGTCGCCTCTAGCTTTCAGATGCGAACGCATCACTGCTGTCTCACTCGAGAAAATGATTGAGTAAGAACACGTTACCGTATGACTTTGCCCGGAAAGATATGGACGATTCGAGTATAAATATGAAAGTAAAGGGTGCCTTACATTTCCGCACAAAGTGGTAGGTATTGTATGAGTACATACAGCAGCACCATGCAGAACTTCAGGCGCGTAGTGAATGCATCCTTTGCCGCGAGGCTCAAGCCCGGCTGCTCGCACACAACAACTTGCACGCACGTGGTCTAGAAGTGGGCCGTATTGTCAGAGAGGTGTGGGCAGCGCCGTCGAAATCCCGATCTCGGCGATTGCAACATAGTAACACGCAGCCGATGTTGATGGCTGTGTGTGGATATGTTTGTTTAAACTTGTCCAGCAGCAGCAAAGCAGGACCACATAACCTGCGACTTAATCCGTACATCAATATTTCGCTGGGGGGGAGCATTTTCGTGCTGCCGGCCGCCGGTCCCAAGGGGCCCACCAGAAACGTATGATGAACTCACTCTCGCGCGCCAGTGTCTACGCCGCTGCGCTACGCTATGGGCTTGGTGGTGCCGTGCAGAAACACGCTTTTGTGCAAGAAGGAAGGTTGACTTCGCAAGAAGGCTGACTTCTTTTTGGTAACGTGGTATGCATATTTTCTTTTGAGTGACGTCGTTTGAATTTCCCTATGGCTGATTGGTCTAATTCTTATCTTTTTTTGGTCTCGACTATGACGATCAGAGACTCCTTGTGCCGAATTCTACGTCTAAAACGAATCAGTTTCCAGCCCTAACCGTGCCTCTTTCTACCTCGAGTACTGCTGCTGTTGTTGTATTGGTCGAGCAGCTCTGTAGTGCTGCTGTATGTGCTGGTAGTTGTGCTGCTGTGCTGTACTACAGTTGGTTGCAGCGCGTACCTACACGCTAGGGATATAGTTCGGCTCCAGCGCGTGGTGCGAGGTGCGCCCCTCGCAGGGCCCCCCGGAGGCGAACATTTTGGCCATCTGGGCCTACTCAAACAGTGCGTCTCATTCTTCTTACCCTATGCCAGGCGTGTCAAACTGGCCTAGAATATCCTGCAATAGGGCAAAGAAACAAGCACAGACAGGTGCTGCCGCACAAAATTGCATTCATACCTGATGGATGTACCATCAATACATCAGGCGCTAGTGTATCAGCGCGCAGGTCAACGCTGGGAAATCTTTGAAATGTTGAAATCAATTGAGTCGCCTCCTTATCACCCCATTTTCCCCACCAGCAGCCTGCAGCAACTCGCCTTCGCTATCTCACATACTATACAACGCTATTATCGCAACCAGTAACGAAATCTCTTGCTCGTTCCAGTGCTGGTTACTGGCGCCTCGCAAGGCATTGTCCAAAATAACGGCCGCTTTACTAAGAATGTCAGGCCGCCAGGTCAGATCAGCGCCTTGTTTCCTGCACGACAAAGACAACTACTTCAAGAACTCAAGACCTACCACCGAAAGCTTGCTGCGGGCAGGAGTCTTGATCCTGTTTTGGGCCGAGAACCCGCGCTCGCACTCGATAGACGAGTGCGGCTGTACAATGTAAATCTTGGAGACCAAGGGTTTCGATGCATTCACTTTTCACGGGTTTACTCATTCAAGCGTTTTGTTTCATTCGGTTTTATTTGATTCTTTGAAACCACCTCTTGCTCTATATTCGCGACCCTTTGAAAGCCTTGTTTGATCCTCTGACAGATAAAATCGTCATAACTTTGAACTTAGTTCCCTTTAAAAGGAAAGCCACGAAGAAATCAACATGAAATTGTCGAAAAGGTCACACAGAAGGCATCCAATCTTTTCTAGCCTGCGGCGAAAACGGACCCGAAAATTGTTTCTCGCCTTCGGTGACTTCGGCCCCAAATATTTATTGGGACCTGCGACAAAAAAAGTGTGAGGCCCGACAACGGATGTGCGGCAAGCCGCACATATACTTTCCTTTGTGGTGGGCTGCGCCGATTTCTCGGCAAAATGGTGCAACTGCCCAACAGCTCACCTATTCATAACCCTGCTACACACCTAGTCATTCCAGCCCCTTTCACCCTGTTGACTCGCTAGTACTCATTCATTTCAGCTCCTTGTACCCCGGGGACTCGTTGATCTCAGTTATTTCAGCTTTTGATACCCCCTTCGGTGCCCTTGGGACTTGTTAGAATCAAGATCGGGGCGATTTGTATCCCTGGACAGGTTTGCCTATTAAGTCGGTACTCGTTGGTACTCACGCGTGTTCTTTGAGATAGAAAAAGAGAAGCTTTGTTCCTTTCGTGCACGCGGAGACAGAGCCGAGCTCGTGCCTCAATGTTTCCATCTGCGAAACGCCTCCCAAGTACTACCAATACGATCCCAATACTTGAACCCAGGTAAAAACCGGGCTTTCAGCCTCATTCAAGGCAGTATTACACCACTAGCCCACTCTGATGAGCCGTATGTGCAAAATTATGGGAATTCATGGAAACCCCGATTCCACGAACTAGAACATGAGTCGAAGATGCGGCTCCTCAAAACCCACTCCCACACCTCTGAACGGCGAGGCAACGAAGCCGACAAGGTACGCCAAAAAAAAAGAGAGAGGAAGGCCTAGCCCTAAGGGGCATGAATAAATTGTCAACGCAAGCTATCGCCATGCCACCCGCCACGGGGGGGGGGGCGAGGATGTTTCATGGAAAAGCGAAAAGTGAATACCGAAAACAAAAAATCCTGCCGACGACGGCACTTGTTAGAATCAAGATCGAGACACTTTGTATCCCTGGACAGGCTTGCCTATCAAGTCGGTACTCGTTGGTACTCACGTGTGTTATTTGCTTAGAGATAGAAGAAGAGCAGCTTTATTCCTTTCGTGCACGCGGAGACTGAGAGCCGAACTCGTGCCTCGCTGGGAAAACCCCATCTGCACAACGCCTCCCACGTACTACAAATACTATCCCAATACTTGAACCCAGGTAATTACCGGGCTTTCGGCCTCATTTAAGGCAGTATCATAACAGACTCGCGAGTACTCGTTGATTTCAGCGTTGTACCTAGGGGATTCGCGAGGACTCAGGTATTTCAGCTTCTGGCACCCTATGGTTCCCTTGGGACTCGCGGTTGCTCAAGTCGTTCCAGCTCCTTGTACCCTGGGGGCTTGCGAGGACTCAGAAATTTCGGAGCTACGTAGAGCAGAATAACGGAATGTCCTACAGGAAAAATAACGAGGGTAGAAGTGGTTCAAGTTGCTTCTCACTTGGGGCGCTCGCATACTGCTGCTCACATAACAAAAAACAGACCGATATTTGAGAACCACCGTGTGCAGTAGCGGGGCTTATTCTTTACCCATCACCAACACCTATAGCCCCCACCCACCCACTCACCCCACCCCACCCACGGTGTACAGCAGTACAGTAGTACGAATGTTACCCAGGCACCTACCCATCGGCCGACGGACTTGTAAATTTTATGTACACCCACCTACCCACCAACCCACCAACCCTCTCACAATGCATAGCAGGCAGTACATATACAGCTGCAATAGTACAGCGTATGCGTATGTTACCCACCCATTAACCCCACCCACGATGTACGGCAGTTCATCCAGCAGTACCCACCCCACCCCACGCTTTCACCCCATCCACCCGTTTCCGTGTTTTTTTCCACTAGTTTCCATGGAACTAGTGGTTTTGCGTGGTTTCTGGGCGTACAGCAGCAGTATCGTATTGACTCCCCAGCATCGTTATTTTAATCATCTCTAGACGTGCCTCAGGCCGTGTATCGGTCAATAGGCCGTGTAATTGGACACTTGAAGTCTTGACATAATCGCATCAACAAGGGGAAGACGTCCGTGTCATGTTTTTTTCCCCTGCGAGCCTACCAGGCTGTGGTGAGAACCGCCTGCCTAATTACTACAGCAATTTGTCGAGCAAATTTAGAAACTTGGGGGAAATATTATCTTTTGGGGGAATCACTTTAGCGGGTTGTTTTGTTTGGAAAACGATTTTTCGTAAGGTCGTTCTTCATAACAGTACACAGAAACTAATGAAGGTGTGAAACTGATGGCTGTTTCCGGTCCCGATGATGTCGCGGTGACGAGGTCCCAATCCCTGGTGCCGGCAGGAGTCGTCGTCGACCGACCGTGCCGAGCGCTTTCCCTGCGTATCATGTAGCAGATGCTGATATTCTCATGTCTCGAATGGAGCCAAGGGGAGCGCGTTGCCTGGGGTAACCCAAGCCCCTCGAAGCGTTGTTCTTGGACCCGGGACAGCTGGTTCCGCATTGATTGGCCCCATTTATCCTTCAGGGAGACGGTCGACCCTACGTCATAGCGGGGGAACGCTTGCGACCTGAGATCTGCAACTCGGCAGGCTCTTTCAGGCCTGGCGTTTGTGGTACCCATCGGTGCATGCGCGAATACGAGGTCTACGATATATATGTACGTAACTACCCTGTCCTTGACGTTTCCCCCCCCCTCCTTATTCGCCTCAAGTTTCGACTTAGCTAGGAATGGTCTTGTGACGTCATCTTGAGGTACCCATCGGTGCATGCTCGAATACGAGGTCTACGATATATATGTACGTAACTACCCTGTCCGTGACGTTTCCCCCCTCTTTATTCGCCTCAAGTTTCAACTTAGTTAGGAATGGTGTTGTGACGTCATCTGGAGGATGATTAATTAAGGAACAGGGTGTCTGTTTATTGGAACTGGACAAAGCAGCTGTTATCATGCTTGCATTCGCTCCTTCTAACGGTCGTGTTCAGCCGTCATGTGCTCGTACTCGTAGGTTCGAATCCCACGGTGGTCACCAATGTTACACTGATGTCTGCTCCCGTTCCCGATGATGTCGCGGTCACGAGCTTCCAATCCGTGATGTCTGCAGGAATCGTTAATGGCCGACCGTGCCGAGCACCTTCCGTTCTTATCATGTGGCAAGGAGATGCTGAGAGTCTATGTTTCGAACTGAGCCAGGGGGGGCGAGTCACCTGAGGCACAACCCATGCACCTTCGAGGCGTTGTTCTCGGGCCCGGGAGAACGGGTTCCGCACTGGATAACCCCGTCTACCCTTCAGGGAGACGGTCAACCCTACGTCGTAGCAAAGGGAACGCCCGTACCTGAGTTCTGCGACTCGGCAGGCTTTATCAGGCCTGGCGTTTGAGATATCCATTGGTGTATGCGTGATTCCGAAGTCCACGATAGATACTCTACGAAGGGCCTTTGTATATTTTGAAGAAATCGCGAGATATTTTGAAAGCCACCCAAAATTATTTTGAAACGAAACAATACATATAGTAGTACAATAGTAGATCATCCTTCCATGCATGCATGACATCATGCGAAACGACCGGCAAACACTCGTACTACAGTACACCTATGTAGCTACCTGTATTTTGCTTACATCGACGGAGAAGGGTGAATTGGAAGTGCCATGTCACAGCGTTTTGGTGGCTCGCTTTTGTCGAGAAGATGGTTTCCGGGAGACGTGTGTTGGTGGGAGCGAAGTCACTGCGTTTTGGTGGCTAGCTTTTGGCGAGAAGTTAGTTTTCGGGAGTCCTGTGTTGGTGGGAGCAAAGTCACAGCGTATTGGTGGCTCGCTTTGGCGAGAAGATAGTTTTCGGGAGTCGTGTGCTGGTGGGAGCGAAGTTCACTGTTTTGGCGAACGCATAGCGCGCACGCTGTTTTTGATAAAGACGTGAACGTGGGAATTCTCGACATTAGTCCGTTCTCGAATATATTGACGACCCAATGTTTTGTATGAATTGAGCGCGCACGTACCGAGTGGTTGTGCAATGGTTGTCCATACTCCAGTCCAGAGTGCAGGACTCAAGTAGGGCTTGGTAGAATTCCACAACGTGGCATACTTTACAATTATTCCGCCTGTGTCTACTTCGACGATCGCCGCGGCTCGGGCCCGCATGTCGTCCAGCGCCTTGATGTCATCTAGCGGTGGCTCAAGCGCGTCCTTGAGGAATGTTTTCGCTTCCTCTCTAGTCTGCACGACAGTATCTGAGAGTTCTAAGAACATCCCCTTTAGGCTCGGCGCTCTCGACACAGCGGTGTGCCCTTGTCCCTGCGCGAAGAACCCTCTAGGCGGTATCCACAGGGCTAGTCGTTCGAACCCTACGCCCTGAACCCTCTGTACTGTCATGCATGCTGCTACCACAATCGGCCGTTGAATTGCGGTATAAGCCCCACCTTCGGCCGGGCCACGACAGGCAGGCACCCACACGTTTTGCTCTTAATATGGTTGAACCTTTGCTGTCGTGCCTTTTCCTTATCCAGTGGTAAGGTGTATGATAACCCACGCCGGTCGTTTGCACGTGAAATCTTTTTCGTCTCTTTGCGCATCCAAGGATGCGTCGGTGTCTTTCCAGCCCCGGAGAATCCCGCACGTAGCGGTGACGATGCCTCGTCCTTGGTCCACGTTCTTGGTAATGCCGACCTGAGGGAATGTTGACGAAGGTGGACCAAAGTCACTACCCGCACCATTACAAAGGATGTAGTTAGATGTCGTATCTGCAGTGTTGTGTCCCTGTTGTAAGTGTTGTTATTTGAGACCTCATCGCAGCACGACCGGTAGGTCGGCGTACTCCATGATTACAGAGTATTAGTCAGAGGTCGCATCGGCAGTGTTGTGTCCCTGTTGTAAGTGTTCTTACCTTGAGACCTCATCGCAGCACGAGTACGTCCGGTAGGTCGGCGTATCCCATGACTATCGTTTGACGGCCTTTGTCCCGTTTGAGCTCGGCGCCGTTTAGCTTAACGAATGCCCGTGCGAACACCGTCGTGGTTTCCTCGGAAGAGGCTCCCAGGCAACCAAATCACCCTCGAAGGCACGCTGAAGCTGCGCGTGGAACACTGACAAGGGTTTCGTATTGTTCTATCCATCTGAAATATCGAACCCCATGGTACGAGCCCTTGTCCCCGCCAAAAGATGAAGAAGGCGACATTGAGGCTGGTTGGACATCGCGCCGAGGTGGGAGACACGGCCTACGGTGACGTGGTTGACGATGGAGTTGCCGATGTTGTGCTTAAGCCGTCGAACATGCGGGAGAGTGTACGCGAATTGGGTAGCCTGCAGGTACAGCACGTTGGACCATCAACAGCAGTGCTTAGTACATTACTCCCCCTGCAATGTTGCCTGGATGATGTAAGACGACAGAAGGCGCAGTCAATATGTGCAGCGGTACAACAGCACTATTAATAGTCGGATCGGAAGTCGAAGAATTGTGCAAGATATGAAATATTGTACGAGTACTCGCAAGCTACCTGCAAGAATGCATGGGTTTGTACGGCACGTGTACGAGTACCTGCAACTCGAGCTTCGATGTTTGAGAGGTACCTTGTATGAAGGGTCAAAATTGCGATTATACGACTACCTGTACTACGTATTTGCCTCATGTCTAGCTAGATACGTGGGAAACCTCATTTGGTTACACAGGTACTTGTATCTCGTACTTGCGACTTCATCTGTACTAGAGGTTGCTTATCTGTACTAGAGATTGTTGGAGAAGTATTCGTACGTGCAGAACTCGTGGTATGAAAACGCACGAGGTCGAGGAATGCAAATACCGTTGAAGGATTTGAATATTTCAATTATCATGTCAAAAGTACAGCAGTACATAATCTGCATACTATCGTACCTTGTTGGCGTTGAGGTTCATTCATCCCGTTGCGGATCGAGTGCAAGCCGCAGTTCCCGTCTCCTTGGCACCCAACCTTCCCTGCGCTATCAGCAAGTATAATAGTAGTGGAGGGCGCTGGTACACATATTCTGGATGTCCTGCTGTTGCCCTCGCAAGGTAGTTGGGTGGACCAGGACGCCCAGATGGTCGATGCCAGACATTGCTGATAGAGGTTGTCGTTCAGGTACATACGGAAATCAAGTGTGGCCATAACGTCGAACAGTCCTACGACAGCCGGCTGGTGGCTTCGGGAGAGGAAAGCACCAGCGCACGCAGTACAAGCAGAGATGTTGGCAGGAAGCCACGTGGCTGTACGACGAAAGACTACAGCAGTAGATTGCTGATCGCTGAATCAAATTTTCAGTTTCACTGGTTGGGGTTTCCATAAACGTTGTAAAGTGGAAGTGCGAGGGTACTGTATAATCACGCCCGGGGTACAAGAAAAGGGACGAAAAGGAGACGAAATTGTATCGTATAGGCGTGGACGGGGGTTTCCATAAACGTTGCAAAATGGAAGTGCGAGGGGCAGCGTATAATCAGCCCTGGGGCACGAGAAAAGGGACGAAAAGGAGACGAAATTGTGTTGTATACGTGGCAAATTTTGTACGTCACGGGACAGCTTTCGCGGACTTTAATTGCGCGCCGCGCAATGTATGTAAAACCTCTGTTCTGGCAGGTACTGGAGCAATGTATAGTCATTTCCATTGACTAGAGCCAACTTTTATGAGAATCCTCGGACATCGATCGACGAAACCAACGACACCGTCATGAAATCTGAACGGAATGCGCTGGTTAAGGTCTCCGACCCAGCCTAGTGTCACAGTGCTGACACCTCGGTCGGTGATTTTTGGCGTGGGCTGACCAGGCGTCGGATGAAAAAACATTTTGGCACTGGTCTGTAGAAGACAGACGACAAAAAATCTCGATCCCTCTCCGATGGCAAAAAATAAACCATTTTTCAGGTTTGACATCGATCGACAAACCCAACGATTACGTCACGACTCTGAATGAAGCGCGCTGGTTAGAGGCTCCGATCCACACCAGTATCACAGTTCTCACACCTCTGTCGGTGATATGTGGCGTGGGTGGGCCAGGCGTCTACTAAAAACATTTGGCAGCTGGTGTGTAGAAAACAGACGACAAAAGCTCTCGAGTCCTCTCCGTTGGCACGAAACATAACTTTTGGAAGTTTTGACGAAGAGAATAGGACGCCGAGTCCAACCTCTCGCCCCGTATACCACAGATTCCAATTATTAACCACAAGTTACACTCATTACCCTCGCCCGGTACCAAGCTCGTTGACCGTGGGTGGATTATATGTCGAGATCGAAGGTCAATCGTCGCGTGACTGCGGGTGTGCGAGCTGCAAGCTGTGTCTTTCTTCTTCTAGTTTGTGTGCGGCGTGATTTCACGTGGTTCCCGTGTTTTCCGTTAATACAGGGATTTTATTGGAAAATGGCTCCCGCGCGTTATTTTAGCCATTTGATTGGACGATAGCTGGCGTCAACTGCCCCGCGTTATTTTAGACTTGCAGTATATGCATCCGTGGAGAGAGTTTCTGTGTGAAATGAAGGCATAGCAAGTGCGGGACTGCGTGACACTGTGATGACACACAGCAGGACCCACACACAGCACACAGCGAACAGCAAACACACAGCACGCACCCAATACCCAGACCATACGGTACACACAGCAAGCACACAGAACTCACAGCATACAGGGCAAACACTGGGCAGACAGCAGCAGAGCAGGCACATAGAAGACGAAAAATAGCACCCAGCACAGAGGGCGCACACCCAACGCACACGACACAAAGCCACAGCGCTGGTACATTGGTGGGTCGCTACCGCTCCAAATCAGTTTCGGGAATCATAGGTTGTTGGGACTGCGCTGGTACATTGGTGGGTCGCTACCGCTCCAAATCAGTCTCGGGAACCGTAGGTTGTGGTGGGACTGCGCTGGTATATTGGTGAGTCGCTATATACCGCTCCAAATCAGTCGATAATCATGGGTTGGTGGGACTGCGCTGGTATGTTGGTGAGTCTCGGGAATCATACGTTGGTGGGACTGCGCTGGTACATACTGGTGGGTGCCAACCCGAAAGTGTTAAGTGATATTTTTAAAAAGCTACGTACGGGAATGAAAAAAGAACATAGAACGGGCCTTCATCGTTTTCTTAGTTCTTGTCATGACGAACAACCCTGCCAAGTTTCATTGTCCTATTCTAAAAAACCAGCGCGCTTTGTCGCGAAGATGCAATGTTTCGGGTTTCGCTGGAACCAGCTCGTGTGATACGGCATTGCTGTCAACCGGGGTGGAACCAAATAAGCAGGCCCGAGACGAGAACGAAGAAAAAAAAATTGTGGTAAAAGAAACACAGAGATCGAGGGCATGCTTGTCAAACTCCGGCCGTCAGATTCGTATAGCTTTGACTTTCAACAGTCCGCCTAGAATCCACGGTACATAATATCTCCGATATACAGCGAGAGGCGTGCGACGATCGATCGGGGTAGCACTTTTCGGCCAAAATATTTCTGACTGACCGGGCTGCTTAACTCAGTATCTTTGGAATATCATTATCTTTTTACGTTAATATTCGTGATACTCTCAGTTTGTAAAACTGAGTCTCAGCTGCGGTAATTGCAATCTTGTCTGTCTGTCTGTCTGACCCGCAGCCACAAGGAAACTCCAATCCTCGCAAAATCTGATCCCAAACCGCTCCCGACGTTGACGTGTATACCGCGCAAATCGATAGCGGACACACTTGCAAGCAGCCTGGGCCAACTTTCAGGTTCAACGGAGCCCTGCGCCTTGAGCTACGCGACTCAGCCTCACCGGGGGGACAGTCGCTTGTAGAGACTCGTGCCAGAGTCGGTACGGGCAACGAAATATTTCGCAAATTGGCTACAGCGCATCGATCGCAACAAAAGTGGGATCACCTTGCAGAACAATGGCTCGCTCAACGTGGTTGGCTAACGGCGTTTTTGAGGTCGTTGTCCGCCGCGCGCAAACGGCCGTGCAAGGTAGATTCTG
Organism: Macrocystis pyrifera; assembly: GCA_031763025.1. Lineage (NCBI taxonomy): Eukaryota > Phaeophyceae > Laminariales > Laminariaceae > Macrocystis > Macrocystis pyrifera. Next base: position 11,513,632 of record JASSKH010000002.1, on the reverse strand, counting down.
GCTGCATTGTCTTGACCCATGGGGTTTGCAATATATTCGGTGACGTTTTTCGGCAGGGTCGCTTCCTGCCCTACAGTAAATCGGAGTATAATTATCATGCAAATACCTGGTCCCTGGTAGCCTGGTAGGCAACAACAGCGACAGCATCTGATATCAGCAAACTACTATGACGGGGGACCATAGTAGGACCAAGTATTGCTAGTCAAAATAGGGAAGTATATAGGTATTTGTGTGTACCGTAGGTCCTATTTACTACCGGTAAGTTGTCTGTACAGACGGTTTCTGCGCTGTGACGTATTTAGAACTGCGAAAACCGATGGAATCGATCCCAATCCTGTCGTACTGGTGGTGCAGGTGCTCGTGCCGCTGTGGTGCCCTGCGACTGTTAGCACCTCCATTGAAACGAACGTGTTGTTCCTATGTCCCCGGGGTCGTCCCTAGTTTGTTGTGTGCCCGGAGTCTCTGCCGACTGGCAGCAGTTGTCACCTGTTCCGGTCCTGCTGGCGGGATATCTGACGTTAGAGGACGTCCAGTGTACATGCCTTATCCTAGACACAGAATCTGACGACTTGGGTGATCAGCTTTTCGTATCGAAAAATGGCAAGCTCTCTGAATTCAAGATGTTGTCCACGACAACAAACAGCAGCAGAACGATCGATGAGTAGGATGGTGACACAACTGTATAGCGTCGTTGCGCGACGCGCGGTCAGCGGGCGGCGCATCTCTCCGTGTCCAGACTACAGTCGCCTGGCGCGGGTTTGGGCCTAGAGACCAGGAGAAGCGCACTCGTCGCGCACCGCCCGGTGGATACGTACTCGTATACTACAGCAGCGGCACAGCAGCGGCAGCAGCAAATAAATGGACCTGAATTTCAATTTAATTAATTCGTACTGAAAATAGAAGTACCGCCGGCAAGCTCTTGCCCCCTAGAGCATGCATCCACCTCATTTCTTTGAGCCCGTCATCTATACTAATTGATCTTGCCCGCCACCGCGCGGGCTGCCCGTGGGCTGAGTCTCTGTCGAGATCGACCGTCTATCGCGTATCGTCGCACCAGCTGAAATAATTATACTTTTCGCCTTCATTTGTATCTTGCGATCCTCATCGTATGTATGTTTCGGTAGGGGCAAAAGTTGAACATACGTCAATCTATCGAATGTGTAATAACACACAACAAAAAATGGGCTTTTTTCAGGTTTGAGAGGATACCGTAGGACGCCGGCGGCAAGCTCTTGCCCCCTAGAGCATGCATCCACCTCAGTTCTCATTTCGCCAACAACAACTATTTCGCGGTACAGAGATCTCTTGTCAATCTGTCATTTACTTGTTGTAATAAACAGCCGACATGTTTTGCTTTGGCCAAGAGAGCGTCGTCAGCTTTCTGACTGATTGTTGGAGATCTCTCCCCGATCATGTTTCGTTTTTCATTGGCCAACAGTCTTGTATTTAGCCCTGCAACCCCAATTACATCTCAATGATATCGATCCCATTGCTGTAGTACCGGTGCGGGTGCTCGTTCCGTATTCGTGTGTGTGCTGCTGCTGGATATATGTCCCCGCCGAGTACTATAACAAGTGTACCGATAGTCAACAAGTAGACGCTCTGCCTGAGCCAAACACAGCACTCTGGGGTTCCGTTTGTGCTGGTCCCGACTGGCCTCTCCCGTCACTCTCAACAACTCCACCTGCGACTTCTCAAAAAAAGAGGCAAGCAAACTGAGAACAGCGCTCGAATGCATTTCATCGAGGGCTATGCCTAAAAGCTTTGGGGATGGTGATAGGGGTTGCAATGTTAATTGCTTTTTCCAAAACCAGTTTTTTTGGTGGGGTCCAGAGTTTCTAAAGTAAGGAGCCTGAAAAATTTGGTGTTACTTCTACCGTAGCGCGCGTCACGAGTACTACTCGCAGTATAAGCAGTGTGTATCGAAACCTGATCTACTGCCAGTACTGTCAGTGCCTCCAGTTTTACATGCCAAAAATACCATAATTATTTTACAGCATTGGTGTCAACCGCTGTAGAAACAAGTAACCAGGTCCGAGACAAATATTGAAGCAAAAAAACATGAAAAGCAAAAGATGTAGAAGCAATGCGATATAGGGATCATGCTCAGGCCGTTTCCTATGCAGTTGAATTTTTGACATTCAGATTTTGACCCGATCGCATTTTCAAATGTTAACTTGGCATGTCGAAATCGTCTCCCTTTGCGGAAAAATCAGATTTATTTTGCGTGCAGAGATTCGAGCAAACGCCGAGACCAACTGGTGGTCTGGTGCCGCGAGGAGACATGCTGGGTGCGCTGCGCTGCGCGTAGGACCCAAGCGTCCGAGCCAAGGTTGGCTGCCTCTGGTCTGGTGGCGAAGAGGCGTGGCGAGTGTGTTAGAGTCAACCTATCTTGGTATTTTGTGTTTCACAATGTGACTGACTGCTGCTGCTGTCTGCTGTACAGCAGTGTAGTCTATGAGTACGTATCGATGGAAAGGTGCACGCCGAGTGCGCTTCTCTTGGTTTCTAGGCCCGAGCCTGCGCCAGCCGGCAGTAGTCTGGCCACGGAGAGACGCGCCGACCGCGCGTCGGGCGCGAAGCAACGTCGCTATACAGCTGTGTCACCGGCCAACTCATCGATCGTTCTGCTGCTGTTTGCTGTCGTGGATAACATCTTGAATTTAGAGAAGATGCCATTTTTCGATTTGAACATCTGATGGCCCAAGGCGTCGGTCCAAAACCCGACGAATTGGGTCATCGGATTCTCAAATCGAACCAATTCCGGTCGGATTTTGCATATTGGGACTGCATAAGCTGAGAGGCTGTTTCCTATTCGGTTCGATTTTTGAGCTTGAGATTTTGACCCGATTGCATTTTCAGATGTGAACTTGGCAAATCGAAACAGTCTCCCTATGCCGAAAAACAGTATTTTTGTGCGTGCAGAGATTGGAGCAAACGCCGAGACCAACGTTGACTTGTCTTGGTATTTAGTATTTCACAATGTGACTGACTGCTGCTGCTGCTGTACGACCTTACGAGTATTTATCCACGGAGAGGTGCGCGCCGAGTGCGCTTCTCTTGGTCTCTAGTCCCCCGAGCCTGCGCCAGCCGACTGATCCGACGACGGAGAGACGCGCCGCCCGCCGACGGCACATCGGGCTCGAAGCAACATCGCAGTACAGCTGTGTCACCATCCAACTCATGGATCGTTCTGCTGCTGCTTGCTGTCATGGATATCATCTTGAATTGTGAGATGGTGCCATTTTTCAGTTTGAAAATCTGATGACCCAAGTAGTCGGATTTTGGCCCAAAATCTGACGACTTGGGCCATCGGATTCTCTAATCGATTTTCGGTCAGATTTTGCATATTCGGACTGCATGAGACCTATGCCAATGGGAAAGCGAAGTATCAATAAAAAGTTTAAAGTTCAAAGATACCCGCCAAAATGTTTTGGAGCACGTTTCCTATGGGCACGTTCAGAAAAAAAAGTTCCCAACTTTTGGAAAAGCCCGAAAAAGCAAATCTGGGGCCGATGTTGGGTTAAAGATCGGCTCGAGGAAAACTCAGGCCGATGTTGGGCCAAGATCGGCCTGAGAAATACTTAGGCCGATGTTTGGTTCGAAGCGGCGACATTCCGAGTCCTCGACAGACATCGATCGGCAAAACGAGCGACTGCGTCATGAATTCTGAACAGACTGCGCTCGTTAGGGGCTCCGACCCACCCTAGGGTCACCGCGTTCACACAATGGCCAGTGACGTGTGGCGGGCGCTGGCCAGGCGTACGATAAAAAACAATTAGCCGCTGGTGTGCACAAAACAGAAGACAAAAATTCTTGATCCGTCTCGAATGGCAAAAACGAGGCCTTTTTGCAGGTTTGGGAGGATACCGTAGGACGCCGCCGGCAGGCTCTCGCCCCCTAGAGCGTGAATCCACCTTCTATCTGCAAGACCGTCATCTATACTCGTTGGCCTTGCCCGGCACCAAGCGGGTTGGCCGTGGGCTGAGTGTATATCGTGATCGAGCGTCTATCGTCGCATGAGCTAATTTTTATCAGCGTGTTGACAATATGCAACGAGAAAAAACAAGTTGCGCCGCCTGTAGCCGTTGGGGAAAAAAGAAAAAATCAAACATTTTTTCCCTTTTTTTCCCACAGCGGCGGTACGAGGATAGTTCCGGCTGCTTTTTTAAAGCAATATTTTTGAAAGAAAACTTTTGGACTTCGCGTTTCCATTGGTATAGCTCAAGCATATGTTTTTGATTTTGGAGATCTAAAAGTATAAATCTGAGGCTCGAAATCGAACCGCATGGAAAACAGCCTGAAGCTCGAACCCACGCCGTCAGATTCGTAGTCTACTTATCCAACAATTTGCCTATAACGCCGTATGTTTTTGTTCTATTTTTAATAGTTTGAGTCCGATTTTTCTGGTTGTACAATGCTGTCAGTTCATTGTACAGTGCCGTCGGTTAACCCGCGTAAATATAGCTTATTAAACCAAGTTTGTTTGGTACAAATGCTGTTACTGGTTGCTGCTGGAGTACAGTACCGTACTCTTATCCCAACGAGGCAAGGCTGTGAGAAGAGGCTAGAGGCGACCCGCCAAGACAGGTAGCCGAGAGAAAGCGGTGGCGACCGCGAAGCCGAATGATCAAAGAGACACCGAATCTCAGCGACAAAGCCGAGATCGCAGCACGCGGGCAGCCGCACGAGCAATGTAACGAAACCTTCCTGGGAGCGGATTAATGTAGAAGAGAAATGGTCAAAGGGGGGTATACCCCCGGACGTTTGAGTCTTATGGGAGTATAGGCTAAAACCGCTCGCGGGAGACGTTCCCACGTGCCTCAACCTGCTCCGAATTAAATATTGACGCGCTGGCAAGGTGCCGGCAGCCCATGCCGAGTACAACCTGCCCTTTTGTTTTTTCTTGGGCACGTTGTTGGGGCTAACGGCACCGCCGCGCGGGCGGGGTGTAACAAAATCCCCCTTTTGACCAAATGTTCTGGGGGTATTCCCCCGAAACTCTACCTAATTTATGTAGTACCACCGCGTGACTATCATCTTACCCCCCTTTGACCAAGTCGCTACCCCGCGATGACCACTTATCACAGCCCCAGCAGCAAGAATGAAAACGTGTACACGTCACCCCATACAGCAGCCCGAACAGCCCAAGGGTAGAACATCCAGCAGTTGCGAGTAGTCTCCATCGAAATTCGAGGGAAAACACCACGGGCAATAGAGTGTTGGCGCAGAACGAAAATTTAATAGGGTGTTTTCGTCGGTAAACTTATCCAAAAATGATGTCGCTCCGGCATGCGCTTTATCAATTTTTAAATATTGGCATGAATTTAAGATTTCTCGGAAAAACGAGAACGGATGTGTGTCGATGTGCAATAATTTGCAAGTACGTGGTATGCTGTACCGATCTCGTATACCATGGATGAGCGCTGTGCTCTGTGTACCCGAATCAAACGTTGCTGCCGTTGTTCCTGAGTGTGCGGCTTGATACACAGCGCTGCGGCGAGCCCTAAAAAAAAAAGGCACCGCGCCGAACCCGACATCAGCACAGCAAAGCAGCAGACAGAGTGCATACAGTAAATAAACCTTCCGGCGGCCTGCGTTTCATATCTTCTCCGTGCCCTGCCGCTCTCCCAACACGTAGCAGCAAGGAACAAAAACAAGCAGTCAGAAACGACACAGCAAGATGCTGCACCTGCTGTATTTACGTGTGTACTCGTACTTTAACCCTAATAAAGTAGGTTTCGTGGTACCAAGGTTCCAGGTACCGGTATATGTGATCACGATAGAAGAGCGCGGCTTCCGACAAACTACGCACGAAAACACGAGACAGAGAGGGAGGCAGGAGAACCACCAGAGAGACAAGCGTACTTGATCCTCAGAGGAGCTGCACCCGGCGACCACAGCTAGACGTGAGTCGCCTGTCTCGTCGGAGCTGGCCGAGGAAGAGTTTTCCGCAGCCACATCTCTGCACACAGCTATAGCTAGCTGCTGCTGCTGCTGTTGCTACGGGTCTTGTAAACAGCAAGGTCAACGAGCAAAAAAGGCGCAAAAGCGCAGGGAAAACCGCCGTGTCCACGTCACCAGCCCTGTCCCCCACCGTGACATATGGCTCAGACCGCACGCCTATCGCACGGGGGGCGTCTCGACACGTGGAGGTCAAACGGTGTCGCGAGGCAACGACGCAAGGGCATGTGGTCACATGCCTCAGGTGGTCAGCCAGCTCCATTTGGTCGCGCCTACACAGTATTGTTTCGGGTGTGCTTGACCAACCACGGAGGCTCGGGGAGATGTAGACCAACCGTCTAACGTGGTCGTTGTCGTTTTCGGCTCTATGTATATTTTTCTGGCTCTATGTATATTTGCCTTTCAAATATACATAACGCGGCCATATTTGAGTAAATTTGAGTAAATTTGGAAATAGTTATTTGCTATCCGTCGGTAACGGGGGAATACAAGTGGTCGTTATAGTCAAATTTTCAAAAAGCGCTAACACTCTAATAAACGACTTTCAAAAGCAAATAATTATATTATACGTAAACATACAAATCTTTACGACGCACCGAATCAAATTATAAAAAGGGGTGATGGGAGTGGGTCGTGTGTACCAGATCTATGATGAGACACTGAGTGCGCTCAGCAGACAACAACGAACCAGAAACCGAGCAACGCAGCGAACTCGCACACCCGCCAACAGCGAACAACACACGGGTACCCAGCGGCATCGTTTGTAAACGCAAGCAGGGTCATCTCCTCCGCAACATGTCTAGCCAAATTGGTATGTGTACGACATCTGCTGGAAGTGCGTCCGCTCCGGTGTCAGTCCGGGTAAAGCGGATCGCTAAAGGGGACACATTTTCGACCGCCGACAAATTCAGGGTTGCGTTCGAGAGCAACATGATGGCTGAAGGGCGGCAGAGCAATTGTTCGTAATCGCAAAAATCACCCGTTGTTGCCGCGACTCACGGCCAAGTTTAGTTAGCTTTGTGCTATTGCCTGTAATTTGTTACCTTCGTGTTACCGTCCCGCATAAATAACCACCACAGACTTTACAGCAGGTACGTGTCAGTCAACTTGCAAGTACTTTTCGCCTCAAAAAAATGAAGAAAAAACTTAAGAACACAACACAAAGTGAGAAAGGTTACCAACGACAACCACAACCACACAAAGGAACAGCGTCCCTCACTCCTTCCCCCGAACACATGCATACATGGACAGGAAGAATAATGACAAAAGCTCCAACACAGGAGGGAGGACAAGAGGAAACAGACGGACCAAGAAGACACAAAAGCAACAACAGAGGCCCGCAAACAAGGCAGACCAAACCAAACTTATTAAAGACAGCAAGCGGCGGCGCCAATACTGTCGTACGAAAAGCGTTGCCATATGTCAGATAATTCCTCCTGTGTCTTTTCGGTATTATTCATATTGCGCTGAGCGCAGTCGGTGTCTCATTATAGATCTAATACACACGACCCACTCACATCACCCTCTTCTATAGTCTTCCGATTTCATTTGGTAGGTTGCAGAGATTTGTATGTTCATGTACAATATAAATATTTGATTTTGCATGTCATTTGTCATTTGTTGCCCTGGATGTTTTCCCTCATATTTCGATAGAGACTACTCGCAATTGCTAAATGTTCTGCCCTTGGGCTGTTCGGGCTGCTGAATAGGGTGACGTGTACAAGGGTTCATACCTGTTTCTGTGGCTATGATGAGTTTTCATTGCGGGGTAGTGAGTCGGTCAAACGGGCGTAAGATGGTCACGCGGGGTTGCTATTAATAATAGGGTTTGGTGGTGTTGCGGGGGAATACCCCCGCAACATTTGGTCGAAAGGGGGATTTTGTTAGACCCTTCCTGCGCGGCGGTGCCGTTATCCCCAACAACGTGCCCCAAAATAACAGAAAGGCGGGCGTGCTTGGCATGGCCCGCGGGCATCTTGCCAGCGCGTCAGGATTGAATTCGGAGCCGGTTGGGGCAAGAGGGAACGCCTCCCGCGGGCGTGTCTTGCCTATTTCCCCATATGGCTCAAAAGCCCGGGGGTATATCCCCCTTTGGACATTTCTCAATGTAAAACGTCGATGTCTCGCCCGTCTCGCAATTTCCGACATACGAGCCAGACATAACCTTGCTGCCCCGAATAAACAACCTCGATGTCACGCGATCTCGCAAGATCCGACTTTACGAGCGCAGTTAAGGTTCGCCCCGCTCGACGTCGGCGCGTGACCCCGAGAGTGTGCGCGAGGGAGTAGGCGGGCGAAAGCCGGGAAACGCGGCCCTCGGCAAGAGCCGGCCAGAAGCTCAAAGCGAGGCCCCGATATTTTAGGTGTCGATATCTTAGAGGAACGGCCCCCGGTCTGAGGCCGAGACGATAGGCGGAGCTTTCGAGCTTTGTACTCGCTTCTCAGCTGTCACGAAGAAACGTATGTATGTTTAGATTTTTTCGAATAGATTATGAAATCCACACCCTTAAACACGTGCTTGGGCGGAACCCAAGACAATTCGCCGTCCATACAAACGACATCCATCCATCCACCCACCCGCTCGTCCATCCATCCATCCATCCACCCACCCACGCATCCGTCCATCCTCTAATCCAACTACACATCCACCCATCCCTCTATATATCCATCGCTTTCTCCACCCACCAATGCATCCATCCATCCATCCCTCCATCGTTTTCCTATGTGGTTCATCGTACAGGGCGCCCTGAGTGGCTTGTGGGGCTCTGTGCTCGAAGGTGTCGCGTGGGTTAGAAGCCTGTCCGACGACCCAGAGGGGGGGGGGGCAGCAGGACCATCAGCAGCAGCAGCGGCAGTGGCGTCATCGACGGCTGCGCCAAGACCATCGTCGGCTGGAGCTGCGGATAAGGTGTGTTGATGATTGTAATGTGTGTTGGCGGTCGTGGTTATGATCGTGGTCGTGGTGTTAGTGGTGTTCAACGTTATCACGCGCCGGAAGTACAGCAGCTTAATAGTGTGCTCTTGCAATGGCAGCAACGCGTTAAATTGGCGCGCGGTACGTATTTCATAAGTGGAAGTTTGGTGAGCTTAAGCTTTCGTTTTATTCGTCCGCCAGGGGATGAAATAAAACAAAAACACAGGTGATGGTAGTTGTGGTCGTGGTTGGTGGTGGTGGGAGTGGTCTTGGGAGTGGTGGTTGTGGTCGCCGTGGTCGTGGTGGTGGTGTTATTGATACCAACACACTCCATGTGTTGTATTAAATGCACGTTTTTGCGGATTGCAAAGCTTTAATCTTCCGGCAGGGGTCTTTTTTAGCGTTCTCGCCTGCAGGGCACACGGGGGGTTCGCGTGGACACCACGACGCGAGTGCTGGTCACGGCCGGGTTCCGTGGTGCATGCTCTAGGCCTCCAAAGTCACGCGATCTGGCAAGAAAATACGGGATCGCATTCCGCCGAGCCATAGCCAAGCAGGATCGTCGAAACCCATACAAAAACATGAAGAACATATAATTTTGCATGTTCTCTGCTGCGTAATAATAGCGCGCACCTCGCCTGGTCCCCTGGCCGCCTGGCACCGCGAGCGTGGGCGCCTGACCACCTGTCCAACTTGCACCTCGGCCCTCCTCGCGTGCAACAGCAGTCACCCTTCGAGCTCGTTTGTTCGTGCAACAGCAGTATGTACAAAATAAAAGCGCCTCACAAACAGTGATGCACTTGGTTTCGCTTTGGGATACTGCTACGGATCTATGTATTAAAGGTTCATCTGTTATCTCCGAATTTTTATGTTGGGTGCTTAGCTGCCACCTCGAGCCATATCGCATACAATCTTGGCATCACAGCTGCAGCAACAGAAGTTCATTCCTCGAACGCTGTTCCTTTGGGTTTCAACAACAGTCAAACAGCAGCAGCCCTACAGCAGCAGCAGCAGCGGCAACCAACAGCAGCGAACCTCACACAGGCTAAATAACGAATACACACAGGAAGAATACCAATGCTCTGTGGTCCCCCTTTTCAACTTGCGATACCCCCGGGATTTCAAGTCAACATCCCGAAGGGGAACCTTGTGTGGCATGGGTTGTAGCACAGTTTCAGCCCTCGCCTATTTAAGTGTTTCACACCTCGGACAGGTCATCCGTTCCACGTTGCCGCATGGAAGCCATGTAGTGTTCATGCTCCAAGACACGTTTCCTACGTTGCAGCTGTCCTATAGCAATCCTGCACAACGTATCATGCCGGCAGGTTAGGATCTAGAGGATTTAGATAGTGATCTATCCGACGTGTGCAAAAGTGCAATGGTATCATTTCATCCTATGTATTACTATTAATAGTACAAGTATGCCCAATTTTATATTTACGAAGAACCTCTTCTTTTAAACACACGATTCTGGGAACCGTTCTCAGGGCCGGTCTCGCGGTGGCAGGCCCGAGAAAACCGCGAAGATGAGGCAGGTCTGGATCAAGGCGGCAGAACGAAGGGCTCAGATCTCGTGAGGAACGTTTTGGGAGCCGTTCCCGGGACCGCTCTCGCGGTAGCAGCCTCGGCAAGACTGCTCAAGAGGCGGCAAGTCTGCATCGGAATGAGAACGGGAGGGCGACGGGCCGCTGGGATGGCGAGTGTGTGGACTACGCTGGAGGTGTAATGTTGCAACGATTGGAACAGTGGTGATGGTTGTCGACATGAGGGGGGGAGTACCATGCTGGAGATAGCAAGTCGTGCTGATTGAAATGATGACGGTGATGGTGATGTTCGCGATGGTGTTGTCGCCGTGACGATATGGGTGTACTCGATAGGAGAGATGTACTCGATCTCATGCATGGCCGTAGTCGTATGACCATAGACCCTCGCATCCCTACAATGCCGGGACGGAGCATGTCGGGTTTTCACCGACCAGGCAGACATTGCTTGCACCAAGCGCGAAGCGCCGTGAGATGTCCGGCGAGTCGCATGAAGGGTGAGCTGCATCCCACTAAGAACCGCTTGTGAGGCGGACTTGCATATGGATGACAGCCTCAATGAGTTAGTTTAATTTCCGGTGTGGCCACTTCCGGAGACAGCAATGGGAGTACTATGTAACTGCCTCTTGGGTGCCTTACCTTGAACACTACGTGATACGATCAATTCCCTTGTGCAGAGTAAAGGTTCATTACTTCGCACAAATGATCTCACTCGACAACCAGCTGTGGGCGACCGCCAAAAAAAAAAAAAAAAAAAAACGGTACCCTGGATGTCTAGCTCACGTAATGAGCGGCATGTTTTACAGTGTCGTTGCCAACCGACGCCAACCCAACCCATATATAATATATATATAATATGGGTGGGGTGCACGGGGGGGGGTACTCTGCTGGAGGTGTCACGCCGTGGTTATTGAAACTTCCAAGGCAGTTCTGATGGTATGGTGTTTGGGGTGATGTGTTCCGCTGTGGTTGTTGAGATGATGGGAATGTTTTTGATGTTGATGTTGGTGAAAAGTTTGTCGAGTTGAGGAAGGGGGTTCTCTGCTGGAGGTGCCATGTCGTAGTTATTGGAATGACGAAGATGATGTTGGTGATGGTGATGTTGGTTGTTTTGTCACCGGGATGGACGTAGAGGTGTATCGCCGTGGTTATTGAATTTTTTGTGATGCTGATGGTTGTGATGATGTGTGCCCTCTGCAAAGGGGGGCTATGCTGGAGGTTTTACCACCTGATGATTCAATTGATGGGTGATGGTGATGATTTGGTCACCATGGAGACGATAATCATTATGATTTGGACACCATGGAGATGGTGATGCTGACCTCATGTCGTGCCAAGGTGATGAGGTCATGTCCTGATGCTTCGCGGTCTTGCCAGTGTTTCTTCCTTTAATGTTTCGGTTTTTTGCTCTTCGCGTTGTCTTCCATTGGTGCATCACACACCCCTCTTCGTGCCGTGCCGCCTTATTTGTGTTGTTTGAGTCGAAATCTCGGGAAAAATACGTTCGTGGGTATGTGATTAGCTGTAGGTTTGTTTTTTCGGGGAAGGTAGCGTTCGTTTGCATGCGTGGTATTTGGGATGGAATTGAGTGTGCGATAGCGGGGGATTGTGTTTCCGCTCCAAGCTGCAGTAGGTTTAATTGGGTAGCGGTTCGGAGGGGTTTACTTTCCGAGTTTGTGTTTTGTAGTTCGTATACCCTGCTGGGGATATAAACCCCATTTATGTTCATGTCAGGATCCAAATGAGGAATGTATTCTCGGCATAGACAAGAGTGGTCGACACTGGAGGTACCCGAGTACTGCGCCCACTTGTTATGATCATAGCTCTACCGGGGTAGGTATGGCCGGGTTTGTGCAGAGTACATCCATAGTACGTACCGAGGCGCCGAACTATGCCTGCCTTTGGAGCGTTTGGTGGAAGGCTTGGGAGGCTATGTCCTCTGAGGTACCAGCGTACCAAACCTGGTTGTTCATACCCGGGTAGAAACCCGATGTCAACGGTATGTTTAGTAGCGTACTCAGTATACACCATTGGAATGTTCCTGCGGAGTGTGATGTGGTTGTGGTTTGGTTGGGCAACGATTTGCAGTAGATTCGAGTCTATGGTGCAGCTATGCCCCTACAGGGCAGTACTGAAGCTACGCCTCAACAGTGATGTAGTTGTGGTGGAATTATGCCTCTACGGCGCGGTAGTGAAAATATGCCTCTACAGCGCGGTAGTGGAAATATGCCTATACAGCGGTAGTGGAGCTAATCCTCTACAGTGCTGTTGTGGCGGTGGATCTATGCCTCTGCACTGCGATTGCTATCTTGAGCTATATACAGTGCGGTAGTCATGGTGGAGCTATGCCTCAACAGTACGGTAGTGCAGGCGTTTGGGACCCCAATGTTTCTGAGTTACGGAGCTGCTCCACCCTCTTTGTTTTCACTTCCAGTGGTGTTTCGCACATTGTTCGTAGTATGCCTGGTCCATGGGATTGCTCATTGGGTTGCACGTTCAATTTTGTCATAGTTGTGTTTTGCGCAAAAAGTAAACCTCGGGGTGTTGAGCATCCGACGAAAAAAAAAGAAAAACGTATTGATATGAAGACTGCTCTAGCGTGCGGAAGTGTTTCCCATCCCGCTGGCCATTGGTTTGGTCTGGCGACATTTGTAAGTGGGGTCAACTCTTTGGTAGCCCTCCCCTCCCCCAACGGCATTGGTCTGGTTTGCTTGGAGAACGGTGTGTAGGGTGGAGCGAGCTCCCTGGTGGAAAAGACGTTGGGTTCCAGACTGGTGTAGTTTTGCTGCGGTGACGTTTTGGTATGGAACGTAACCTTAGGTGGGAGAGGTTGTCATGCCTGTTCGTGTTTATTGTGCCTGTCATCGACGTTTGACACGGGGTATCGTTTGTTGACGAAGGGTTTCCCTTTCTTTGCCCTCCCTCTCCATCCGGACCCCTATACCTCCTTTTTTTTATCCGCTCATCGTTATGTTGGCGTTACTTGTGGCAGCGCACTACTCAGGTTGCCTTCGCCACCAACTATATAACTGGACTGTAATGAGTGTTTATTTCGGGTGGTGTTTTTTTCGAAATGTTTGGAGGTGTTTCGTGTCCCTCGAAAAAGGCCACATTAGGCTAGAGGTGGTGGTGGTGGGGTTGTGGTATTTGTGTTGGTGGTGGGCTGGAGGTGGTAGCGGCGGGGGTGGCTTCGGGGAAACGTGCGGTTAGTTTAGTCAGTCAATCCTATGCTTCATATCTATTCCCCGCTGCGTCCTTGTTAGCGAGTGTGTGCGTGTACCTGGTATATCGTATCCGGCACGCAGTCTTTTTCTCTTCCTTTTGGTTTGCTCTTGTTCAGAATTGACGAGTGCCGCCCTTGTTTGCTCTTTTAGATCGCTCTCTGCTCGGCTGTAATGAGATCGTAAGTGGCCCTCTGGTTCTCAAGTGGGGATATATTGAGTAATTGTAAGCTTAAATCGGTTTGTGCCCGTCTGTTAGGGTGTTCAATCTCTTGGTTTAGCAACGTTCTTAATACTCGTTTTCTGACGAGTCGATAATTATTCACAGATCAGGATATGTCGGAAGCGATACACAAGAACATTTCAGACCGGCGTGCGCACTACTCGCTATACTCCCTCAGAACTAGCTTGAATGATAGCCACTGGTCTATCGGTCTGCAGGATCCCGCAGAAGATACTAATTTTCGGCATGTTCTCGTACTTTATCTCCGCTTTATTGTTGCTCTATCCGTCACCAGGAGATCTGATGTTTCTCTCATACTGTTTTTTGTATACAGGGAATGGGTCATCGTTGTCCCCGTGCGGTGACTCTCTCTTTCGATCCAGCCGTTGGTTTCTAGATACGTATTGCCTGTCCCCCCTCCACCCCTGCCCCCTAGTGGAGAGGTTACAACCGTTGGCTTCTGCTCGACGGGCATTCGCCTAAACGTGCTGTACAGAGCCAGATACCGAGGCCCTAAATAGACCCTAGCCAGCCAAAAAACGGCCGGACGATGACGTAGCTCCAGTTGGTCGGCATCGCTGTACGCCTGCGGAGAAGGGAAAACGGAAGACAAGATGATTTACTGATTGGCGTTGACGTCTACAGTTGGCCTGTGCATGAGCCGATTGCACGTGACGTTGTCTTTTATCGTATACCTGGTACACTTTCATCTTTTTTATTTCTTGCTCGTTTCGGGCGGCATTGCTTAAGTCGTCGCTACAGTAGTCTTAATTCTATCAACGGCTGCCGGTCTGTGTGTGCTCACGTGTGAGGCGCGTTGTTTGTCATGTCTTTCACCTTTCGAATTGTTTACGCGGGGTATGTGTTACGAACGACGACCGACGGCTAAAGGCATGCACGTGCACGTCGATATTATGCGGCGGATCTTGTCCCTGTTCAATTTTGCGGCGGTGCATGCTTCTTGTTTCCTGGTATATTGTTTGTGGTCGTTGCGAGGGCTTCACGTAAGCCGGGTTTAGATATCCGATTGGTGTGGTCATTATCTACATTTAGTTTTTCTTTCTATAACGCCCACGACCCAATAGGATGCGATTCGATTGGCGTGGTGCGGCCCTTGGATATTGTTGGCGTTGTTTTTTCAAGCTCTCAGACGGGTTGCGGTCAATTGTTTCGGCCGTTAGCGACGATTTTGGCTTTGTTTCCACCACAAGTTGGTTTGGTCTCGAATGTATTGATCGTCGGTTGCGCTTGTGGTTGTTTCTGAACTGTTCGAAATCCAATCTCGATATCGTTGGGTTCGTTAGGTCTAGTGGGTCGTTGTTGCCGCAAGCCGAACTTTGGCGAATATAGGGTACATGAAGTAGGGTTTCGTAGGCTGTCGAACATTGAAAATTGGTTGATGAATGCCGAACTCGGATGGCCATGTCTTCATCCCAGAGATTGTACCAACGGTCTTATTTTTATCGTGGGGGTTCTTATCACGGTCTCTCCCTTTCTCCCTGCCCATTTTGTATTTGTGTTTTTCCCTTTCCTGGCCCCGCAACACTTTACCACCATTACATTCGTTCAATGGGTAAAAAATCATATACGTCTGGATTTGTGCGACAACTGATATATCATCCTGCGCTTGGACGGGTATATTTTAGGTTACAACCTCGCCGAGCTTTATCCCTCTACTCATAGCAGATTTTTCTTCCCTTTTCTAGCTTAGTTTCCTCTTTTTTTCAGAGGCGTTAGGTAGTAGTACAAGCATGTTTGTGAGTTTTGACTTTTGACTACATCCGTAGTAGTGGTAGGGGCATTATGGACACGCGTCCTTATATATGCATTCAATAAAAGGCTGTAAGAGATTCAGTTAGTTGGTTGACTCTACGTCTCCGGCTGATGTTACGTTTCGTCGATGATGATGATGATGATGATGATGATGATGATGATGATGATGATGTTTCTCAAACTAGCTGACTTCCCTGAAATCCTGCCTGTGGTCACAAAAACAGGCTGTAGCGGAAATGCCTCTCGATGGGAGAAAACAAACAAGTACCAGGTGCGAAATTGTTATTGCCCTCGGAGAAATGCATTCGAGCGCTGTTGTCAGTTTGCTTGTCTTTTTTTTGTGAATGTCGATGTTGTTGGAGTTGGTGAGAGTCGTTAGAGAGACCAGTCGGCACCGGGTACAGACGGCGCCCCAGCAGGCGGGGTTTGGCTCATACTGAGCGTCTGCGTGCTGGCTATCGGTACTGCTTGTGGTCGTACTGGGCGAGGATATGGAATATTCGTCGTGTCTCTTTTGTTTTTTTTTGTTTATGCGTGAAATAAACACATAATTGCACATACCACAATTCGATACGAGTCCTCGAGAGAAGATTGTGTCAGTTGCGAGTCCTGAGTGAGTGCGGTACCTGATTTTGAAAGAGCCCAATTTCTGTTTGTTTGGAGAGTTTTAACGTTTTAATTCCCTTGTACTTTCCAGCTTCTGGACAAGTCGTGGTCGCATGTGATGTCGCCCCTTCTCCGCTTTATTTTTATGGCCCAGACGGTTCAGCATTTCCGACGGCTCGTCGATTTCCATCGAGTTTGAACTAACCCTCTGGGACAAGAACAAGTCGGGCACACAGAGAGGAGGCACACAAACAAGTGGGGGGAAGGAAGGATTCTCGATGGAACTGGCATGCACCTGCCTGCCGTCAGTTGTATGTCGGTTGTACAATGAAAAACATGTCGGTTGTGCCAAGAAACACGCACGACGCATATTCCCTAGGTTTACCTAGGGTTTTTAGGAGCAAAGGTATAGTCCTGATTTTCTCAGGCACTCAAACAATTCACCCTTGGGAGATTGCCTTAATCCTTTCAGGATGACTTGAACAACACATACACCAAGTCTCAGAAACAAAAATCGTTTTTTTAAGAAGTTGTGACGCCTACAGTACGCCCCCAGTCACTTCCTCGTACCTTGGTAAATAAGAACAAACCCCGTTTTGCTCCTTCTTGAAGGATTTTACCAGCGGGTTGTACATCACCCCACGCATAATCCATACATGAATGTTAGGATCTTTCTGGCACCAAGATTGCTCTTACCCATACAAACATCGTAAAATTATACGGGTGGCTCTGGTGCCGTTTGCGAGAAATGGGTCATCCACTCGGCGCCGAAGGCGCCTTTATCGTACTGCCAGCGCTCTCCCATCCAGGCAACATAATTCAGACTGGCGCATCGCCTCAAGCATAATCCATACATTCATGTTCGGATCGTTTTGGCACCGAGATTGCTGTTGCCCTTACAGACGGCCTCTTAAAATTATACAGGTCGCTCTGGTGCCGTTTGGGAGAAAATGGCCATCCACTCAAGCGCCGAAGGCGCCTTGACCGTACTACCAGCGCACATTTGATAGTGTACCGTTGTATGGGCAGATTACCGGATAACGAGTGGGGCAGTTTGGGGCTAACCCGACAACTGTAAGGCAGGTCGAGTTAGCCGCGTGTAGTTACCCACAGGGAGTGATGTCTTATCTTGATTCCCACTTTATTACTGGTTCTCAGAGAGTTCCGAGAGCAGGGCTTTTCATATATATTACTTGTTCGGCGTGTTCCATCAGAAACACCCCCCCTCGACAATAGAGGGGAAACGGGATCACGAATACCATGACACAAGCCCATCTTTAAGGGCTGTATATGCAGATGCATAGAAATCAGGAGGGTGAAAAATCCATCCAGAAAATTCGGAGAAATGGATCGAAGATACGGCGCTTCACAACCCACTCCCACACCCCTATAACTTAGGGTTAGGGTTAGGGTTAGGGTTAGGGTTAGGGTTAGGGTTAGGGTTAGGGTTAGGGTTAGGGTTAGGGTTAGGGTTAGGGTTAGGGTTAGGGTTAGGGTTAGGGTTAGGGTTAGGGTTAGGGTTAGGGTTAGGGTTAGGGTTAGGGTTAGGGCTCTAAGCCTATTTGCAAATAGAACTGAAGGTCGAATATTTAAGACTACGGTCTATTTGAATAGGCTTATGGGCACTTTAAATAGGTGTTCGCCCCAAAATATACGTTTTGGAGGGCATTTCACACTAAAATCAAGTCATTTCAGAAATCAATACTAAAACCAAGTACAAAATCGTTGACCATACTAAAATCAAGTCATTTGCGGCCCACAATACTAAAATCAAGTTTTTTCAACATGATGATACTAGAATCAAGTCATTTCGACATGACCATACTAAAATCAAGTCATTTCAACATGACCATACTTAAATCAAGTCATTTCAACATGACAATACTAAAATCAAGTCATTTCAACATGACCATACTAAAATCAAGTCATATCATAATGACCATACTAAAATCAAGTAATTTCAACATGACCATACTAAAATCAAGTCATTTCAACATGACCATACTGAAAGCAAGTCATTTCAAGATGACCATACTAAAATCAAGTCATTTCGACATGACCATACTAAAATCAAGTCATTTCAAAATGATCGTACTAAAATCAAGTCATTACAACATGACCGTACTAAAATCAAGTCATTTCAAAATGACCATTCTAGAATCAAGTCATTTCAACGTGACCGTACTAAAATCAAGGCATTTCAACATGACCATACTAAAATCAAGTCATTTCAACATGACCATACTAAAATCAAGTCATTTCGAAATGACTATACTAAAATCAAGTCATTTCGAAATGACCATACTAAAATCAAGTCATTTCAAAATGACCACACTAAAATCAAGTCATTTCAACATGACCACACTAAAATCAAGTCATTTCATAGTGACCATACTAAAATCAAGTCATTTCAAGATGACATACCAAAATCAAGTCATTTCAAAATGACCGTACTAAAATCAAGTCATTTCAAAATGACCGTACTAAAATCAAGTCATTTCAAAATGACCATACTAAAATCAAGTCATTTCAAAATGACCATACTAAAATCAAGTCATTTCAACATGACCATACTAAAACCAAGTCATTTCAAAATGACCAAGCTAAAATCAAGTCATTTCATAATGACCATACTAAAATCAAGTCGTATGAAGGTGACCATGGTAAAATCAAGTCATTTCAACGTGACCATACTAAAATCAAGTCGTATCAAAATGACCATACTAAAATCAAGTCATTTCGAAATGAGCACACTAAAATCAAGTCATTTCTAAATGACTATACTAAAATCAAGTCATTTCAAAATGACCATACTAAAATCAAGTTATTTCTAAGTGACCATACTAAAATCGAGTTATTTCAAAATGACCATTCTAAAATCAAGTCATTTCAAAATGAGCATACTAAAATCAGGTTATTCCAACATGACCAGACTAAAATCAAGTCATTTTTCAGACCTCGATAAAATCGAGGTAATTTTGCCGACAATACAAAAATCAAGTAACTCATTCTATGGTAAGACCCGTACGACCTAACTCAAACTCGAGGCCGGCATTAGCTGTACCGCTCGAGCGAGTCAAGCATCCCAGACGACTCGAAGAAAGATACGTGAATTATTAACGAAATGAAAAGAAAATGACAGCCGTGTGCGATGTCTCACACCAGAAGCAGTTCCGTTTTACATCCAAACAAAAGCTTTTCAATAGACTTGGGGCCGGATATCCCGGATAGCCCGCCGTGTAGACCACATCCGTTATACCATAGTCCATTCCACTTATGACACCCGAGGATGTGTACCACTAACACCTGATGACCACACTTCGACACCGCAACACTAAAACAATTCATTTCGTGCCCACCATTCTCAAACCAATTCATTTCGTGCCCACCATTCTCAAACCAATTCATTTCGTGCCCACCATTCTCAAACCAAGTAATTTCAGAACGACCATACTAAAATCAAGTCACTTTTTTCGATCATGACAAAATCGAGTTTTTTATCGATTATACAAATATGAAGTTGTTTTTTCACCATACCAAAACACAATAATTTCGTGCCCACCATACTAAAACCAAGTTATTTCAGATTGGTCATACTAAAACCAAGTCATTTTTTCAACCATGACAAAATCGAGTTGATTTTGTCGACAATACAAAAATATCGAGTTTTTTTTTTCGCCATACTAAAACCAAGTCATTTAGTGCCCACCATACTAAAACCAAGTAATTTCGACTTGGTAATACTAAAATCAAGATAGTTTTTCGACCATGACGAAATCGTGTTATTTTTGTCGACAACACGAAAATATTATTAAGGATGATACTTGTCAGTAGCCATCATAGTCGTTACTCGATAACACTTGCGTCATCTGGTATACATTTACGCATTTCTAAGTACCGCGGACAGTTTTCCAGTCTGTGAGTAGTATTACTGTAGCAGTATACAGCAGCAGCAGTCTTACAATAATATCTACTGCTGTGCACTCGTGCATATTGCATAATAATAGGTCTCAATAACAAGCAGCGCATCGTGGATCTACTGTATTACGTACGTACAGAATCTACAGCCAGCAGCACACATGTACAGCAGTACCTGGTGCGTGCACACTGGTAAATAATGGACAGGGTATCTTCAGTATCCCGTCGGGACCAGTAGCATAGTTTTAGTTGTGGTTGAAGTAACAATATAGGCTACAAGAGGGTCATGAGTACGTACCCCAAGTTTTATTGTTTTTAGCAGTAGAATTGCGGGTCTCCGTGTTGTTTGTATATTGAACTGAATGCCAGGGTATTTCCCTATTTTTGTTTTTTGAACGAATTTGTAGGGGTCGTCCTTTGTTTCGAGCAGTGAGTGCACACGCGCATCGCTCCCCTTTGAGCTCACTCTACTTTTGCTCACCATCATCAGCTTCCAGCTGAGCAAATGAATCAACACTGTGGCTTGGGGTCACCACATCTTCTTCTCTTCTATTGAAGCTTCTCGTACAAGTCACCTAACAGTGGCTATACGTTTGCCTCGAACATTTATTTTGACTGTGTATTGACCGGCCATCGGCAATCGAGTCTAGGCGTACACACCAGCTACGAGCTGGTATACACGCCAATCGCCATACCTAATAAATATCGAGTTTTTTTTCACCATACTAAAACCCAAGTCATTTCGTGCCCACCATACTGAAAACAAGTAGTTTCGGATTGGTCATACTAAAATCAAGTCATTTTTTTTCGACCACGATGAAATCGTGTTATTTTCGTCGTGAAATTAGAAATATCAAGTTTGTTTTCACCATACTAAAACCTAGTCATTTCGTGCCCACCATACTAAAACCGAGTATTTCGGATTGGTCATACTAAAATCAAGTCATTTTTTCGACCACGATGAAATCTTGTTTTTGTCGACAATACAAAAATATCAAGTTTTTTTTCAACGTACTAAAACCAAGTCATTTCGTGCCCACCATACTAAAACCAAGTAATTTCGAAATGGTCATACTAAAATCAAGTCATTTTTTCGACAACCATAAAATCGAGGGTTTCTTGACGTCAACACAAAAATATGAAAAAAAAAATCACCATACTAGAACCAAGTGATTTCGAGCCCACCATACTAAAACCAAGTAATTTCGGATTGGTCATACTAAAATCAAGTCATTTTTTCGACCACGATGAAATCTTGTTATTTTCGTCGACAGTACAAAAAATATTAAAAACAAATTCACCATACTAAAACCAAGTCATTCCGTGCCCACCATACTAAAAACAAGTAATTTCGGATTGGTCATACTAAAATCAAGTCATTTTTTCGACCACGATGAAATCTTGTTATTTTTTATCGACAATACAAAAATATCAAGTTTTTTTTCACCATACTAAAACCAAGTCAATTCGTGCCCACCATACTAAAACTAAGTAATTTCGAATTGGTCATACTAAAATCAAGTCATTTTTTCGACAACGATAAAATCGAGGTTTTTTTGACGTCAATACAAAAATATGAAAAAAAAAATTACCATACTAGAACCAAGTGATTTCGAGCCCACCATACTAAAACCAAGTAATTTCAGATTGGTCATACTAAAACCAAGTCTATTTTTCGACCACGATGAAATCTTGTTATTTTTGTCGACAGTACAAAAAATATCAAGTTTTTTTCCACCATACTAAAACCAAGTCATTTCGTGCCCACCATACTAAAACCAAGTAATTTCGGATTGGTCATACTAAAATCAAGTCATTTTTTCGACCACGATGAAATCTTGTTATTTTTGTCGACAATACAAAAATATCAAGTTTTTTTTCACAATACTAAAACCAAGTGATTTCGTGCCCACCATACTAAAACCAAGTAATATCGGATTGGCCATACTAAAATCAAGTCACTTTTTCGACGACGATAAAATCGAGTTATTTTTGTCGACAATACAAAAATATCGAGTTTTGTTCACCATACTAAAACCAAGTCATTTCGTGCCCACAGTACTAAAACCAAGTAATATCAGATTAGTCATACTAAAATCAAGTCATTTTTTTGTCCATGATAAAAACTTGTTATTTTCGTCGACAATATAAAAATATCAAGTTTTTTTTCACCCTACTAAAACCAAGTCATTTCGAGCCCACCATACTAAAACCAAGTAATTTCGAATTGGTCATACTAAAATCAAGTCATTTTTTTGACCATGATAAAATCGAGTAGTTTTCGTCGACAATACCAAAATATCATTTTTTTTTTCACCATACTAAAACCAAGTCATTTTGTGCCCACCATACTAAAACCAAGTAATTTCAGAGCAGTCATACTGGAATCAAGTCATTTTTACGACCAGGATAAAATCGAGTTATTTTTGTCGACAATATTGAAACATCAATTTATTTTTCACCATACTAAAACCAAGTCATTTCGTGCCCACCATACTAAAACTAAGTAATTTCAGATCGGTGATACTAAAATCAAGTCATTTTTGTGACCATGACAAAATCGAGTTATTTTAGTCGACAATTCTGAAATATCAAGTTTTTTTTCGCCATACTAAAACAAAGTCATTTCGTGCGCCACCATACTAAAACCAAGTAATTTCGCATAGGTCATACTAAAATCAAGTCATTTTTTCAACCATGATAAAATCGAGTTATTTTTGTTGACAATACTAAAATATCAAGTTTTTTTCACCATACTAAAACCAAGTCATTTCGTGCCCACCATACTAAAACCAAGTAATTTCTGATTAGTTATACTAAAATCAAGTCATTTTTTCGACCACGATAAAATCGTGAGATTTTTGTCGCCAATACTATGAATACGAACTTATTTTTCACCATACTAAAACCAAGTCATTTCGTGCCCCCATGCTAAAACCAAGTAATATCAGATCGGTAATACTAAAATCAAGTCATTTTTTATACCATGATAAAATCGAGTTATTTTCGTCGACAATACAAAAATATCAAGTTTTTTTCACCATACTAAAACCAAGTTATTTTGTTCCCACGATACCAAAACCAAGTAATTTCGGATTGGTCATACTAAAATCGAGTCATATATCAAGTTGTTTTTCACCATACCAGAACCAAGTCATGTCGTGCCCACCTTACTAAAACCAATTGATTTCATATTTACCATGCTAAAACCAAGTAATTTCGTGCCCACCACACTAAAAACGCGTACTTTCAGATACTATACTAAAATCCAGTCAATTTTGTCGACCATCGAAAAATCGGATTCATTCCGGCCAACACACGAAAATCAACTTTTTTTCTCCGACCATACTAAAACCAAGTAATTTACTGTTTACCACACTAAAAACAAGTAATTTCAGATACACCATACTAAAAACCAGCCGATTTGTTTTTACCAATGTCACATCGAGTTCATTCCGTCTAACACACCAAGATAATGTTTTTGTCGCCGACCATACTAAAACCTACTAATTTAGTGCCCACCACACTAGTACCAAGTAATTTCAGATAGACCATACTGAAATCAAGTCATTTATTTCGAAAATGGTAATATCGTCGGCTACAAACATTAGAATCACCTTTTTTGTTTATGCCATACTTGAGTCGCCTCAGTCACGCAGGGCATACCTGTGTTCATCGTACCCGGGTCAGAACCGCGTTGATGTGGAGTCCGTCACGCCCGAGAGGTATGGTTTATTGCTGAACCAACAAGTTTTCGTTGAATGGGATTCTAACGAAATGCGGCTGCACCACTCCGTGCGGTGCAGACGATATCAACCCTCGCAGAAATCGAGGTGTACGAATGATCGGGAGACGTGCGACAGAGTTGCCGTTTGATTTGGGCACTCAGACTCAGTGAAGGAGCCCCTGCCAAGAAATAAATACTCGCGTCACCGCCGTAGATTTCTACGAAACACCTTGTTCCAACTTGGTGCTTAATCTGACAAACAACACACATCTGTATAATATTACAAGATGTTTTTTGGGAAGAAAATACGATTTCAGGTGAACAGGTGGTGTGGACCTCTGATCTTTTCCATCCCGATCCCAGTCGTGCCCTGGTCCCACTCGGATATGATCCCATTTGGTACCCTGCTCCCATTCACAAGGTACAGAAATGATGCCGCCGGAGACCCACCAACTATCCTGATCATATACTCAATCACCCCCGGATGATGTGTGGCAGCAGCGGTCGTCTGCAAGGACACAAATCTTCGCAGGGCCGCCGTAAACCAGTGCAATAACACCGTGTTCTCACTTCGTACTTCCAATCTGACAAAGACACATCGGTACGCACTACTAGCTGAAATAGCGGGCGAAATGATCGTTCAAGGTAAATACGTCGAGCCGTTCCCTTCTGATCCCAGCCGTACGCTGATCCCACCCGGGTATGATCCCATTTGGTACCCTTCCCCTTTCACAAGGTACAGTAGTACAGAAATTTATTCTTTGCCCCCTGCATGAGCCGCGGGCGGCCCATCAACTACCCTGATCCCATCCACAGGCACTCCACCGGATCACGTACGTGTGGCAGCAGCGCTGGTCTGCAAGGACGTTAATCCTCGCAGGATCCCCGTAGATTACTACAATACACTTTGTTCCCACTTGGTACTGGCAATCTGACCAACACCCATCTGTACGTTGTACTAGCCAACGTCTCGGGGATAAATGTTCACCCTGGTAAACACGCGGTGCGGACCTTTCTTTTATCCTTTCCATCCTGATCCCAGCTTTCCATCCTGATCCCACCCGGAGATGATCTCATTTAGGGTTAAGTGCTCCCATTCACAAGGTGCAGAACTGATATCAGCCCTCCGCAGGAGCCGCCGGAGGCCCACCAACTATACTGATTCCATCCACAGGCGCCCTACCGGACGATGTGTGGCAGCAGCGGTCGTCTGCAAGGACACAAATCCTCGCAGGACCGCCGTAGATACTACAAAAACACTACTACAAAACACCCCGTGCCCAATTCGTGCTCGCAATCAGACCAACACACCTCATATGACTCGACAATTTATGGGGGAGAAATATTCACTCAAGGTACACAGGCAGTGCGGACCTTCGAGCCTTTCCCTCTTTATCCCAGCCGCGCCCTGATCCCACCCGGATGTGATCCCATTTGGTACCCTGTTCCCATCCACAAGGTGCAGAAGCGATAAGGAGCCGCCGGAGGCGCCACCAACTACCCTGATCCCATCCACAGGCACCCCACCGGCCTATGTTTCGCAACAGCGGCCGTCTGCGAGGGCGTGAATCTTCTCAGGACCGCCGTAGTTACTACAAAAACACCCTGTGCCCACTTCGTGCTCACAATCAGACCAACACCCATCAGTACATACTACTAGACAATGTTCATTCAAGGTAAACAGGTGGTGCGGACCTTTAAGCATTTCCCTCCTGATCCCAGCCGCACCCTGATCCCACCCGGATATGATCCCATTTGGTACCCTGCTCCCATCCACAAGGTGCAGAAATGATATTAGCCCTCCGCAGGAGCCGCCGGAGGCCCACCAACTACCCTGATCCCATTTGGTACTTCGAATATTTCGAAACTTTTCCCGTTTGACACCCTGCTCCCACTTAATGGTTTAGAGATATACTTAGCCCTCGGCAGGAGCAGCCGGAGAATACTACAAATCACCCTGTTCCAATTGAGTACTTTGAATCCGACGAAAACCCCTCCCATTTATCACCCTGTTCTCACCCAGAAGGTGTAGAAATGAAATCATCCCGGTGGAAGAGGCCGCTGGGGGCCCACCGGACACCCTGATCTCATCCAGAGGCACAGCTCGGGCGATAATCCGTCTATTGTTTCACCAATAGGTTCGATTCCCGATCCCGCGTATGCGAGTTCGTACATGTTTTCTTGTTGCTTCTGCCGTGTCTGCGGACGATTGTTATTCCTCTGAAAGGGATCAGGGTGCTTTGTACTGATCTCCGGCCACAACATCATTTACGAGCTATGTGTGTAGGTGTGCATGATCGTGCTCAAACCGTGATGCATGTCCCAGACGCCACAGGTGGGAGCAGGGTGCCAACGTGATCACACCCGGGTTGGATCGGATCGGAGTCGTGCCTGCCTATAATTTTAGTTTGCGTTTGCCACCCTGCTTCCGCTTGGTACCTCGACCTCGCCGTGGGCCCTTCCCATTTGGCACCTTGCTCCCGCCCACAAGGTGCAAAAATAGAATCATCCCTCCGAAGAGCCGCCGGAGGCCCACCAGCCACCCTGATCCCACCCGAAGGCACAGCTCGGGCTCAAAACCCGTCTTTGTTTTCGCCAATCGGCTCCCGCATATGCGAGTTCCTATATTTTTCTTTGCTAGTTTCGTGTCTGGGGACGATTTCTGCAGCTCTGAGTGGGATTGGGGTGTTTGTATTACGGGAGACCATAGTAATTAGGACCCTACACACAAAAAACTATATGTTTCCCTTTTTTTACTAGCTAGCAGTATTTGGTCCTATTTACGATGGTCCCCCGCAATGGTAATCTCCTAAGAATTTTATTTGTGAGCCTTGGCGGTGGGAGCAGGGTGCCTAATGGGATCACTCCCGTGTATTGTTGTTTTTGCGTTTGGCACCCTGCTCCCGCTTGGTACCTCGAATCTGCCGAAAACATCTTCCCATTTGGCACCCTGTTCCCACCCACAAGGTGCAGAAATATAAATATTTCTTCGCACGAGCCGCAAGAGGCCCACCACCTACCCTGATCCCATCCAGAGGCACAGTTCGGGCGCAGGAACCGTCGACTCTTTCGCCAATCGCTTCGATTCCCGCATATGCTAGTTCGTATATTGGCACCCTGCTCCCACCCACAAAGCTCCCACCCACAAAAACACTCACTGTTGTGGCGCACAAATTTTTATCCGCAGGAGCCGCCGGCGAATATTGCAAAACGTCTGTCGAACACCCTGCCAAGGTCTACAAATATGATCAGCCTTCCACCTCACCCACCGGAAGCCTACCTGGCACTTAGGATTGGGTTAGTGATCAGCAGTTAATACGTTTGAAGAGTATAGTTGTCGCGTGGAACTAGCGCGGCAACATATTTGGGCACCAGCTACTATCGTCAAGACACATGCTACGGTAGAGGTGTACCTATTTTTTATTAGGATCCTCGGTTGAGGACTACCACACCCAAACACTAACTTTAGGATAAAACTGAAAGTGCAATCCGATGGCCTCCATAAACAACGAATAACATATGAAACGGAAAAGGCGTTCAAACGATATTAGGTAGAGGTTCTGGAGCCCCGGAAGTCAGAATAAAAATGGCAACAACAATCTACTGCTATCTTTCAGCACACCTTCGAAACAATCAGTGTCCGTTCTGATGCTTTATCCGAAATGGTTTCCGTCCCCAGGGTCCTATAGACTACTTGAATGCTTAATTTGGTCGCGTGTAGTCTCAAGTCTTGGGAACTGTTTTGTGTCGGGTTAGGTGGCTTGGGCCGAACTTGTCATAGTCTAACTCCACCAGCTACGTTAAATGTATAGCTTTGGGATAAAACAACCCCCCCTACCGTCCTCCCTACCAGCCCTTCGCTGCCATGGACTGGGGCGCGTGAGTAGTCGAGATTGTTCGCAGCTGTGTCCCGATTTCGATCCGCTGTAAGTTCATTCAGACTTTTTTCCCGACGAGTGATACAAACTAACGCAAGGTATCAGAGTTTTTTCCTGTCTTGCGGTCGCGGCCTGCTTTCTAGGTCTTGCAGCTACTGCTGCGTGCTTCTACTGTATGTTTCTGTACACGCATTGTTTTCCAAAGCGTTTTTTGGGGCGTTCGTCGGACAAAGATGTCACCAGCCCTGTCGTCTGTTGTTCGAAGACTAGACCGCGGCGGGACGTGTTTATCAGTCGACACGATCTTGATTACGTATTTCTTAGAAACTCGGGATCCTTGTTAGAAGGCTGGTATTGTATCGAAGAAACAAAGAACGCTGTCCCCCACACGATACTACAACAGCCCTCGCTTACCAAGGCGCGGATGCCGTTGCCCAAGCGGCGGGCTCCAGCACCAGGGGTTGGTAGCAGGTGCTGAGGAGGAACCAGCCTCTGGCTGTCAGCAACCTCATCCTCGTGGACCTTTTTATGGTGGCGGTGGGCGACGTGGAGGGGAAGACCAATCTCCATCCATCGCTGCAGAGTCGATGGCCGATCAACCCGTGAAGACATACCCGCGGAGTGAAACAAGCCACTTAGGACAAAGCTTTAGAAGCGGATTGGGGTTCGGGTTAGAGTTTGCGTTAGAAAACAATGATATCCACAAAGGCTCCTCCTCACCCATTGCTCGCATCTACTTTTTGAAATCGGGAGGTTTACGTTTATTGCTAGCTAAGGTCGGCGGAGGAGCAGATAACCATGGTCTCGTGACCAGGAACAACAAACAAGGTGTTGTGACGTAGAAAAAAAAACAAGCCACTTAGCTTTAGAAGCGGGTTGGGATTTGGTTTAGAGTTAGCGTTAGAAAAAAATGATATCCACAAAGGCTCCTCCTCACCCATTGCTGGCATCTACTTTTGAAATCGGAAGGTATACGTTTACTGCGGAGGAGCAGATCACCATGGTCTTGTGGCCAGGAAAAATAAACACGGTGTTGTCACGTAGAAACAAAAACAAGACACTTGGGACAAAGCTTCAAAAACAGATTGGGGTTTGGGTTAGAGTTAGCGTTAGAAAAAAATGATATCCACGAAGGCTCCTCCTCACCCACTATTCGCATTAACTTTCGATATCGCAAGCTATATTTATTTTGCTAATCAAGTCGCTCTGTCATCCCAGTCGCCTGCTTTTGCCGCCCACACCACCACCCCAGGTCTATTTCGGCTTCACAAGGTGTGTCGGGTCTCCAGCCCGTCTCGCGGTTGATCGGGATTTCGATTTTTTGAGAAGCCGAGCCGGTCACGCTGCTGTAAACTTTGGCAGCTGTCATAACTGAAAATACAAGCTCTGCCGCCAGGCGGCAGCCAAAAAGGGATTAGGACAGACGTTGTATACGACGTCTTCGTCGACACCACGAGGTCGTCGACACATTAAGACTTGTCGCTGGCCCTGGTTCACGACGAGACACTAAAGTTGGCAGGATAAAGGCAGATCGTAGCGACCTCGCGCTTCAGACGGCAGCGCAGAAATTCAGGATATGTAAGAGTGCAGGATGACACTACCTCAGAACTAGTGCAAGCCTAGCATGATACGCAACATTTGAAGCAGAGTTCCTGGCTGTTCGTCAGGAACGTCTGCGTACAACATGGGCAGGAGTGTGGCGGGGGGGTACAACTGGACGGACAAACGGTCGATTCGTTTGGTATAAAAAACAATCGACGAAGGGTTTCGGTTTCGTTGACACTTGGTATTTTTTTTTGCTTTTACAGTGCGGGCGCTGACAGGGCAAGCAAGCGTCGGTTGAGTCCCATGCACCGCTGGTCTTTTGTCCGACCATACCCACGTTGAAGAACTCGGGGTCGAGATACAGCGATGTACGCCCGCTAACGTATGTACAACTGCTAAACTAGGCTGGTTTTGCTGCCATAAACCTCGGCGAAGATTCTCGTTTCGTTGATGCTCGGGAATAGTGCTTTACCGAGCGGGAGGCGAAAGAAAAATAAGGCCTTGACCCTGTCGGGTACACTTTTAGCGTTTTTTCGAATCATACCCTCCAAGAAAACGCGGTCTGGGGTACCAACTGGAGGGTGAGGAGAGCAATTGGTTTTGTCGCCCAAAACACGACGAGGGGTGTCGTTTTGCTTCAAGCTCGGCAAGAACGTTCCACCGGGCCAGTGGCGAAAGAAAAAGGAAGCGCTGACCGCTTCGCGTGCACCTCTGACGTTCTTTTTACCATGTCCGCCTGTAAAACGTGGGCTGGAGTGTTTCGGCGAGGTACCACCAGAGAGCCACATAATTGGCTTGGTTTTGTCGCCCGAAACATGACTGAGAGTCTCATTTTGATCCACGCTCGGCATGGACGTTCCACCAACCTAGTAGCGAAAGAAATAGCAAGCGCTGGCCGCTTCGCGTACACTTCTGGTGTTTGCCTGACCATGTGTGCCGCCTTGAAACCGCGGGCTGGGGTGTTTCGGGGAGGTACCACTGGAGAGTCGCATAGTTGGCTTGGTTTTGTCTCCAAAAACACGACGAAGGATCTCGTTTGGGTTAACGCTCGGCATGAACGTTCCATCGTGCCGGTGGGGAAAGAAAAACCAAGCGCTGACCGTTTCGCGTGTACGTTTGGCGTTTCTCTGACCATGTTCGTCTATAAAACGTATGCTGGGTCCAGGTGGTCTCGGTTTTTTACGGCAAAGTCGTTTCTTGCCGCGCGGGCGGTTCCGCCAGGATGGTCGACAAGCTCATAAGCTGACAACGAGGGGGGGTGCAAGAATATACACTAATATAGCACTCCCGCCGTGGCGAAACAAACGAAGTCTGTCGACCCTCTGCAGGTCTGAGTCGGGCCCGTGGCACCTGTACTCTGAAAAGGAAATGAAAAAAAGGAGTTAGCTTGAGTTTGTCGCCTTAAGCATGATGAAGAGTCTCGTTTTCGTCGCCACTCGGGAATAACGTTTAAGGGTGGAGAAAGTGAAGTACAGCGTAACCGTGGGGCGTTTCGTGTGAATCTCTAACTTTCTTCCCGACCATATCCGCATATAAAGAGTGGTCTGAGGCGTTACTGGTAGCTGCCACTGGTAGTCGCAAATAAGCTTGCCAAAACTCGCCGACGTGTCTCGTCGACATTGACTCCCAAATCATGTATTGCGGTGTCGGAGGGGAAAGAAAAATCAAGCGTTGGTTGTTTCGCGTGCACCACTGGCTTTTTTCCCGACCATGTCCTCCTGTCAAACGCGGTCTGGGATGCTAAGGGGTGTTTCCACTGAAGGGCTGCATGACTAGCTTAGTTTCGTCGCCCAAACCACGACGAAGAGTCTTGTTTTCGTTGACACTAGAGAATAACGTTTTACCGTGCCGGTGGTGAAAACAAATACAAGCCTTGGTCGTGTCATATGAACCTCTGACTTCCTTTTCGACCGTATCGGCATTAAAAATGTGGGCTGGGGCGTCACGGGAGATAGCATTGGAGGAGAACACAATTAGCTTGGCTTTGTCGCTCAAACCCCGACGAAGGATCCTGTTTTGGTTGACACTCGGGAATGACGTTTTACCGTGCCAGGGGTGAAAGGAAAAACAAGCGTAGGCCGTTTCTCGTACACCTCTGGCATTTTTCCCGACCTCGCTCCCCTATAAAACGTGGGCTAGGGTGTTAGGATGAGTTACAACTGAAGATCCGCAGAATCAGCTTGGCTTCATCGCCCAATCATCGACAAAGGGTCTCGTTTTCGTTGACACTCGAAATATGCATTTAACGGTGCGGAAAATGCAATAAAAGCAGTCGTTCGGCGTGTTGTGTGAACCTCTGACATTATTTCCGGCCATATCCGCATACAAAACGTGGGCTAGGGCGTTACGGGGAGCTAACGCTGGAGGGGCGCAGAATCAGCTTGGTTTTGTCGCCCAAAACTGGGCGAAGGATGCCGTTTTCGTTGACACTCGGGGTTAACGTTTTATCGTGCGAAAGCTGAAAGGAAAAGCAATCGTGGGGCAGGGCGCGTGCACCTCTGCGTTTTTTCCCGAGCATGCCCTCCTACAAAACGTGGGCTGGGGGGACAATGAGTTACCGCCGAAGGGTCGCGTGATTAGCTTGATTTGGTCGCCCAAAACACGACAAAGGGCATCGTTTGCGTTTACACCCTACACTAACGTCTTACCGTGCCATTTTAAAATAAAAGCAGTCGTACGTCGTGCCGCGTGAACTTAAGGCTTTGTTTCCCGACCGCATCCTTCCATAAAACGTGGGCTGGGGTGTTAAGGTGAGTTGCCACAGAAGGCCCCATGATCAGCTTGGTTTTGTCGGTCAAAACTCGACGAAGGGTGTCGTTGTTCTTAACTGTCGGCAATCTCGTACCAACGTGCCGGCGGTGAAGGGGAAAAAAAGCGTTGGCCGTTTCGCGTGCATCACTGGCTTTTTTCCCGGCTATATCCTCGAAAATACGTGGGCTGGGGCGTTGCTGGGACCGCTGGCAGACCGCATAATTTGCTTGGTTTTGCCGCCAACACCTTGACGAAGGGCCTCCTTTTCGTTGACCCTCCGCAACGATGTACTACCGTGTAGAAGGTGAAAGGAAAAGCAATCGTTGACTCTTTCGCGTGAACCTCTGACTTTAATCCCGACCAGATCTTCCCACAACACGTGGGCTGGGGAGATACGGGTAGTTACCACTGGAAGCTCGCGTGTTTAGCTTGTTCTCGTCGCCCAAAACACGGCGAAGGGCTCTGTTTTGGTTTACTCTCGGCAAGAAGGCTTTACCGTGCCGGCGGTGAAAGGAAAAACACTAGTTGGTCGTGTCGCGTGCACCTCTGGCATTTGTCCCTACCGTTCCCCTATAAAGCCGGTTGGCCGGGGAGTTACGTGTATACACCGCTGAAACTCCGCATATTTAGCCTGGTTTTGTCGCCCAAAACACAACGAAGTGCGTTGTTTGATTCACATTCGGAATTAATGCTATACCGTGCCGACGGTGAAATGCATGCGTTGGCTGTTTCGCGCGCACTTCTGGATTTGTTTTCGACCTTTTCCTCCTGTAAAAGCGGGCTGGGGTGTTAATGAGTCACCACTGCAGGGCCGTGCTTAGCTTGGTTCTGTCGCCAAAAACACGACGAAGGTCTCGTTTTCGTTGACAGTCTGGGATAACATGTTACCGTGCCGGCGGTGAACGGAAAATCAATCGTTGGCCGTGTCGCGTGCACCTCTGGTGTTTTCCCGACCATATCCCTCTATAAAACATGGACTGGGGCGTTACGGAGAGATACTACTACTTTCGAGGGCCGCACAACAAGCTTGGTTTTGTCGCCCAAAAACGATGAAGGGTGTTGTTTCAGTTTACACTCGGCAAGAACGTTTGACCATACCGGGGGTGATAGAAAAGCAAGCGTTGGCCGTGTGTCCTGCGCCTCTCGCTTAGTTTCCGATCACATCCATCTAAGAAACGTGCGCTACGCGGCGGTACAACTAGAGGGCCGCCCAATCGGTTAGTTTTGTTGCCAAAACCTCGACGACGCCCAGCCGCCTGCTCAAGCCGTTCACCGGCCGCGGCGCGTCTAGCCTCGCTTCGCTGCACTTTCCTTTCTCTCCCGGGCAGGCGCTTCCTCTCCATCCCGGGGTGGGAGTTCGTGTGCGTGGTTTGTTTTCGACGGTTTGTCTTGTGAACTTGAGAGAGGAAAATTATGACGATTACAGCAATGGCCACTGCGTCATTGGGGGACGATACAAATGGCGTTCCGAGATTCGATGCAAGAAGCCGTACGGCACGGGCGCAGGGTTAGCTTTGCGTTGAGGCTGCTCGTAGACGGTTGATAACACCGAAGGTGTCGTGGTTTTAGTCGCTATCTCGGGGTCTCAGAGGGGTTAAACGGAGCCCTGAGAACTACAGTACTCACAGTACAACAATTACTACAGTAGTACACACGAAACAGACTACCAGTAGGAGTATCTGTTGTCGCATCCAGCCGAGTTCTCATTCAGCCCGCCCTCGCTCGGCAGTAGCTGATCGCTCCTTGCGGTACCTGCGGCACCTAGTGGTGCTTGCCGTTGCTGTTGCTGCCTGAGATTATGCGTCCCAAGGGCTATGGTTTCGACATGAAGCAAGAGCACCAGGCATACTAAACACAGGAAGGAGACCAGAAACGTACTGTAGTTCGGGCGGTTCCAATTGACGCGCAGCAGTCGTAACGCTGCCCTGTGTGTGCGAGGGTATACCGGCGTCTGTTCTGCTGCCTGTGTTGCGCTTGTGGTTCGCTGGGTCCGTTGTGCTGATAGTCGGTGGACTCTGATGACTGGCTTACGGTGGGTACTGTACTTTTTTTTGTCTATCATTGCGGTCGTACGTAGTTTCACCTGACAGCGATTTCGAAAGCGGTCCCTATAAAAAACACCGTCGAAATTGTAAAGTCGCCTTTGCTCTGGGTTCAAGTGCATCCACTGGTGTAATGTGGCAGCCTTGACTCTGATGATGTACACCAGTCTTAATCACTATGCGCCCAAACGTTTGCTGTTGCGATCTAGAGTCTTAGTGCCAATCTCCGCAACCAAGCACCAGTTCAGGGTTGAAGTTTGTTTTAAGCGTTGCGGCCTAGAATCTTATCGAGCACAGTAACCAAGCACCAGGTCCTGGGTTCGGGTTCGGGTTAGGGTTAGCGTTAGAAAAATGGTCAGGTCTGGAATTCCAACGGTACAAGGTGGCTTTTCCAATGCTACCTGATATAACTGGCTAGCACTGGACTCCAGGGCAAGCGTGGGCGCGAAATTGGCTGTGGGTATGAGGAATCAAAGCTTTGGCGGTAGGTTTTCCATGATTCGGAGCAATGACGAAGCTGACGATGACGGCGGCCGTCTATCGGTCGGATTCAATGTGGGCGATGAAGAACGATGGCAGGGCGAGAGCCGTCCAAGACTTGGGGTTGTTTGATCGAACGCCTTGCTGCAAGCCGACAGCGGCGAGCTAGTGGAGATCGCGCGCATCTTCGGGACCATTAGGCAATGACGGCAACGTGCGTCACGTCGGTCGATTTAGGTCCGGGGTTCAACAAGCTTGAAATCGCAGGGGGGGAAACAACTACAACACCTGCCGTTTATGGTAAAAAATCCGACGCTATTATTTGGTATGGGGGGCTCCGGGAGTCTCTGGGATGGTGTATGTTGGTTGTTCTGACAGGCGTATTGGAACACCTGTTGAAAATACTGTATTCTGGGTCTATTTCTTCTAAACACAGAACTTGTTTGCAGTTGTCGCCCAAAACACGACGAAGAGTCTCGTTGTGGTTACCACTCCGCAAGAACGCTCACCTGTGCTGGTGCAAAAAGAAAAGCAAGCGCTGACCGCTTCGCGTCCTCCTCTGCCATTTTTATGACGTTTTCCGCCTATAAAAACGTGTGGTGGGGTTTTCGGGGAGGTACCACTGGAGAGACTCAGAATTAGCTTGGTTAGTCGCCCCAAACACGACAAAGAGTCTCGTTGAGGTTCTCACTCGGCAAGAACGTTCAACCGTGCTGTTACATGGTAAACAACGAAACAAGCGCTTACGGCTTCGCATCCTCCTCTGTCGTTTTTATGAACACGTCTGCCTAAAAACAGTATTTTGGGGGTTTCGGAGAGCTAACACTGGAGAGACGCAGAATCAGCTTGGTTTTGTCGCCCAAAACACGACGAAAGGGTATCGTTTTGGTTGACGCCCTGCATGAACTTTTCACCGTGCCGGTGTGTTGAGGAAAAGCTAGCGCTGACCCCTTCGCGTGCGCCCTTGACGTTTTTTCTGACCATTTGCTCCTGAAAAAAACGTGGGTTGGAGTTTTTGGGGCGGTACCACTGTAGAGACGACGAATTAGCTTGGGTTTGTTACCCTAAACACGACGAAGAGTCTCGTTGTGGTTCACGATCGGCAAGAACCTTCCACCGTGCCGGTGGTGAAGGAAAAAAGCAAGCGATAGCCGCTTCCTATGCACCTCGGATGTTTCCTGAACATTTTCTCTTGAGAAAACGTGACATTTTCACCTGAGAAAACGTGATTCAGGGTTTTCGGGGAGGTACCACTGGAGAGACGCAGAATTAGCTTGAGTTTGTCGCCCAAAACACAACGAAGAGTCCCATTGTGCGTCCTGCCGAACGTTCAGAACGTTCAACCGTGCTGCTGAATGAAGAAAAAGACAGCGCTGCCCGCTTCGCGTCCTCCTCCGTCGTTTTTCTGACCATATTTTTCCTATATAAGCCATGTTGGTGTTTCGGAGAGGTACGACTGGAGAGACGCAGAAGGAACTATGTTTTGTCGCCCAAAACAAGACCAAGAGTCTCGTTTTGGTTGACGCTCGGCAAGAACGTTCCACCGTTCCGAAGGCGAGAGAAGAGGCAAGTGCCCACCGCTTCGTGTCCTCCGCTGTCGTTTGTTTTGGTTATGTCCGCCTAAGAAAGCGTGCGTTGTGTTTGTCCGCGAGGTACCACTGAAGAGACTCGGAAATAGCTTGTTTTTGTCGCCCTAAACGCGAAGAAGGGTATAGTTTTGGTTAACGCTCGGCGGGAACGTTCCACCCTTCCCGTGGTGAAAACAAGACAAGCACTGACCGCCTCGCGTGCACCTCTGACGTCTTTATGACCACATTCCCCAATAAAAAGGTGATTCGGGGTTTTCGGGGAGGTACCACGGGACAGACGCAGAATTAGCTTGGTTTTGTCGCCCAAAACACGACCAAGAGTCTTGTTGTGGTTCCCATTTCGCAAGAACGTTCCACCGTTCCGCAGGCGAGAGAAAAAGCAAATGCTGACCGCTTCGTGCCTTCCGCTGTCGTTCTTCTGACCATGTCCGCCTGTAAAAACGTGGGTTGTGTTCGTCCGGGAGGTACCACTGGTGATACGCGGAAATAGCTTTGTTTTTGCCCCCCAAAACGCGAAGAACTTTCTCGTTTTGGTTCCCGTTCGGCAAGAACGTTCCACCGTGCCCGCAGGCGAGAGAAAAACAAATGCTGACCGCTGCTTGTCCTCCTCCGTCGTTTATCTGCCCATGTCCGCCTGTAAAAACGTGGGTTGTGTTCGTCCGGGAGGTACCACTGGAGAGACGCGGAAATAGCTTGGTTTTGTCGCCCTAAACGCGAAGAAGGGTATCATTTTGGTTCATGTTCGGTGGGATAACGTTCCACCCTGCTCGTGCTCAAAGAAAAGCAAGCGCCGACCGAATCGCGTGCACTTCTGACGCTTTTATGACCATGTTCCCCTGTAATAACGTGATTCGGGGTTTTCGGGGAGGTACCACTGGACAGACGCAATATTAGCATGTTGTTTTCGCCCAAAACACGACCATGAGTCTCGTTGTCATTCCCGCTCGGCAAGAACGTTCAACCGTCCTGGCGCAAAAAGAAAAAGACAGAGCAACTCGCTTCGTGTCTTCCTCTGCCGTTTTTCTCACCATATCCGCCTGTACAAACATGGGTTGCGTTTGTCCGGGAGGCACCACTGGAGAGACGCAGAATTAACTTGGTTTTGTCGCCCAAAACACGACCAAGAGTCTCGTTGTGGTTACCGCCCCCCAAGAACGTTCCACCGTTCCGTAGGCGAGAGAAAAAGCAAATGCTGACCGCTTCGTGCCTTCCGCTGTCGTTTTCCTGACCATGTCCGCCCATAAAAACCTGGGTTGTGTTCGTCCGGGAGGTACCACTGGAGATGCGTGGAAATACCTTTTTTTCTGTCTCTCAAAACGCGAAGAAAGGTTTCGTCTCGGTTCCCGCTAGGTGAGAACATTCCACCGGTGCCCGTAGGCGAGAGAAAAACAAATGCTGACCGCTTCTTGTCCTCCTCTGTCGTTTTCTGCCCACGTCCGCCTGTAAAAATGTGGGTTGTGTTTGTCCCGGAGGTACCACTGCAGAGACGCGGAAATAGCTTGTTTTTGTCGCCCAAACAACCACGAAGGGAATCGTTTTGGTTCACGCTCGGCAAGAATGTTCCACAGTGCCGGTGGCGAAGGAAACAGCAAGCGATAGCCGCTTCCCATGCACCTCGGATGTTTTCTGTACATTTTCTCTTGAAAAAAACGTGATACGGGGTTTTCGGGGAGGTACCACTGTACAGACGCAGTTTAGCGCGAGTTTGTCGCCCAAAACACGACGAAGAGTCTCGTTGTTGGTTCCCGCTGGGCAGAAACGTTAACCGTACTGTTGCAAAATGAAAAAGACAAGAGCAGCCCGCTTCGCGTCCTCCTCTGCGGTTTTTCAGACCGTATCCGCCTGAAAAAACGTGGGTCATGCTCGTCCGGGAGGCACCACGGGACAGACGCAGAATTAACTTGGTTTTGTCGCCCAAAACACGACGAAGAGTCTCGTTGTGGTTACCACCCCGCAACAACGTTCCACCGTTCCGTAGGCGAGAGAAAAAAAGCAAATGCTGACCTCTTCGGGTGCTCTGCTGTCGTTTTCCTGACCATGTCCGCCTGTAAAAACGTGGGTTGCGTTCGTCCGCGAGGCACCACTTGTGATGCGCGGAAATAGCGTTTTTTCTGTCTCCCAAAACGTGAAGAAAGGTTCCCGCTCGGCGAGAACGTTCCACCGGTGCCCGTAGGCGAGAGAAAAACAAATGCTGACCGCTTCTTGTCCTCCTCTGTCGTTTTCTGCCCACGTCCGCCTGTAAAAATGTGTGTTGTGTTTGTCCCGGAGGGACCACTGCAGAGACGCGGAAATAGCTTGTTTTTGTCGCCCAAACAACCACGAAGGGAATCGTTTTGGTTCACGCTCGGCAAGAATGTTCCACAGTGCCGGTGGCGAAGGAAACAGCAAGCGATAGCCGCTTCCCATGCACCTCGGATGTTTTCTGTACATTTTCTCTTGAAAAAAACGTGATTCGGGGTTTTCGGGAAGGTACCACTGTACAGACGCAGTTTAGCGCGAGTTTGTCGCCTAAAACACGACGAAGAGTCTCGTTGTTGGTTCCCGCTGGGCAGAAACGTTAACCGTACTGTTGCAAAATGAAAAAGACAAGAGCAGCCCGCTTCGCGTCCTCCTCTGCGGTTTTTCAGACCGTATCCGCCTGAAAAAACGTGGGTCATGCTTGTCCGGGAGGCACCACGGGACAGACGCAGAATTAACTTGGTTTTGTCGCCCAAAACACGACGAAGAGTCTCGTTGTGGTTACCACCCCGCAACAACGTTCCACCGTTCCGTAGGCGAGAGAAAAAGCAAATGCTGACCTCTTCGGGTGCTCTGCTGTCGTTTTCCTGACCATGTCCGCCTGTAAAAACGTGGGTTGTGTTCGTCCGCGAGGCACCACTTGTGATGCGCGGAAATAGCGTTTTTTCTGTCTCCCAAAACGTGAAGAAAGGTTCCCGCTCGGCGAGAAACGTTCCACCGGTGCCCGTAGGCGAGAGAAAAGCAAATGCTGACCGCTTCTTGTCCTCCTCTGTCGTTTTCTGCCCATGTCCGTAGGTAAAAATGTGTGTTGTGTTTGTCCGGAGAGGTACCACTGCAGAGACGCGGAAATAGCTTGTTTCTGTCGCCCAAACAACCACGGAGGGAATCGTTTTGGTTCACGCTCGGCAAGAATGTTCTACAGTGCCGGTGGTGAAGGAAAAAGCACGCGATAGCCGCTTCTCATGCACCTCGGACGTTTTCTGTACATTTTTTCTTGAAAAAACGTGATTCGGGGTTTTCGGGGAGTTACCACTGTAGAGACGCAGAATTAGCTTGAGTTTGTCGCCTACCACACGACGAAGAGTCTCGTTGTGGTTCCCGTTCTGCAAGAACGTTCAACTGTCCTGTTGCAAAATGAAAAAGACAAGAGCAGCCCGCTTCGCGTCCTCCTCTGCGGTTTTTCAGACCGTATCCGCCTGAAAAAACGTGGGTCATGCTTGTCCGGGAGGCACCACGGGAGAGGCGCAGAATTAACTTGGTTTTGTCGCCCAAAACACGACCAAGAGT
This sequence comes from Macrocystis pyrifera, assembly GCA_031763025.1. Lineage (NCBI taxonomy): Eukaryota > Phaeophyceae > Laminariales > Laminariaceae > Macrocystis > Macrocystis pyrifera. Next base: position 11,473,935 of record JASSKH010000002.1, on the reverse strand, counting down.
CTCGTTGTGGTGCTCGCTCGGCAAGAACGTTTCATCGTTCCGTAGGCGAGAGAAAAAGCAATTGCTGACCGCTTCGGGTCCCCTGCTGTCGTTTTTCTGACCATGTCCGCCTGTAAAAAACGTGGGTTGTGTTCGTCCGCGAGGCACCACTGGAGATGCGCGGAAAAAAACTTTTTTCTGTCCCCCAAAACGCGAAGAAAGGTTTCGTCTCGGTTCTCGCTAGGGGAGAACGTTCCACCCGTGCCCGTAGGCGAGAGAAAAGCAAATGCTGACCGCTTCTTGTCCTCCTCTGTCGTTTTTTGCCCATGTCCGCCTGTAAAAATGTGTGTTGTGTTTGTCCCGGAGGTACCACTGCAGAGACGCGGAAATAGCATTTTTCTGTCGCCTTAAACACGACGAAGAGTCTCATTGTGATTCCCGCTCGGCAAGAACGTTCAACTGTCCTGGCGCAAAATGAAAAAAGACAGAGCAGCCCGCTTCGCGTCCTCCTCTGCGGTTTTTCAGACCGTATCCGCCTGAAAAAACGTGGGTCATGCTTGTCCGGGAGGCACCACGGGACAGACGCAGAATTAACTTGGTTTTGTCGCCCAAAACACGACGAAGAGTCTCGTTGTGGTTACTACCCCGCAACAACGTTCCACCGTTCCGTAGGCGAGAGAAAAAGCGCTTCGGGTCATATGCTGTCGTTTTTCAGACCGTATCCGCCTGAAAAAAACGTGGGTCATGCTCGTCCGGGAGGCACCACGGGACAGACGCAGAATTAACTTGGTTTTGTCGCCCAAAACACGACGAAGAGTCTCGTTGTGGTTACCACCCCCGCAACAACGTTCCACCGTTCCGTAGGCGAGAGAAAAAGCAAATGCTGACCTCTTCGGGTGCTCTGCTGTCGTTTTCCTGACCATGTCCGCCTGTAAAAACGTGGGTTGCGTTCGTCCGCGAGGCACCACTTGTGATGCGCGGAAATAGCGTTTTTCTGTCTCCCAAAACGTGAAGAAAGGTTCCCGCTCGGCGAGAACGTTCCACCGGTGCCCGTAGGCGAGAGAAAAAACAAATGCTGACCGCTTCTTGTCCTCCTCTGTCGTTTTCTGCCCACGTCCGCCTGTAAAAATGTGTGTTGTGTTTGTCCCGGAGGGACCACTGCAGAGACGCGGAAATAGCTTGTTTTTGTCGCCCAAACAACCACGAAGGGAATCGTTTTGGTTCACGCTCGGCAAGAATGTTCCACAGTGCCGGTGGCGAAGGAAACAGCAAGCGATAGCCGCTTCCCATGCACCTCGGATGTTTTCTGTACATTTTCTCTTGAAAAAAACGTGATTCGGGGTTTTCGGGAAGGTACCACTGTACAGACGCAGTTTAGCGCGAGTTTGTCGCCTAAAACACGACGAAGAGTCTCGTTGTTGGTTCCCGCTGGGCAGAAACGTTAACCGTACTGTTGCAAAATGAAAAAGACAAGAGCAGCCCGCTTCGCGTCCTCCTCTGCGGTTTTTCAGACCGTATCCGCCTGAAAAAACGTGGGTCATGCTTGTCCGGGAGGCACCACGGGACAGACGCAGAACTAACTTGGTTTTGTCGCCCAAAACACGACGAAGAGTCTCGTTGTGGTTACCACCCGCAACAACGTTCCACCGTTCCGTAGGCGAGAGAAAAAGCAAATGCTGACCTCTTCGGGTGCTCTGCTGTCGTTTTCCTGACCATGTCCGCCTGTAAAAACGTGGGTTGTGTTCGTCCGCGAGGCACCACTTGTGATGCGCGGAAATAGCGTTTTTCTGTCTCCCAAAACGTGAAGAAAGGTTCCCGCTCGGCGAGAACGTTCCACCGGTGCCCGTAGGCGAGAGAAAAGCAAATGCTGACCGCTTCTTGTCCTCCTCTGTCGTTTTCTGCCCATGTCCGTAGGTAAAAATGTGTGTTGTGTTTGTCCGGGAGGTACCACTGCAGAGACGCGGAAATAGCTTGTTTCTGTCGCCCAAACAACCACGGAGGGAATCGTTTTGGTTCACGCTCGGCAAGAATGTTCTACAGTGCCGGTGGTGAAGGAAAAAGCACGCGATAGCCGCTTCTCATGCACCTCGGACGTTTTCTGTACATTTTTTCTTGAAAAAACGTGATTCGGGGTTTTCGGGGAGTTACCACTGTAGAGACGCAGAATTAGCTTGAGTTTGTCGCCTACCACACGACGAAGAGTCTCGTTGTGGTTCCCGTTCTGCAAGAACGTTCAACTGTCCTGTTGCAAAATGAAAAAGACAAGAGCAGCCCGCTTCGCGTCCTCCTCTGCGGTTTTTCAGACCGTATCCGCCTGAAAAAAACGTGGGTCATGCTTGTCCGGGAGGCACCACGGGAGAGGCGCAGAATTAACTTGGTTTTGTCGCCCAAAACACGACCAAGAGTCTCGTTGTGGTGCTCGCTCGGCAAGAACGTTTCATCGTTCCGTAGGCGAGAGAAAAAGCAATTGCTGACCGCTTCGGGTCCCCTGCTGTCGTTTTTTCTGACCATGTCCGCCTGTAAAAACGTGGGTTGTGTTCGTCCGCGAGGCACCACTGGAGATGCGCGGAAAAACTTTTTTCTGTCCCCCAAAACGCGAAGAAAGGTTTCGTCTCGGTTCTCGCTAGGGGAGAACGTTCCACCCGTGCCCGTAGGCGAGAGAAAAGCAAATGCTGACCGCTTCTTGTCCTCCTCTGTCGTTTTTTGCCCATGTCCGCCTGTAAAAAATGTGTGTTGTGTTTGTCCCGGAGGTACCACTGCAGAGACGCGGAAATAGCATTTTTCTGTCGCCTTAAACACGACGAAGAGTCTCATTGTGATTCCCGCTCGGCAAGAACGTTCAACTGTCCTGGCGCAAAATGAAAAAGACAGAGCAGCCCGCTTCGCGTCCTCCTCTGCGGTTTTTCAGACCGTATCCGCCTGAAAAAACGTGGGTCATGCTTGTCCGGGAGGCACCACGGGACAGACGCAGAATTAACTTGGTTTTGTCGCCCAAAACACGACGAAGAGTCTCGTTGTGGTTACTACCCCGCAACAACGTTCCACCGTTCCGTAGGCGAGAGAAAAAGCGCTTCGGGTCATATGCTGTCGTTTTTCGGACCATGTCCGCCTGTAAAACGTGGGTCGTGTTCGTCCGCGAGGCACCACTGGAGATGCGCGGAAATAGTTTTTTTCTGTCTCCCAAAACGCGAAGAAAGGTCTCGTCTCGGTTCCCGCTAGGGGAGAACGTTCCACCCGTGCCCGTAGGCGAGAGAAAAGCAAATGCTGACCGCTTCTTGTCCTCTTCTGTCGATTTCTGCCCATGTCCGCCTGTAAAAATGTGGGTTGTGTTTGTCCCGGAGGTACCACTGCAGAGACGCGGAAATAGCTTGTTTTTGTCGCCCAAACAACCACGAAGGGAATCGTCTTGGTTCACGCTCGGCAAGAATGTTCCGCAGTGCCGGTGGTGAAGGAAACAGCAAGCGATAGCCGCTTCTCATGCACCTCGGACGTTTTCTGTACATTTTTTCTTGAAAAAACGTGATTCGGGGTTTTCGGGGAGGTACCACTGTACAGACGAAGAATTAGCTTGAGTTTGTCGCCTAAAACACGACGAAGAGTCTCGTTGTGGTTCCCGTTCGGCAAGAACGTTCAACCGTCCTGGCGCAAAATGAAAAAGACAAGAGCAGCCCGCTTCGCGTCCTCCTCTGCGGTTTTTCAGACCGTATCCGCCTGAAAAAACGTGGGTCATGCTTGTCCGGGAGGCACCACGGGAGAGGCGCAGAATTAACTTGGTTTTGTCGCCCAAAACACGACCAAGAGTCTCGTTGTGGTGCCCGCTCGGCAAGAACGTTCCATCGTTCCGTAGGCGAGAGAAAAAGCAAATGCAGCCCGCTTCGGGTCCTATGCTGTCGTTTTTTCTGACCATGTCCGCCTGTAAAACGTGGGTTGTGTTCGTCCGCGAGGCACCACTGGAGATGCGTGGAAACAGCGTTTTTCTGTCTCCCAAAACGTGAAGAATGGTTTCGTCTCGGTTCCCGCTAGGGGAGAACGTTCCACCCGTGCCCGTAGGCGAGAGAAAAGCAAATGCTGACCGCTTCTTGTCCTCCTCTGTCGTTTTCTGCCCATGTCCGCCTGTAAAAATGTGTGTTGTGTTTGTCCCGGAGGGTACCACTGCGGAGACGCGGAAATAGTTTGTTTTTGTCGCCCAAACAACCACGAAGGGAATCGTTTTGGTTCACGCTCGGCAAGAATGTTCCACAGTGCCGGTGGTAAAGGAAACAGCAAGCGATAGCCGCTTCTCATGCACCTCGGACGTTTTCTGTACATTTTCTCTTGAAAAAACGTGATTCGGGGTTTTCGGGGAGGTACCACTGTAGAGACGCAGGATTAGCTTGGGTTTGTCGCCTACCACACGACGAAGAGTCTCGTTGTGGTTCCCGTTCGGCAAGAACGTTCAACCGTCCTGTTGCAAAATGAAACAGACAAGAGCAGCCCGCTTCGCGTCCTCCTCTGCGGTTTTTCAGACCGTATCCACTTGAAAAAACGTGGGTCATGCTTGTCCGGGAGGCACCACGGGAGAGGCGCAGAATTAACTTGGTTTTGTCGCCCAAAACACGACGAAGAGTCTCGTTGTGGTGCCCGCTCGGCAAGAACGTTCCATCGTTCCGTAGGCGAGAGAAAAAGCAATTGCTGACCGCTTCGGGTCCCCTGCTGTCGTTTTCCTGACCATGTCCGCCCGTAAAAACGTGGGTTGTGTTCGTCCGCGAGGCACCGCTGGAGATGCGCGCAAATAGCGTTTTTCTGTCCCCCAAAACGCGAAGAAAGGTTTCGTCTCGGTTCCCGCTAGGGGAGAACGTTCCACCCGTGCCCGTAGGCGAGAGAAAAGCAAATGCTGACCGCTTCTTGTCCTCCTCTGTCGTTTTCTGCCCATGTCCGCCTGTAAAAATGTGGGTTGTGTTTGTCCGGGAGGTACCACTGCAGAGACGCGGAAATAGCTTGTTTTTGTCCACCCAAACCACGACGAAGGGAATCGTTTTGGTTCACGCTCGGCAAGAATGTTCCACAGTGCCGATGGTGAAGGAAACAGCAAGCGATAGCCGCTTCTCATGCGCCTCGGACGGTTTATGTACATTTTCTCTCGAAAAAAACGTGATTCGGGGTTTTCGGGGAGGTACCACTGTAGAGACGCAGGATTAGCTTGAGTTTGTCGCCTAAAACACGACGAAGAGTCTCGTTGTGGTTCCCGCTCGGCAAGAACGTTCAACCGTTCTGTTGCAAAATGAAAAAGACGGAGCAGCCCGCTTCGCGTCCTGCTCTGCGGTTTTTCAGACCGTATCCGCCTGAAAAAACGTGGGTCATGCTTGTCCGGGAGGCACCACGGGAGAGGCGCAGAATTAACTTGGTTTTGTCGCCCAAAACACGACCGTGAGCCTCGTTGTCATTCTCGATTGGCAAGAACGTTCAACCGTCCTGGCGCAAAAAGAGAAAGACAGAGCAACCCGCTTCGTGTCTTCCTCTGCCGTTTTTCTGACAATATCCGACTGAAAAAACGTGGGTCATGCTTGTCCGGGAGGCACCATTGGAGAGACGCAGAATTGTCTTGGTTTTGTCGCCCAAAACACGACGAAGAGTCTCGTTGTTGTTACCGCCCGCAGGAACGTTCCGCCGTTCCGTAGACGAGAGAAAAAGCAAATGCTGACCGCTTCGTGACCTCTGCTGTCGTTTTTCTGACTATGTCCGCCTGTAAAACGTGGGTTGTGTTCGTCCGCGAGGCACCACTGGAGATATGCGGAAATAGCTCTTTTTTGTCCCCCAAAACGCGAGGAAAGGTCTCGGCTCGGTTCCCGCTAGGGGAGAACGTTCCACCCGTGCCCGTAGGCGAGAGAAAAGCAAATGCTGACCGCTTCTTGTCCTCCTCTGTCGATTTCTGCCCATGTCCGCCTGTACAAACGTGGGTTGTGTTTGCCCGGGAGGTACCACTGCAGAGACGCGGAGATAGCTTGTTTTTGTCGCCCAAACAACCACGAAGGGAATCGTTTTGTTTCACGCTCGGCAAGAATGTTCCACAGTGCCGGTGGTGAAGGAAACAGCAAGCGATAGCCGCTTCTCATGCACCTCGGACGTTTTCTGTACATTTTTTCTTGAAAAAACGTGATTCGGGGTTTTCGGGGAGGTACCACTGTACAGACGAAGAATTAGCTTGAGTTTGTCGCCTAAAACACGACGAAGAGTCTCGTTGTGGTTCCCGCTCGGCAAGAACGTTCAACCGTCCTGGCGCAAAATGAAAAAGACAAGAGCAGCCCGCTTCGCGTCCTCCTCTGCGGTTTTTCAGACCGTATCCGCCTGAAAAAAAAAACGTGGGTTGTGCTTGTCCGGGAGGCACCACGGGAGAGGCGCAGAACTAACTTGGCTTTGTCGCCCAAAACACGACGAAGAGTCTCGTTGTGGTGCCCGCTCGGCAAGAACGTTCCATCGTTCCGTAGGCGAGAGAAAAAAGCAATTGCTGACCGCTTCGGGTCCCCTGCTGTCGTTTTTCTGACCATGTCCGCCTGTAAAAACGTGGGTTGTGTTCGTCCGCGAGGCACCACCGGAGATGCGTGGAAATAGCTTTTTTCTGTCCCCCAAAACGCGAAGAAAGGTTTCGTCTCGGTTCCCGCTAGGGGAGAACGTTCCACCCGTGCCCGTAGGCGAGAGAAAAAGCAAATGCTGACCGCTTCTTGTCCTCCTCTGTCGTTTTATGCCCATGTCCGCCTGGAAAAAATGTGTGTTGTGTTTGTCCCGGAGGTACCACTGCAGAGACGCGGAAATAGTTTGTTTTTGTCCCCCCAAACCACGACGAAGGGAATCGTTTTGGTTCACGCTCGGCAAGAAAGTTCCACAGTGCCGGTGGTGAAGGAAACAGCAAGCGATAGCCGCTTCCCATACACCTCGGATGTTTTCTGTACATTTTCTCTTGAAAAAACGTGATTCGGGGTTTTCGGGGAGGTACCACTGTAGAGACGCAGAATTAGCTTGAGTTTGTCGCCTAAAACACGACGAAGAGTCTCGTTGTGGTTCCCGCTCGGCAAGAACGTTCAAACCGTCCTGTTGCAAAATGAAAAAGACGGAGCAGCCCGCTTCGCGTCCTCCTCTTCGGTTTTTCAGACCGTATCCGCCTGAAAAAACGTGGGTTGTGCTTGTCCGGGAGGCACCACTGGAGAGACGCGGAAATAGCTTGTTTTGTCGCCCAAAACGCGACGAAGGGTATTATTTTTGTTCAAGTTTGGCAAGAACGTTCCATCGTGCCGTGGTGAAAGAGAAATCCAGCGCTGGCCGCTTCGCGTGCACCTCCGACGTCTTTATGACCATGTTCCCCTCTAAAAACGTGATGCGGGGTTTTTCGGGGAGGTACCGCTGGAGAGACGCAGAATTAACTTGGTTCAGTCGCCCGAAACGCGACGAAGGGTGTCGGTTTGGTTCCCGCTAGGCAAGAACGTTCCACCATGCCGGTGGGGAAGGAAAAAGCAAATGCTGACCGCTTCGCATGCACCTCTGATGTTTTTCTGAACATTTTCTCTTAATAAACGTGTTTCTGGTTTTCGGGGAGGTACCACTGGAGAGATGCAGAATATTCTCGGGTTTGCCATCTAAAGAACGAAGAAGGGTATGATTTTTGGTTCCCGCTCGGCAAGAACGTTCTACCGTGCCGGTGGTGAAGGAAAAAAGAAAAAGCTGATCGCTTCGTGGCCTCCGCCCTCGCGTTTGTGGCCGTGTCCGCCTGTAAAAATGTGAGTTGCGCTTGTCCGGGAGGTACCTCCGGAGAGACGCGGAAATTTCTTGATTTCGTCACCCAAAACGCGAAGAAAGGTCTTGGTTTGGTTCCCGCTCGGCAAGGACGTTCAGCTGTGCCATGGGATAAAGAGGAAGCCATCACTGGTCGCTTCGCGTCCAACTCTGCCGCTTTTCAGACCACGGCCGCCTATAAAAACGCGTGTTGGGGTGTTCGGGGGAGTATGACTGGATAGACGCGAAATTAACTTGGCTGTCGCCCAAAACACGACGAAGAGTCTCGTTGTGGTTCCTACTCGGCCAGAACGTTCAACCGTGTTGGTGGTAGAAGAAAAAGATAGAGCTGCTCGCTTCGCGTTCTCCTCAGTCGCTTTTTGGACCACGTCTGCCTATAAAAAGGGTTTGTTGGGCTTTCGGAGAGGGCCCACAGGAGATACGCAGAATTAACTTGGTTTTGTCGCCCAAACCACGACGAGGGGCATTGTTGTTTGGTTGACGCTCTGCAAGGACCTTCCACCGTGCCGGTGTTATAAGATAAAGCAAGCGCTGACCTCTCCGCGTGCACCTCTGACATTTTTCTGACCATGTGCTCCTGCAAAAAGCGTAAGTTGTGTGTTCGCGAGGTACCAATGGAGAGACGCGGAAATAGCTGTTTTTTGTCGCCCAAAACACGATGAAGGGTATCGTTTTTGTTCAAGCTTGGCAAGAACGTTCCACCGTGCCCGTGGTGAAAGAGAAAAGCAAGCGCTGACCGCTTCGCGTGCACCTCTGACGTCTTTATGACCATGTTTCCCTCTAAAAACGTGATTCGGGGTTTTCGGGGAGGTACTGCTGGAGAGACGCAGAATTAACTTGGTTTTGTCACCCAAAACGCGACGAAGGGTATCGTTTTGGTTCCCGCTTGGCAAGAACGTTCCACCGTGCTGGTCGGGAAGGAAAAAGCAAGTGTTGACCGCTTCGTGTCCTCCGCTGTCGTCTTTTTATGACCATGTCCACCTGTAAAAACGTGAGTTGTGTTCGTCCGCGAGGTACCACTGGAGATACGAGGAAATATGTTTTTTTTGTCGCCCAAAACGCGAAGAAGCGTATCGTTTTTTTCCACGCTCGGCAAAAAACGTTCTGCCGTGCCCGTGGTGAAAGAAAAAGCAAGCGCTGACCGCTTCGCGTGCACCTCTGACATTTTTCTGACCACATGCTCCTGCAAAAAGCGTAAGTTGTGTGTCCGCGAGGTACCACTGGAGAGACGCGGAAATAGCTGTTTTTTGTCGCCCAAAACGCGACGAAGGGTATCGGTTTTGTTCAAGCTTGGCAAGAACGTTCCACCGTGCCCGTGGTGAAAGAGAAATCTAGCGCTGACCGCTTCGAGTGCACCACTGACGTCTTTATGACCATGTTTCCCTCTAAAAACGTGATTCGGGGTTTTCGGGGAGGTACTGCTGGAGAGACGCAGAATTAACTTGGTTTTGTCACCCAAAACGCGACGAAGGGTATCGTTTTGGTTCCCGCTTGACAAGAACGTTCCACCGTGCTGGTAGGGAAGGGATACGCAAGTGTTGACCGCTTCGTGTCCTCCGCTGTCGTTTTTATGACCATGTCCACCTGTAAAAACGTGGGTTGTGTTCGTCCGCGAGGGACCACTGGAGATACGAGGAAATAGTTTTTTTTGTCGCCCAAAACGCGAAGAAGCGTATCTTTTTTCCACGCTCGGCAAAAACGTTCTGCCGTGCCCGTGGTGAAAGAAAAAGCAAGCGCTGACCGCTTCGAGTGCACCTCTGACGTTTTAATGACCATGTTCCCCTCTGAAAACGTGATTCGGGTTGTTAGGCGGAGGTACCACTGGAGAGACGCGTAATTAACTTGGTTCGTCGCCCAAAGCACGACGAAGAGTCTCGTTGTGGTTCATGCTTGGCAAGAACGTTCAACCGTGCTGGTGGAAAAAGAAAAAATTAGAGCTGCTCGCTTCGCGTCCTCTTCTGTCGTTTTTCGGACCACGTCTGCCTATAAAAACGGTTGTTGGGCTTTCGGACAGGTACCACTGTAGAGACGCAGAATTAACTTGGTTTTGTCGCCCAAGACACGACGAAGGGTATTTTGTTTTGGTTGACGCTCTGCAGGGACCTTCTACCGTGCCGGTGTTATAAGATAAAGCAAGCGCTGATCCCTCCGCGTGCACCTTTGGCATTTTTCTGACCATGTGCTCCTGCAAAAAGCGTAAGTTGTGTTTGTCCGCGAGGTGCCACTGGAGAGACGCGGAAAAACTCTTGTTTTAGTCGCCCAAAACGCGACGAAGGGTATCGTTTTTGTTCAAGCTTGGCAAGAACGTTCCACCGTGCCCGTGGTGAAAGAAAAAGCAAGCGCTGACCACTTCGCGTGCACCTCTGACGTCTTTATGACCATGTTCCCCTCTAAAGACGTGATTCGGGGTTTTCGGGGAGGTACCGCTGGAGAGACGCAGAATTAACTTGGTTCAGTCGCCCGCGACGAAGGGTATGGTTTGGGTTCCCGCTTGGCAAGAACGTTCCACCATGCCGGTGGTGAAGGAAAAAGCATGTGCTAACCGCTTCGTGTCCTCCTCTGTTACTTTTCTGACCATGTCCGCCTGTAAAACCGTGGGTGGTGTTTGTCCGCGAGATACCACTGGAGAGACGCGGAAATAATTTGGTTTGCTCGCCCAAAACGCGGAGAAGGGTATCATTTTGAGTCACGTTCGGCGAGAACGTTGCACGGTGCCCGTGGTGAAAGAAAAAGCAAGTGCTGACCGCTTCGCGTGCACCTCTGACGTTTTAATGACCATGTTCCCCTCTAAAAACGTGATCGGGGTTTTCGGGGAGGTACCACTGGACAGACGCATAATTAGCTTGATTTTGTCGCCCAAAACACGACCATGGGTCTTGATGTGGTTCCCGCTCAGCAAGAACGTTCAACCGTGCCGGTGGTGAGAGAAAAAGCAAATGCTGACCGCTTCGCATACACCTCTGATGGTTTCAGAACATTTTCTCTTGATAAACGTGTTTCAGGTTTTCGGGGATGTACCACTGGAGAGACGTAGAATATTCTCGGGTTTGCCACCAAAAGCACGAAGAAGGGAATTGTTTTGGTTCCCGCTTGGCAAGAACGTTCCACCGTGCCGGTGGTGAAGGAGAAACCAAGTTCTGACCGCTTCGTGTCCTCCGCCGTCGTTTTGTTTACCATGTTCGCCTGTAACAACGTGGGTTGTGTTCGTCCGGGAGGTACTACTGGAGAGACGCGGAAATTGCTTGTGTTTGTCGCCCAAAACGCAAAGAAAGGTCTTGTTTTGGTTCACGCTCGGCAAGGACGTTCAACCGTGCCATGAGATAAAGAGAAAGCCATCACTGGTCACTTCGCGTCCAACTCTGTCACTTTTCAGACCACGGCCGTATATAAAAACGCGTGTTGGGGTGTTCGGGGGAGTATACTTGGATAGACGCGAAATTAACTTGGTTTGTCGCCCAAAGCACGACGAAGAGTCTCGTTGTGGTTCCTACTCGACCAGAACACTCAATCGTTAGGGTGGAAAAAGAAAAATATAGAGCTGCGCGCTTCGTGTCCTCCTCTGTCGTTTTTCGGACCACGTCTGCCTATGAAACGGTTGTTGGGCTTTGGGAGAGGGATCACTGTAGAGACGCAGAATTAACTTGGCTTCAGCGCCCAAAACACGACGAGGGGTATTGTTTTTTGGTTGACGCTCTGCAAGGACCTTCCACCATGCCGGTGTAGTAAGATAAAACAAGCGCTGACCCCTCTGCGTGTACTAACCTCTGACATTTTTCTGACCACATGCTCCTGCAAAAAGCGTGCGTGGTGTTTGTCCGCGAGGTGCCACTGCAGAGACGCGGAAATAGCTTCTTTTAGTCGCCCATAACGCGACGAAGGGTGTCGGTTTAGTTCAAGCTTGGCAAGAACGTTCCACCGTGCCCGTGGTGAAAGAAAAAGGAAGAAGAAACAACAACCGCTTCACCGCTTCGTGTCCTCTGCTGTACTTTGTCTGATCATGTTCCGCCTACAAAAACGTGGGTTGTGTTCCTCCGGGATGTATCACTGGAAAGACGCTGAAATAGCTTCTTTTTGTCGCCCAAAACGCGAAGAAGGGTATCGTTTTGGTTCACGCTCGGCGGGAACGTTCTACCCTGCCCGGGGTGAAACCAAAGCAAGCGCTGACCGCTTCGCGTGCACCTCTGACGTTTTGATTACCATGTTCCCTTCTAAAAACGTGATCCTGGGTTTTCGCTGAGGAACCACTGGAGAGACGGATAATTATGTTGTTTTTTTCGCCCAAAACACGAATAGGAATCTCGTTGCGGTTCCTGCTCAGCACTAACGTTCTACCGTTCCGTAGGCGAGAGAAGAGACAAGTGCCGACCGCTTCGTGTCCTCCTCTGTCGCTTATCTGACCATGTCCGCCTTCAAAAACGTGACTTGTGTTTGTCCGGAACGTACCACTGGAGAGACGCGGAAATAGCTTGGTTTAGTCGCCCAAAACGCGAAGAAGGGTCTCGTTGTGGTGCCCGCTCCGCCATAACGTTCCACCGTTCCATAGGCGAGAGAAAAAAAAGCAAATGCTGACCGCTTCGTGTCCTCTGCCATCGTTTTTCTGACCATGTCCGCCTGTAAAACATGGGTTGTGTTCGTCCGCGAGGTACCACTGGATATACTCGGAAAAAGCTTTTTTTTGTCCCCCAAAACGCGAAGAAGGGTCTTGTTTTGTTCCCGCCCGGCAAGGACGTTCACCTGTGCCATGGGATAAAGAGCAAGCCGTCGCTGGTCGGTTCGCGTCCAACTCTGTCACTTTTCCGACCATGGCCGCCTATAAAAACGTGTGTTGGGGTGTTCGGGGAGGTACTACTGGAGATGAGCAGAATTAGCTTGGTTTTGTCGCTCAAACCACGACGAAGGAAATCGTTTTGGTTCACGCTCGGCAAGAATGTTCCACCGTACCCGTGGTGAAAGAAAAAGCAAGTGCTGACCGCTTCGCGTGCACTTCTGACGTTTTAATGACCATGTTCCCCTCATACAACGTGATTCAGGGTTTTCGGGGAAGTATAGCTGGAGAGACGCGTAATTAACTGGGTTTGTCGTCCACACCACAACGAAGAGTCTCGTTATGGTTCCTGCTCTGCCAGAACGTTCAACCGCGCCGGTGGAAAAAGAAAAAGATAGAGCTTCTCGCTTCGCGTCCTCCTCTGTCGTTTTTCAGACCACGTCCGCCTATCAAAACGGTTGCTGGGCTTTGGGAGAGGGACCACTGTAGAAAAGCAGAACTAACTTGGTTTTAGCGCCCAAACCACGACGAAGGGTGTTGTGTTTTGGTTAACGCTCTGCAAGGACCTTCCACCGTGCCGGTGGTATAAGGTAGAGCAAGCGCTGACCCATCCGCGTGCACATCTAGCCTTTTTCTGACCATGTGTTCCTGCAAAAAGCGTGCGTTGTGTTTGTCCGCGAGGTACCACTGAGAGACGCGGAAATAGCTTGTTTTTGTCGCCCAAAACGCGACGAAGGGTATCGTTTTTGCTCAAGCTTGGCAAGGACGTTCCACCGTGTCCGCAGTGAAAGAAAAAGCAAGCGCTAACCGCTTCGCGTGCACTTCTGACGTCTTTATGACCATGTTCCCCCCTAAAGACGTGATTCGGCTTTTTCGGGGAGTCCCCACCGGAGAGACACAGAACAAACTTCGTTTCGTCGCCCAAAACACGACCAAGAGTCTCGCTGTGGTTGACGGTCAGCAAGAACGTTCTACCGTGCTGGTGGTGAAGGAGTAAGCAAGTGCTGACCGCTTCGTGTCCTCCGCTGTCGCTTGTCCGACCATGTCCGCCTTTAAAAACGTGGGTTGTGTTTGCCCGGGAGGTGCCACCGGAGAAACCCGGAAATAGCTTGTTTTTGTCACCCAAATCGCGAAGAAGGGTATCGTTTCGGGTCACGATCGGCGAGAACGTTCCACCGTGCTGGTGATGAAGGAAAAAGCAAGCGCTAGCCGCTTCGCATGCACCTCTGATGTTTTCTGAACATTTTCTCTTGATAAAACGTGATTCAACGTTTTCGGCGAGGTACCACTGGAGAGACGCAGAATATTCTCGGGTTTGCCGCCCAAAACACGAAGAAGGGTATCGTTTGGGTTCCCGCTTGGCAAGAACGTTCCACCGTACCGGTGGTGAAGGAAAAAAACAAGTGCTGACCGCTTCGTGTCCTCCTCTGTCGTTTTTCTGACCATGTCCGCCTATGAAG